>JAOXYD010000004.1:3992785-4006764 GCA_028565735.1 Pinacopodium congolense | reverse complement strand
CGGTGCCTGCCAGACTCACCAGCACCTCGCTGAAACGACACTATATCGCCTGCGTCAAGTTTTTTCTCCTTCACAAAACGACTCCACCCTTTGGTCATCACATAACTCTGGCTACTATTCCAATAAGAGTACCGGAACCTCCACGGCTTGCCGTTTCGATCCTCGAAGTTCAAGAGGAGACCTTTCTCGCTTGATGAAGAATCTAAGGGGAAGTACTTTTCAGCGTGTTGTTTTGGTATCACAAGCCGGTTCAGTTTGCCCACATCGCTTGGAGTCACAACCTTATCAAACATGTGTTCTTTCTCGACAGATCCGCTACTTGTACCAGCTGCTCCACTCGTTTCAGATTCATTGCTATTGTTCCCTAGTGATAACTCCATGATCTCCATCTTCTTGTCGAAATTGAGGTTTATTTCTTGGTTATTGTAATCCTGTCGGGGTTCAGATGAGCCAAGCCATGTTTTTTGGTGCTGCGGCAGAAAAATCTTGTACTGGTTTGAAGAAGATGGTGAGTCTGGAGAAGGAAAAGAGAGCTTACTTGTCATCACCACTTCTTCTTCTTCCTCTTCCTCTTCTTCCTGTAATTCGTGCTTACCCCAGTACCCTCTTTCTTCGTCACCAAAGTTCATGATTTCCCCCCCTCAATTAGGAGCTTTCTGGCGACTGTAGATCTTAGAAAACAAAATGATGATAAATAATAAAAGAACAATTAGATGGTGATAAAGAACCAAAGTTTCCATTGAAACGAAACGATAACAAGTAGTCCTAACCTGAAAAGATTTGTTTGGTTTTCAAAGCTTTTTCTTTTCCCGTCAAGATCTGCAAGGCCACAAGATAAGAAGCAAAGGGAAGCTGTCTTAGTACCACAAACAAAATGGTCGGTGCCTTCTTTTTTGACCAAGAAGACGAATGCTCTAAACCCTAAACAGAGACGAGCCATGGATAATTCAACAACATGAAGAAGGAAGTAACCTCGCGATCAGAGGGAGAGCATGTGTGTTATGTAAGAGAGGAGGTTTTCTCCCACCAAGTTGCTTCTCTCGTCCTCGAAACTTCTCTTCACAAGTGAAGCATCGGAGTAGTATTAGTAGAAGTATTTTTTTGTTGCTCTTTCTGTTCTTTTAAGAATGATAATCCCATCAGATAGAGAAGTGATGAGATAGATAGAGAAGTGTTATACGTAGGGGCCCATGAATGATCTGGTTCGACTCATGTGAGCTTGTCCTTTTCTTTATTTTTGGGTCATCTCTCCTCATATATATCTTCCGCACTATGAACCAAGCCAGTGATGATGACTAGTTGGCCTATAGAGTAATCAACTTTTCATCAAATTTTTCCTTCCAATACACATGCCATATCATTTTGCTATTGTTATTCCAATTTTCATGCATTTCTTTTAGACCACTTGCTTTTAGAGGGATAAATTCCGTAGGAGAGAGCATGTTCAGTTAGGTTTTGAGTTTTGACTTTGCAGCCATTGATTATTGGTTGCTGGTCCTGAGCAGTGATAGAAAAAGTGGTGGACAGGTTAAGTAGACGACCTGGCGACCTCCCTGTAATTGGATTCTTGTGATTGTATATAATCTCACTTTGCAAATTGCAGTGATCAAGATTATTGCCAGTGAAGCATGAAACCTGAAATCCAATGGTATCTTAATCAGATTAGTATATAAGATTATAAAAATTATTGCTCATCTTCAAATCTCACATAAGAAATTGTGTGTCAGGTTTGATTCCTCCCTTACTTGCACCTAAATGCTTGACTTCTTTAGAACTCATAACTATAAGTGGTTCATGTTCTGTGTATCCAGGAGTATGTAACACGACAAAAGAAACAAGATTGACCAGTGACCTTAAAAGGGTGATAGATAATACTACTTAATTAGTAACTAATCCTCATCTATTTTAGCAAAGCGAGTGTTTAATATCTCCTTCCTCGAGAGAAACAAAGTATTAGGCAAAGGCCAAAGACAAGAAAGTAAACGTGTGCCGAAGTTGGTTGCGGTATTGCTTCATGTTTGGGTGCTCTAGGACAAAAGATACAATTTTTTTATACAATGTTGTTCATTTTAAATATACACTTATTATTAAAATTATTAATTAAACTCTAAAAAAGAATATTTCACTTTGTTGAATTATTTTAACAATATATTATTTTAATTAAATTGAAAAATCATATAATTTTTATCATATTAAGTCTCCTTTTAAAATCATTAAATAAATTATAAGGAAAATCCATCTTTTTTTACTCTTATATATACCTCAAATTGTCTATCATAATTTTGCAAAACTCTGGAAAGTGGATTTTTTTTTATTAAGGTCTCATTAAATTATTTTAACAAAAATTAATATGTAAATTAAGTTGAAATATTATATAGGCTTTAGCACGCATGCTACATTTAGGAGTCTCATCTTAAAGTTTTTAATACCATAACTTATTTTTTTAGTAATTTCGAGTAGTAAAAATTTCAAAATAAATAATACATTTTTAAAATAATAAAATTTAAAGAAAAGTCTAATTTTTTAGCCCTTATATAATTCTACTCTAGTTGTCTACCTTTTCTTTTACATGATCACATGTTTTTCTACGAACGCCGTTTTTGTGATAAAAAATTGCAAGTAGATTGGAAAAAAAAAATAAAAAGTCTTGGTTTTGGCAATTGAAGACCCTTGAAATGGACGGAACGTGTGGTTGAATAAGTCATGCCTCTTTGTTAGGCAGCAACTCAACGATCCCCCACCCCATTTCTTACACGTTTGAAGCGATTCCAAAGTTTCCAACTACGGAAACTTGCATCTTAATTATTTTTATATTTTATTTAAGTACAAAGATTCATTAATTTTTCTAGGGGCAATTTGCTTTATAAAAATAATCACGTTTAGTTCCGTCCTCGATCGACTTAAAACTAGCAAGTTGGCCGACAATGGCACAATTATGTAATTAAATTTTCACTTGAGACAATTGTATTTATTTATAGCCAAGCCACTATATATTATCAAGCTGTTGCATCGTGGGTAACATTTTCTTTTTTCCAACTTCTGAAGTCTTTTTCTATAACTAAAACTAAAAGTATGAATTAAGCCAACTCCAGAGTTCTTTTTTTCTTACAGAGAACAATTAAGTCGTCGTCCTGAAACAATAAATGAAATCGAGTAATCAACCACTAGCCTGATCTCCCCTAGTAAGGGAGAACCTGTACGAGTCGCATATGTTACTGTATAGGCCCGTATAGTAAATCTTTTGTTTTTAATTTTTTGTGATATAAAATAGCGTTGATATAATTAATAAAATATGCATATAGAAGTAAATTCGCTAGAGAAGGTGGCGAAATTTTAGTAGTGAGCGATACCCTGGTAGGTGCAAATGCATATTGGTTTGATAGATGTAGTGGTCCTGTTTCATCTTCCACTTTATGAATTTTGACAGAACCTCCAGGCGCCATATTGTTTTGTTTTATTGATGGATAATGACAAGGAGAAGGGGTTGATGATAGGATCTAGATAGGAGATTGTCATTGACAACTTGAATTTTGTAAGATTTTCTCTTCACAAATAAAAAAGAAACTAATTAAACTGTAGAGTGTTTGATAAAGAAAAAGAAAATTCAGAAGGTCTAACCTTAAAAGATTTAATAGAATAAAAAAGAAAAGAAAAAAATCACTTTATTTTCCTTTTTTTAATAGTCAATAAAGGGATTAAATCTGCCTTTACATGTTATGCACGTACTTCTATTATCCCTTCTGAAGATATTGTGTGTTTAAGGGATGGGAAAGAGCTATTCCGTATAGAAATTCAGTGTAACTTTTGAAGATTTTCCAATCTTTTTCAAGCATTGGCTATCGGACCTTTGTTAGTGGGGTCCTAAAATATATGGTTCTAATGCTATTATAAACTGAGACGCAACCAAAAGAGAAATGTTCATGCTGCTTTTTTCGATTGCATGCTCAACCCAAAAACAAAACAAAGAACATGGGTCCGTGAATATCAAAAAAATCAGGAATATTATATATTCCTTAAGAGTTTACAATATAATTTGATGGTTCGTCTTTTTAAATGCTTGAAAGAATTCTTCATGTCAACTATCCTATTGAAATTCTATGTATACAAGGAACATAGCAATAAAATTATATATTCAATACGATTAAGAGATTCCCTTTTTCTCTCTTGAAATCAACACAATTATATATTCAACATTACACTAGTAAGATTATTTTTCTGTCAATGAATTAAGTACGTTGTGAACTTGATAATTACAGGGAAAAAA
Organism: Pinacopodium congolense; assembly: GCA_028565735.1. NCBI lineage: Eukaryota > Viridiplantae > Streptophyta > Magnoliopsida > Malpighiales > Erythroxylaceae > Pinacopodium > Pinacopodium congolense. The sequence continues at coordinate 4,002,500 of JAOXYD010000004.1, read as the reverse complement.
ACATTTGGTTCATAAGTTTGTATAATTAAATTATCATATATGTTCAAAGATTAATTATAGTGGATCTTGTATAATTTGATCCTTTTTATTTCAAATTTTATATTTAAAAAACTAACATTTATCTTTGTATAGAATTATTTAGCTATTATAAAAACTTTTCTGTCATATTTTGTCAATTTTATATCTATTCATAGTTTCAAAATGACATCGTATTAAAATTTAAAAATTGAATATTATGTCATTTTAAGCAGAATTTGATGAAAAAAAATTAGGATACGACTTCAAAAATTGTGTGAATGTTATGCTAATATGTTTAACCCTACACACAAAGAGCTCGTTTCCACTCCACCCCATTCATTGGGATGGAACTTGGAGCCTCTGCAAATGGTAGGGTGAGAAATGGATCGTTCATGTATCACTTCTATTTTTTGTTTTTTATTTTTATTTTTTTAATACAAAAAAATAATGACACAAATATCTTTAGTTTATTTTTAAAAAATAAGAAAATCTGGTTCTTTTTATTTAATAAATAGGTTTTATAAATAAATTTTTTACATTAAATAATAAATATAATTTATTAACTAATATGTATTTTTAAGGTATATAAGAGTCTCTTTGATCTAAGAATTTGAATTATTCATATTTAGTTGTTATCACTAAATTAATTTTTTATAATAAATCTCAATCAAATATGTTTCTTTGTTCTTAAAATAGAAACAAAAAATAAGAAATAAAAATAAAAGAACTATAATAAGATAATAGAAGTGATATCAAATAGTCCTTTATATATCAAATAAATTATGTTTAAGTGGTCCTATTAAATTTTGAAAAATTCCTATGCCTACAATCCATAATAATGTAAATAAAAGCTAAATAAAAAGTCATTTCTATTAACATTTTTACATCAATTAATCGATTAAAATTTAATTGTGTATTCAATTAAAAAAAACAAGTTATAATAAAATTGAAAATATTTAGTATGCATCTTATTTAGGCCAATAACCTATGTCTTTAAAGTAATAATGTAAGAAGAAGTTATTTGCTAAATTACATATCCATTGTGCTTTTAATGATTAATTCTATCAATTTAATTTCTATACTAGTAATAGAAATCAATTTAATTTTTTATGTTTATATGTTTAGATCAAATATACTTTTTGTATAATTAAGAATTATTGAGAGTATAAAAATTAAAAGAAAATTCGTATCTAAAGAAAAATTAAAAGAAATTCCTTCCTGATGACCATTTCTTAAACAACCTCTATTGTACTCGGATTCAGACACAGGAAGTTAATTTGCTCACTGCAAGGGTTACTAGTGAGGAAATAATTATGGTTATTCAGTCTTTAGCTGCTGAAAAAGCTCTTGATCCTGATTGTTTTAATGTACTATTCTTCCATAAGTCTTGGCATTTACTAGGGGGATTATGTTATTAAAGTTATTCAAGAATTCTTTATTAGTGGTTGCTTATTTCGCAGTTTTAATAGTTCTCACATAGTCCGCATCCCCAAGGTGGATAATCCTTCTTATTTTTCGGATTTTCGACCGATTTCGTGTTGCAATACTATTTTCAAAATTATCTCTAAAATTTTAGCCCAACAGTTGAAAAGGGTTCTTTGTGGTCTTATTAGTAACAACCAGGCTGCTTTCATACCGAGTCGTTATATAGGAGAATATGTGCTTCTTGCTCAAGAACTTTTTGCTCTTATAAGAAGAAAAGGAAAGTTATGGACTGTGCTTTCAAACTAAACCTTCATAAAGCTTATGATACAATGGATTGGTCTTCCCTAAAGAGTGTCCTTCATTGGTTTGATTTTCCTTCCAAGTTTATTAGTTGGATTGTGAAATGTATTACGACTAGCTCTTTTAGTGTGTTAGTTAACGAAGAGCTCACTAAGATCTTCAAAGGTAGACGAGGATTGAGACTAGGAGATCGTCTTTCTCCTTATCTCTTTACTCTTTGTATGGAAGTGCTCACCAGACTATTGAATGTGAAGATTGCAACCAATCCTTAATTCAAGTATTATAGTAAATGCCATAAGCTAGGGATTCATAGCTTATTTTTTGCTGATGACTTGCTGATTTTTTGTGATACTATTTCTATTTTAGTGCAGACTATAATGGATTCTATGTAGTGCTTCTCTGCTATCTTGAGCCTAAATTTAAACAAACAAAAAAGTAGTCTCATTTTCTCAAATTCTGTTAGTCAATTATCAGCCTCCTTTACAACGCAAAATGGTATTGGTGTTGGTGATCTTTCCTTCAAATATCTTGGTTTGCCAGTGATTTCTCGAAAACCTACCTATGCAAACTGTAAAGATCTAGTGGATAAGTTGCTCAACCATATGGATTGTTGGATAAACAGATTTCTATCCTTTGTGGGTTAGTTGTAATTAATCAAATCTATTTTGAGCAGCATATAAGTTTATTGGATTGCTAATCTGCTACTTCCGAAAAGGATTATTAAGGTTATTGAGAGGATAAGGAGAAACTTTTGAAAGCTACTAAAAATGAGAACTCTAAGGTAAAATGGACTGATATCACGTAGCCTAAGTCCCAAGGTGGACTTGGATTGATTCCCTTATCTGTTACTAATAAAACTAGCATTATCAAGCGTATATGGTGGCTATTGGTCAATAAGGAGGCTATGTGGGTGAAATGGATACATACCTTCTACATCAAAGATAATAGTTTCTAAGCCTGCAATTTAAAAACTAATTGGTCTTGGAATTTCCTACAGATGCTTAAGATCAGACATTTATGTCATTATCTCTTCAAGTCTCATATTGGAAATGGGCTGGGAGCATCCGTTTGGCATGACAATTGGACGAATTTGGGGCCTATATACCTCATCTCTTAGTTGTTTCAACTAAAAAACCACCTCCCTTTGAATGCGAGGGTTAATTTGTGTATCCGGAACAACCAATGACATTGCTCTTAGAGAGGGTCTAATCTGATGCGGAATAATTTTCCTAATTATATTCCTAACCAACGATGTGAGGATTAGGTAAGGTGGACACTTATAGCATTTGGTTTTTACACCAGCAGCTCTTGTAGGAAATTTCTGATTGGAGATTCCCCTATTGTACCTTGGCATAGTCTAATCTGGAATAAATTTAATTTTCCTAAGGTGTCATTTATTTTTTGGCTAACTTGCAGGAATTGTTTAAATACATTAGACCAGCTAATTTCGGATCAGCAAAAGAGATGTTGCTTATGTCACCAAGCAACAGAGTCAGTGTTCCACCTTTTCTTTGATTGTTTTTATACCAATAATTTTTTATGTGTAATACTATCATTGTTCTAAGTGGACGGTTCCTTTTTTTAGTTGGTCTAATACTCTTGATTGGCTAGTTAATTTTTAGGGTGGGATAGCTTCAAATAAAGCAGCGTTGGGTGTAGCCTTCTGTTGCTGTGTCTACTGTGTGTGAAGGGAGCAAAATGCTCGAATTTTTAAGGACCTGGCAACTTTGAATATTGATTTTATTTTTGGTTCCCTACACTAGATTAGGGAGTTTATGTCTTATAAGATGGATATCACATCTCTTTCTTATAGAGTGCAAGTGACCTGGAAGTTCTAACTTTTGCTTATAGCTGGAATTTTCAGTAATTGGCCTAAGTTCAAGAGGTTATCTCTAGTTCTTAAAATTGTTATTTGTTCTTATCAGTTCGTGCAACTTGGTTTTTTATGTGCTTGTGTTTTCTACTGTTTTTTATGATGTGGAGGAGTCTCTTACAGATCAAATTGACGACCAAAGAACTTGTTGTTTGGGAATAAAAATGTATAAGGCCAAAGAACTCAATGAGTTCTTGTAGCCTGGAGTCCCTGTGTGTTTTTTCTACTGAAGATGGGAAGATGGAGCGTCTTTTAGGTCTTCTGTTGATAATTTCTTGTCTAGATGGCTATAGTGGCTTGTTGTGGTGTTTGTTGAATGTCCCTTCTTGTTTGTCATCTTCATTGTTTTTGCATTGTGTGGGTGTCCCTTGGTTGCCCTTGCTTTTTAAGGTATAGGGCTGTCTTGGTTTCTCCATTGTTTTTTTAGACACTGATTGTTTCTTGTTTTTGGATCCTTTGTTCTTAAACCTTGTCTTTTTTAGCTTATTAATTTAATTTATTTTTATTTTAATTTTCAAAAAAATTAAAAGAAAAAAATTTTAATTAAATATTTTAACTTTGGATTTGATTTTTAATTGGACGTTTAGATTTTTGATCAATTGAGAGTAAATGTAACCAAAAGAAATCTTCTTAGATTCTTTTTTATAAGTAAATTAAACTTAGGACTAATTATGTTAATTTTTAACTTTTAAATTATATTAAAGATATATGTTATTTTATTTTTCTTTGATAACCAAGATCTTGTTGTATTATATCAATTGATACATTTGATTTTATATAAAATTTAAAAAGATTTCTTTAGATACAATTCTCTAAATGTTTAGTTTATTCACCATGTTTCATCTCCACTTTCTTCAAATAATAAATAAAACAAATATTTTTCTATCTAGTTGGATTTTGAAGAATTTTTTAAAATAAATATATAGCTATCAAGATAATGTGAATACGTGCCATGCAAAAATTTAAACTATTTCAAAGGTTTTCCCTAATCAATGGGACCAATAATTGGAAATTTTGGTATTCAAAGGTATATGTGGCAATGCTAATATCTCTCGTCAAAAAAAAGGGGGGAAAACTAAAATAAATGAACCAAACAAAATAAAAATGTGCCATATTCATTATAAAAAAAGTATTTTGAAGAATTTTTTAAAATAAATATATAGCTATCAAGATAATGTGAATATGTGCCATGCAAAAATTTAAAACTATTTCAAAGGATTTCGTTAATCAATGGGACCAATAATTGGAAATTTGGTATTCAAAGGTATATGTGGTAACACTAATATCTCCCGTAAAAAAAAAAGGGGGCAAAAACTAAAATAAATGAACCAAACAAAAGTCAATCGTCCACTTTATATTAACCACGAAAAGAATTCCTATTAGTGAAGTTTCAAATTTCTTGATTTCATCAATGGCCTTATAACTCATTAAAAAGGAATATTTAAGATATCATTTCCTATCAGAATTCAAATTTTTAATAGAGACAGAAGTTTAAATTTTAAAAAAAAATCCCAACTTCAGTTATTACTTCTCTTTATGCTTTCTTTTTTTACATCAAGACAAAAAAAAAGTAGCTTTCTTGCTATTTTTTGTATATTTTACCACAAAATAGAATAACATATAAGCTTCTTTTCCCTTCGACCTCAAAGGCCATTAAACGACTTGAAAGCAAAAATGTCCAAAGCTTACGAAGCCTAAGAGAAAATACAACTGGTGAAAGGGCTTGTGATGTTGACTGAAGCCCTTATCACATCACTATACATTTTTCAGCTGAATTAGAACAGAAAATGCGCCCCCTGGAATTCATACCACATTCGTATTGCATAGATTCCTAGTCCACTTGCCCCTGTGGGTGTGGTTAGGTAATTAAACCCACAGGCCCTACTTGCCTGAAGCATATTTAGGAGTAGTAGGACAACTAAAATTGGTAGATTAAAATAGACCCTTATTCGTATTGCATTAATTCTTGGGAACGTGAAAAGAAAAACTCAAAGTCAGCACCTATTTTAGACACTGTTCTGCGTATCTGTTCCCTCTTTCTAGCTGTTTATCTCCATGTTTGTCATTCCAATTTAAATAATCCAAGAATTAATCTAAAAGGTCAATGTACCTATTTAGTGATTAAAATATCTTAATTTTCTTTAGTTGGGTCCTTAAATCTATTATACCGTTGAATTTATCCCTTATCAATTTTGGAAGATTAAGTCCTTGCCATTATTATCTTTTTGGAGTTGGTCCATCCCTACTCTTTGATTATTGAATTAGCCCGTTTTTATTAATTTCATGTTATAATTGTAATATTTGAACTTAGAATTGTGGGATTTTTTTTATTCCAATGTATAAACTGACTAATTAATCCGATTTCTTGCATTGTAATAAAATATTACTCATATTTCTTATTATGGATGGGTTAATCATATTTGTAGTCTTAAACATTTTATCATTTTCTGAGTTGAATCCTATACTTTTGAAACTTTCTATTGAAATTATATACTTATGCGAATTAATCAAAGGCAATCCTTATATGATTTAATTGAAAATATTGTGAAAGGTTTAGGACTACAAATATGGTTATTACAAATACTTGTAGTCCTAAATCTTTCATAATTTACAAATAGGGTTATTCCAAATACTTGTAGTTCTAAATCTTTCATAATTTTTCCAATTAAATCCTAAATTTTTCACAATTTTTTCAATTAAATCCTAAAATTTTCATAATTTTTTCAATTAAATTATATAAGGATTGCTTTTGATTAATCCGCATAGGTATAAGACTTCAATAGGAAGTTTTAAAAATATAAGACACAATTAAGAAAATAGTAAAAGGTTTAAGACTACAAATATAATTATCTCTATTATTATTAGAAGGGGTATAAGTAAGTAAAAAAAAAGAAGAAAATTTTGCTAATATCTAAAATAAAGGTTTTTTTTTTTTTTACACCTTTTCAATAGCTGAATATAATACTGACAATAGGTATATTGGTGGGGATCTTATAGTATTTGCTTGAATCTAAACAAATGTCAAACCAACTCGCGGAATAAAGCTACTGGCATTGCGGAGGATGATGCACAAGAAGACATCATGGGATGTTGGGTCTCCTATTTGTTGTTTTTGGCTACAGTTCGTGCGAAATGATGACATAAGAGTTAAAAAACAGATTATAAATGTGGGTGTGAAAGGGAAGGCAAATTCGAAAGGAGAATGTACCGTTCGGTTAAAGGATTAGGAGAGATCAGAGAGATTGATAGAGGGCATCACGAGAGATTGACAGAATGCTAGAGAAAAAAAAAAAAACTGCAAAAGCAAAGCTCAACCAAAGTACTGTTTCTTTACCAAAACTTGCTGCTGCCGCATCACTTTATACTTTCCTACCATGTGAAACTGTGTATATAGTACAGCAGCTTAGCAACTCAGATTAATAAATATGGTAATTATGGTTATACACAAACAGGCGGTAACAGTTACCGAGAATTTCCGAGGAAATATCATGAGTTCACATCAAAGCACAGAGGATGGGTGTCTGTGTGTGTGTGTGTGTGTGTGTTTTGTTGTGGGGGGTGTGTTTGTGTGTGACTGCTACCCGAAGCTGAAAGCCTATTCGAAAACCCTACTAGGGTTACTGGGGGACCTCTCTCCTCTCTTTCATCATTTATTCAGATGAAAGGTCCTCATGCTGTCTCTTTTTTATCGTTATTCATTTCATTTAAGCTAAACTATGTTCTGCTCCATGTATTCTTGCACTGTTTCCTTTGTAATATCTATAATTAATGTTTAGAGGTGTAAGTGAAACTGTTATGTACAGTATGGCTACAAAAAGAGGGTTAGGACCACACTCTACTATGGAAAAGGAAACCCTCGCAACTCAACCACGTCCATAGACTCCGACTTAGTTGGCGGTTAACCAGTTCTGATTACTAACATTAAAGTTCTGATAACGAGTTGTGTGCATTACAAGTGTGTGGGGGGAAGGGGTTTCTGGGTTTGGTGAATTTGAAGATGGAAGCCCAATAGCACTGCATATGATCATGTTAAGAAGCATCCAAGGATGGGTCCACATCAAGTAGTGGCATCCCTTTCATGGGGATGATAATGGTAACAACTGTCATGCCCCAGAGTCAGTCTAGGACCAAAGGAGCTTGTTAGATTGCTAGACAGAATTCATACCACCAGGGCTACATGTGCCTAGTGTTTTAAAGATTTTCATTTTCTTTTCTTTGTTTTCCCCACCTTTTCAAGAGTATCGTAATGCAAAATGGATGGAGGGACTATTCATAGTGGACCCGTATGTAAGGGGAACGGGACACATGCAAAATCAACCAGATAGCTGAAAAGGAACTTGAATGGAATGGAATGGATGGGAAAGGGCGAGGATACCCTTGAACACCATTGGCAGCTGCATTATCAGAATTAGCAGCAGCAATAACAAGCACCATCACCACCACCGCCACCACCATCACCACCACAGCCCCTCCATCCCTCCCAAATTCTTCTCTTCTGATATAACCCCACACTAGTAGTCTAATTATACCCCACTTTCTGCCCACCTCTGAGAAACCGTTGAGCCTCTCTGGCTGTTACGTCGCTTTCCCTCTCTTCATTAGATGACACATAGCCCATAGCTAGACCTCTCATTTATTCATGTTTTGTGGTACCATATTCCTATACATCTCTGTCTTTCGTAGCTTTTTTTACTATTTTATTATTATTATTTTATTAATTATACGTACACACACACAAACACATACAAAGTATCATCTTCCACGCTCTGCCAAGCTGTAACCACTCATTCTCATACCTCCCCTAACTTCTATTCAATGTTTCTCTAACGAACCTCGAACTCCAAAATGGGTTCCTCATCCTTTTGCTTGTACGTAAAAAGGTGGGTTGAAAGTGGAGGCTTAAATAACCAACAATTCCTGCATCGTAAATATATCCCATTTTCCTAAAAAAGAAAAGAAAATTTCTTTGATTTTTACATCATTTAAATCACCTTTTATATAATTTTCTAAAATTAGTTCGGCATGCAAAAATCAAAATATATAAACATAATAATAACCTTTTCTATCGTCCTACAATTGGCAAGTTTCGTCAATTTTTGGTTGGCATTTGGTATCCATTCTTTTTATGATCTTATCCTTTTCTTCGTCTTCCCTTTTTATGTCAACTTTTTCTTTAATAATTGTTTTGCAATAAAGGGTTTATCATATTTCCTTCGATATGCTTTTTCCCATTTCACCTAGTGCTTCCAAAAGCAACCTATGCCTATCAACCTATTAACTTCAAAGTTTTTGGCCATAATGGTCAGTACGGGTCCAGCTTCATCAAAATTCCTCGTACATTTCTTATAAAAATAAAAAGGGTAACTAATTCAATGTAGCCAAATTAAATTTAAATTATTTTTATTTGGGTCAAAGAAATTATATGAAAGAATCACTATGAGTTCAATTCAATTAACTTAAATCTAATTAATTTGTATGGTTCAATATTTTTAAACACTAAACATTCATTAGGCATGCCATCTTATTCAACCTATATATAAATCCAGCTACATAGCATAATATATAAATTGGTTAAGATAAATAATGCAATTCATATCCTATTTAGGTTTTATTTATTTTGGTTAAATCCTATTTATGCTTTGTTTTATAGCTATTTATCATAACATTACCTTTCTTAATACCCAATTGAGTTCTAAGTTTAGGCTATGCTACTAGGGGAAAAAAAAAAGTGTGTGTTTGTATATCTAAGAGGAATTCTAATTTCAGTGAATTCTAAAATTGAAGCTTGAAATTAGCGGATGGATTCAAATTGTATAATTAGTTTATATACATCTCCTAGTAACTAAGTGCCTAACTAACCAAAACTCCTGCCAAGGAATAACTTAAATATGATAGCTAAGTCGCTCGTGTAACTCAACTCAAATACATGAAAACAAAAAGTGATAATGATAGACAAAATAAGATGCCCTGGCTACACAGCCTACCTCTGGCTCTTGTGATGTTTCTTTCATGGCTAACTTATTGTGTGAGATCTAATGACAACTATAATGCCAGATGATGGTGGTCCATGTTAAATCGTGATGCACTAGAGTGTGGAGC
>JAOXYD010000004.1:3970623-3987958 GCA_028565735.1 Pinacopodium congolense | reverse complement strand
TAAACAGCCCTTCCAATAATCTTCTTGTCTTGAACAGATGCAACAGTCATCATCCGCTGGTGTACCTTTTGTAAGAATTTAGACAATAATTCCTTGCAGTTGGGATGTAACTACATATAACTTTATGTGAATGTTGTTTATCTTATCTTTAAATGTAAGCAAAGTGTGCACATGTAACGAGCAGACCAAGTCCTCACACTAATTTTACCTTTTCTTCTTGGTATTAATAAAAGTTCCTATTAAATTTTTTTTCCAAAAAAGAATTCCTATTATATTATTTATAGTGCTTGATATTTTTTCAGTCCCAAAATTATTATTATTTACATAATGCACTGAAGGTATTAGGTAAAAAAAAGAAAGGATAATCTTTAAGATGTTTACGAGATTCAAGCTGATAATTGAGTTTGTGGACTTAAATTACGAACACAGTAGAATTTTGTAAAGGATCTTAGCCTCTAATGAACTCTTGTAACACACAGCAACTCTGTTGAATAAGTATTCAAGTTGTGGCGAAAAGACTCCACTCTTATATGAACATATATGATGATAATGTGTTCTCTGTCCACGTGCTTCTCTTCTGGTGGCAGGTGCCTATGATTGCTTTGAACCAACTTGACCACAAAAAAGATCCACAAATCGTTTTCATCTTTCCTTGATTTTTTTTTTTTACTTTAATAATTGTAATTGAAAAATCTCAACGACTTTTTCAATGGCGACTTGTGTGGCATCTTTTTTTTTTAAGAGTCAACAGAAACAAAGATATATCGAACTTTCTTCTTTGATGGGCATCATAATTTTCTCACACCCTTCCCATATTCTACATGTTTGACAATTACTTTCTTCCATCTAATCAAAGATATGGACAAATTTTCAACAGATTTTCCTTGCATTTTACTCACAATCCAAACATTTTCAACTCAATGACAAGATTTTAAATAAGAATGTAAAAATATGTAGATGATTAATTTTTATGATAATAAAAAATCTTTTTTATTTAAATTAAAATGTTATACATTGCCGATCTAGTTTAATTAAGAGGTCATTCAGTATGACTTTTATTTTTTATTTCTTTAAATATAAAAATATAAAAATTAAAAAAATATTAATACAACGTAAAAATAAAAAATGATAAGAACAATACATAAAAATTAAAATAAATATATAAAAATTATAAATAAAAATCATAAGTAACAACAACCGCTAACATTTAAGATTTTCTCTTTTCCATGAATGAATATTTATAAAAATAGGCATTATTGGTGCCCGTCGAAATACACCTGTAAGAAGGAAGATTAAAATATATTCAGATGGGATATAAAGGAATTATTCGGAAATTCCCCTCTTTTTGCCTTCGAATAAATCGAACGGCCCACGATGTCCCATCACGTTGACCTGGCCTTTGGACTCGGCCGTCTGGTCCTATTCCTGGCTTCTATTATACAGTAATATGCCGAAATTCCAATGTGGGGTGTTTGGGTCCAGCCAGTTGCAACTTGGCACGTGGCCCAACACCCCCACAAAATATTCTTCCATATGATCTTGTAATGGCCACCACCACCACCGCCACACCATACGTCCAATTTCTCGAATCCGATCTAAAGTCCTCCAGATTTCAATGTCCGTAGATATGTTGTTTATTACCGGGAAGATTCTGGCACGTCCAGCGAGTTGTTTTTGACCTATTCTGATCTTTGTTTTGCCAATTTACACTCATTTTACCCAATACATCTTTAGGTCTTAAACCCTTTTACCTTATAAATTATGATGACATTTATACTCTCTTAATGTTGATCCAAATTTCTAATATGTATATATGAATATCGATTTTAAATTATCTTGTTCTCTCAAAATCTATATTTGGTTAACAAATTTTTAGCTTCAAACAATAACAGAAAGAAGAAAAAAAATATTTCAGTTAAATCCAACATTATTATGGATATATCCACGCTAATAAAGCAAATATTTTCATTTATTTTGTTATATATTGTCCTGATAACTTTATTTTTTAATAAATAGAAAAAGTGGACAAATTAAAGTTTGAAACATTTCAAAAAATTCAAAACTTAAGGGCCTGTTTGATAATGATTCTTTTTCGATTTTAATTTTTGATTTTTAATTTTTCTAAATACAAAAATAAAAATATTATAAATTAATAAATAATAAATTAATACAACACAGAAATCGAGAAAATAACAAAAAATTTATAAAAATACACAAAATTTAATAAAAAATATAAAAATTATAATAAAAAAGATGAATCAAATAATCTCTAAATTTACATTTTTTAAAAAATCTCATTTTAATTGCTTGACCTATCCTTTTTTAAAAACAAAGAACTTGTCAACAACTACTTGTTGAACATATTTTAATAGTTAGTATTTGTTAAAATTTAGAAAACTTATCATTGGTACTAAAATAACTTAATTAATTGCAAGTTATACAGACCTAATTAACAATTAAGACATCCTTAAAACAACGATAAAATTAATTAATAAAAATAATCAAACTGATCAATAACACTAAAAAGAAGCAAATTATCGTAAAATAGAAGTTTTAGGCAAATGAAACATCATCATCAAATCCTCCATTCTCACATGGATTTCGTGAGGGCTAGGGTACGGACTGCCGTATCATTTCTTACACGACAAGTCAGAGCTCATGCGAGGTGACAACTAACTAACATTTAATAGGCTCTGATGCATAAGAAAATGGAATGGGAATCTCATTACAAGGCCGTGCAGAAAGAGGAGGAGGAAAATAAATATGTCTTTTTCATTATTATTATTTTCCCATTTGCTGTTTGCCTATAAAAGCAGTTCTTTCTCTTACCACAAAAATCCAAGTCTGCGAGGCGAGCGAACCATAGCTGTTGGAGGCAATAGTTACAGAGGTTAGAGCGAGAGAGTTGAAGAGAAGGAAGAGAAGAGAAGAAGGGCACTCGCTAACTAACGCTTTTGGTACAAGGGAAAAAAAGGTTAAAAGAGAGAAAGCAGAGTAGGGGTTGATAGACCGTGGAATCTAAAAGAATCACACACTCAGAGTTTTGGGTTTTTGGTGGGTTTTTTCTCCTTAAAACTGTACCCTACCACCCTTAACTATTGCGTGCTTCGTACGGTCTATCTACCCTAATCTGCAGAACCAATCAGCCCCTTTCACTACTCAAGCTTACAATATAAACACGCCCCATCGTCCTCTCAGTCTGAGTTTTCGGTTTGTTTGTAACTCTTTCTCTAGTGTTCTCTGTTGCTTTTTGCGTTTTCTTTTTAATTTAATTAACACCAGTCTTGTAATTTTTTTTTTTCTGGGGTGAGTTTTTATGTGGTTTTGGATTGTTTTATTATATAGAGTTGGTATCTTTGTTCGAGTTTCTGAGTGTCATTTGGGTGTTTGTATTCAGTATAAGACATAATGGAGTGTGGGAATGGGGATTCTGGATCTTACTGGCTTGATGCTTGTGAGGACATTCCTTGTGACCTAATTGATGGTTTTGTGGACTTTGATACTCCAATAGTTAATGATTCAGTGGATAATAATGCTAATCAAGACAATCTCGTTAATGATTTCTTTGGAGGTATTGATCGCATACTTGACAGTATTAAGAATGGTAGCGGCCTGCCTCCATATGCTGACTGCACAAACCACAGTAATGGTGCTACAACTATCTTGGGGAATGGAGTTCAAGGTTGTGGTGTTGGTGAGGGTTCCTTTGAAAATGGAGGGTCTGCAGATTGCAAAACTGAAGTTGAGGACTTTGTGTTACAATTAAGCAGTGATAAGGGTTTTTTTGAAAGGCGAAGAAAGCTGGAGAATTGTAATAATGTGGTGAATGCTTTGGATGGAAAGGGGGAGGAAAGATTGTCTAATGACTCTGTCAAAGAAAATGGGAGCAACTTTGAAGTTCCTAGGTCAAGGGAACGAGATTTTGATAGTGAACAAAGGTTCAGTAAAAGGGCAAGGTATAGTGGTCAGGGATATGAGAGACAGTATTCTAGTAGAGGGCATTATGATCCCAGGGATAGGGAGAGAGGCTTTGGTAGGAAGAGAACACGTGACTGGGATGAGATGGATAGGAGGGATAGGGATCATAGTCGAAGAAGAGATCGCTATGGTTGTGGTACTAGGAAGGATGGTAGAGACAGGGACTGGAGAGACAAGGAACTCAGAGGTTATTGGGAAAGGGATCATTCAGGGTCGAATGGAATGGTTTTCCGCTTAGGAAGCTGGGAAGCTGAGCATAACAGAGAAGGAAAAGAAACTAATGATAAGAACCATGAGTACAATGGGAGGGCTGAGATTAAATCTGAGGAAGCTAAGGAAAAGGTTCCTGAGGAGCAAGCCCGCCAGTATCAATTGGATGTTCTTGATCAGGCCAAGAAAAAAAATACTATAGCTTTTCTTGAAACTGGGGCAGGGAAGACGCTCATTGCTGTACTTCTTATTAGAAGTGTTTGGAATGACTTACAAAAGCAGAACAAGAAAATGCTTGCTGTTTTTTTGGTTCCTAAGGTGCCACTTGTCTATCAGGTAAGTTATTGTGTTCCAGTTTTCCTTTACAGATGCAAATTTTGACAATGTCCATTAGTTGATTAGTGACAATTTTTTGGGGATTGTTCTGCTTCTCTTGTCTAATGTCAGCAAGCAGAAGTCATTCGTGAGCGTACTGGCTATGAAGTGGGCCACTATTGTGGTGAAATGGGTCAAGATTTCTGGGATGTTCGAAGGTGGCAACGTGAGTTTGAAAGCAAACAGGTATATCGCTTCTCATTTTATTAACATTTATATCTTCTCATTTACTGAGATTGCAACAAGTCTTGGCCATTGATTGATTTTTTACCCACTGAAAATCAATTAGGAATTCTTCTACCCTTCTCTCTCTCTCTCTTGATATAGTCTTATTTATTCTTGACCATGATATGATTTCGTCATCTTCGATACACGCATTGCAGGTCTTAGTGATGACAGCCCAAATTTTGTTGAACATTCTGAGGCACAGCATTATCAAAATGGAAACCATTAATCTCCTTATTTTGGATGAGTGTCATCATGCTGTGAAGAAGCATCCTTATTCCTTAGTGATGTCTGAATTCTATCATACAACTCCAAAGGAGAAGAGGCCATCTGTATTTGGAATGACTGCTTCTCCAGTTAACTTAAAGGGTACTAATTTGATAATGATATATGATTTCTCTTCTAGCTTTTATGGTTTCTTTTGGGCTACTCTTGCATATCAGGAGCATCTCTTTGATCAGGATTTCAATAGACTAGTTAGAAATATGTCTTGAATTTGTGTTATGTTAAAGTGTGTTTCACCCCTGTTATTTTGTACTTTTTAGGTGTTTCAAGTCAGGTTGATTGCGCAATAAAGATACGTAATCTTGAAAGTAAATTAGATTCCGTAGTTTGCACAATCAAGGATCGCAGGGAACTTGAAAAGCATGTACCAATGCCATCAGAAGTTGTAGTGGAGTATGATAAAGCAGCTAGCTTATGGTCCCTTCATGAACAAATAAAGCAAATGGAAGTGGCTGTTGAAGAAGCAGCACGATCAAGCTCCAGAAGAAGCAAATGGCAATTTATGGGAGCTAGAGATGCTGGTGCCAAGGAAGAGCTGCGTCAAGTTTATGGTGTCTCTGAAAGAACAGAAAGTGATGGGGCCGTTAACTTGATTCAGAAGTTGAGGGCTATCAACTATGCGCTTGGTGAGCTGGGTCAGTGGTGTGCTTACAAGGTACCAGAATTTGCTAGTGCTTTTTTTTCTATAATTTGTTTAGAGTAGCAATGTGAGCATGACTTATTCTCTATTTTAGGTTGCCCAATCTTTTTTGACGGCTTTACAAAATGATGAGAGGGCAAATTATCAGCTTGATGTCAAGTTTCAGGAGTCCTACCTGGAAAAGGTTGTGTCACTATTACAGTGTCAACTGAGTGAGGGTGCTGTTACAGACAAGGATGCAAAAGTTCAAGAGAATGAGAATGTCATTACACAAAATGGGAATGATCCTGATGAGATTGAGGAGGGAGAGCTCCCTGATAGTCATGGTGGGCCTCGCCATTGTTCTTTTTTACATAATATCTTGTCTATCTGATGTAAAAAAAAGTTAATGGTTTGTTTTGTTTTGAACTAAACTGTTTAAGCATTGCCCTTTATTATTCACGTGCAGCTTGCTTAGTTTTATTTCTCAGTCATTAAGCTTTTCTCCAATTGGGTTCCCTTGTGTATATTTTGCTCATGTTCTCTATGTTTTAGTTGTCTCGGGTGGAGAGCATGTGGATGTGGTTATTGGAGCAGCTGTAGCCGATGGAAAAGTCACCCCGAAGGTGCAATCTTTAATTAAAGTACTTCTGAAGTATCAGCACACCGAAGATTTTCGTGCAATTATCTTTGTTGAACGGGTGGTGGCTGCTTTGGTTCTTCCTAAGGTCATATATTTTCACAGATATGATTTTTGTTTGGCCTTTAAGACTTTGAACCCTGTTAGTCTCTAATATTACCTGTTATGTTCAATTTTTGCTGAACTTGCAGGTATTTTCAGAGCTTCCATCTCTGAGTTTCATTAGATGTGCAAGTTTGATTGGGCACAACAATAGTCAGGAAATGCGGACATGTCAAATGCAAGATACAATTGCCAAATTTCGAGATGGTCGTGTATGTCCACAAGCCAGTTTGATTCATTAATATTTTAAATGTGATGTATTTGGTAATAGGGACCTAATAAGTTTTTGTATGCTGATTGCACAGGTGACTCTGTTAGTTGCTACAAGTGTTGCTGAGGAAGGACTTGATATAAGGCAATGCAATGTCGTTATTCGCTTTGATCTTGCAAAAACTGTTCTGGCATACATTCAGTCTAGGGGTCGAGCAAGAAAGCCTGGTTCAGATTACATATTGATGGTTGAAAGGTAGTATCATTGGATCTGACTCAGTGTTAAAGCCAACTCATGACTTGTAACAGATGTGGGAAAACTAAAATTTTTACATCTCAGGGGAAATTTGTCTCATGCCACATTCTTAAGGAATGCTAGGAATAGTGAGGAGACCTTGCGAAAAGAAGCAATTGAGAGAACTGACATTAGTCATCTGAAGGACACTTCAAAACTGATTTCCATGGACATGATTCCAGGAACTGTGTATCAGGTGGAGTCTACTGGAGCTGTTGTGAGCTTAAACTCTGCAGTTGGACTTATCCATTTCTATTGTTCTCAGTTACCCACTGACAGGTGTGCTTAGAGCAATGAAATTTAAGATGGATACTAAAGCTAGTTGCATAATAGCTGTATGCAAAGATTAAATTATTGCTCAATTGTCCATGCTATTCTAGGTATTCAATACTTCGTCCAGAATTCATTATGGAGAGGCATGCGAAGCCTGGAGGTCCCACGGAGTATTCATGCAAGCTTCAACTTCCATGTAATGCACCATTTGAGAAACTTGAGGGCCCAATATGTAGTTCAATGCGCCTTGCTCAACAGGTACGATATTGCTCACTATACAATATCAATATAATTCTTCTAACTTTAAATTTCGTTTTTCATACACTCAACTGTCTGCTTGGTTTTCAGGCTGTTTGTCTGGCGGCTTGCAAGAAGCTACATGAGATGGGAGCATTTACCGACATGCTTTTGCCTGACAAGGGAAGTGGGGAAGAAAAAGAAAAAATTGACAAGAATGATGAAGGTGAACCACTTCCAGGGACTGCTAGGCATAGGGAGTTCTATCCTGAAGGTGTAGCCAATGTACTTCAGGTTAGTTCTTCCTGTATGTTTTATGATTAATGATTCATGATAAGACTTCTTTGCTTGATTATTTTCTTTGTCTAGCATGCATATATTTAAATTCTTTGGCTTTTCAGGGAGAATGGATCTTATCTGGAAGAGATAATTACACCGCCAGAACATTCCATCTTTACATGTATGCTGTAAAATGTGTAGACATAGGCTCTTCAAAAGATCCATTTCTAACTCAAGTTTCTGAGTTTGCATTGCTTTTTGGCCATGAGCTGGATGCAGAGGTATGCTACCTATGCTCAATCCTAGCATACTTGAGTCATTTAAAGGATTAATCTCTGAACCATTAATTCTTATAGGTCTTATCGATGTCGATGGATCTGTTTATCGCTCGAACCATGATAACTAAGGCATCCCTTGTCTTCAAGGGTCCAATAGATTTTGCTGATAATCAGGTTCGCTGTCAATTTAACCCTTAAGATTGCTGATTAAACTGCCTTTTATTATTACTTATTGACATTCTGGCATTTGATGACTTTTAGCTCTGGTTTTGTTCAGCTGGCATCCCTTAAAAGCTTTCATGTAAGATTGATGAGCATTGTACTGGATGTGGATGTTGAACCGTCCACCACTCCATGGGATCCTGCAAAGGCATATTTGTTTGTACCTATGGTTGGCGATAAGTCTGTAGATCCTGTAGAAGAGATTGACTGGGATCTGGTTGGAAAAATAATCAGAACAGATGCATGGAACAATCCCCTTCAGAAAGCTCGACCAGATGTTTACCTTGGTACTAATGAAAGGACACTTGGTGGAGATAGAAGGGAGTATGGATTTGGGAAATTGCGTCATGGTATGGCTTTTGAACAGAAATCCCATCCAACGTATGGGATCAGAGGAGCTGTAGCGCAGTTTGATGTTGTGAGAGCTTCTGGGTTAGTTCCTAGTCGGAATGTAAATAAGATAGAGAATATGGAGTTGACGAAAGGAAAACTAGTAATGGCTGATAGTTATGTTGATGCCGAAGATTTGGTAGGGAGAATAGTGACAGCTGCTCACTCTGGGAAGAGGTTTTATGTGGACTCTATATGCTATGATATGACTTCAGAGAACTCATTTCCAAGGAAAGAGGGTTATCTTGGTCCTCTGGAGTACAGTTCATATGCTGATTACTACAAACAAAAGTATGTTCTACGGTGATTTCTTCAGTCTTTGTTACTTGTTCCATTTTTCCCCTCTCACCTTCAGGGGCAGATTTAATCCTTGAATGCCTGATTGATTTTTATGGTGTGATATGAGGCTTGGATGGCCTGAATGTACCTTTGTTGTGCTTGAAGAGAGGAAAGCTTACCCTAATCTATGATGGGAAATACTGTGGTTATACAATATCAACACTTAGTCCCAAGTTTTGCAATTATCTCACAGTAGTTCCTGGATCCTCATAGATTGAAGAAGCTTTTGTTTCTTCTTGCATAACAAGTGCACATTTGGCTATCAAGTCTTATATCTTCCACAGGTATGGTGTTGAGTTGATTTTTAAGCAACAACCTTTGATAAGAGGACGTGGTGTTTCATACTGCAAGAATCTGCTATCCCCTCGGTTTGAACATTCAGAAGGTATTTATTTCTTTCTCCATTAGGAGCATAATATTTTCTCCTCATTGAGGTCTCTCGTCTTTTAGAAATTGCTAGAGCTAAGTGGACAATTCTTTTTGTACTTGTAGCAAATGAAACGGAGTCTGAGGAGAGTCTTGACAAGACATATTATGTTTTCCTTCCTCCTGAACTTTGTTTAGTACACCCACTCCCTGGATCACTTGTTCGAGGTGCTCAGAGATTGCCCTCAATAATGAGGAGGGTTGAAAGCATGCTGCTAGCTGTTCAACTTAAGCATATAATAAACTACCCAGTCCCTGCTTCAAAGGTATTGTGTTTATTTGACTAGGACAATTGAGAGAGGAAAAAAAAGGGTGAATTAGGTTGTTTGGATACAGGTAGGCTATGAACAAGAACTAACTGAAAAATCTGTCAATTTTCTGCAGATCTTGGAAGCATTGACAGCTGCGTCATGCCAAGAAACATTTTGCTATGAAAGAGCAGAGCTTCTAGGAGATGCTTACTTGAAATGGGTTGTTAGTCGGTTTCTCTTTCTTAAATATCCGCAGAAACATGAGGGTCAACTAACTAGGATGAGACAGCAAATGGTGAGTAACATGGTTCTGTACCAATATGCGCTAGATAAAGGACTTCAATCGTATATCCAAGCAGATCGATTTGCTCCTTCTAGATGGGCTGCTCCTGGTGTGTTACCCGTCTTTGATGAAGATACAAAGGATGGAGATTCATCCTTATTTGACCAGGAGAAATCACTTTCTGATCATAAAGCAAGAACACCTGGGAATGTGTTTGAAGATGATGAAATTGAAGATGGTGAGCTTGAGTGTGACTCTAGTTCCTACAGGGTCCTCTCTAGCAAGACACTGGCAGATGTTGTTGAAGCATTGATTGGTGTTTATTATGTTGAAGGTGGGAAGAATGCTGCAAACCACCTGATGAAGTGGATAGGAATTCAGGTGGATTTTGATGACACTGGACTTGAGGGTATAACAAGACCATCTAATGTTTCAGAAGGTGTTCTGAGGAGCGTGGATTTTGATGCACTAGAAGGTGCCTTGAATATTAAGTTCAAAGACAGGGGCTTACTGGTAGAAGCTATTACTCATGCTTCACGACCTTCTTCTGGGGTATCCTGCTATCAGCGGTTAGAGTTCGTTGGCGATGCAGTCCTAGATCATCTCATCACTAGGCATTTGTTTTTCACATACACGAATCTGCCACCGGGACGGCTGACGGACATGCGAGCTGCTGCTGTAAACAATGAAAACTTTGCCCGTGTTGCAGTTAGACATAAGCTACACATACACCTCCGACACGGGTCCACTGCCCTTGAAAAGCAGGTTTGACTTATTCCTTGTTAGTGCAGTGAGCCGGTTGGTATTTTGTGTAAATTGGATAAATTATTTCATATATAATCTTGACATTGTTTAGTATTAATATTTCAGATTCGGGACTTTGTAAAGGAAGTTCAAGAGGAGTTTTTAAAGCCAGGATTCAACTCTTTTGGTCTTGGAGATTGCAAAGCTCCAAAGGTTCTCGGTGACATTGTTGAATCTATTGCAGGTGCTATTTTCCTCGACAGTGCAAGAGATACTGCAGTTGTGTGGAAGGTCAGTTTTTGCTTTTGACCCTGATTTAATGCCATCTCAATCCTTGTCCTTTTTCTTCTTTATTGCCATAAGCAGTAGCGAGGATATTTCACGGCGATGTATGGTCTCACAATTTTTTTGTTCAGGTTTTTCAACCTCTTTTGCATCCAATGGTTACTCCTGAAACACTGCCGATGCATCCTGTAAGGGAGCTGCAAGAACGTTGCCAGCAACAGGCTGAAGGCTTGGAATACAAAGCTAGTCGAACAGGCAATCTGGCTACTGTCGAAGTTTACATTGACGGTGTTCAGATAGGAATTGCTCAGAATCCACAGAAGAAGATGGCACAGAAACTTGCTGCTAGGAATGCTCTGGCTGTTTTGAAAGAGAAGGAAGCAGCAGAAGCTAAGGAGAAGAATGATGAGAATGGAAAGAGGAAGAAAAATGGTAACCAAACGTTTACTAGACAAACCTTAAATGACATCTGCTTGCGTAGGAACTGGCCAATGCCTTCTTATAGGTGAGAAATTGAATTTCACAAGTTGCATTTCTGAAAGTTGGCACCACCTTTTCTTTTCCCCAACAAAGTAATGACAATCAGTTTAACTTAAATACTCTTGCGATCTCAGATGTGTGAATGAGGGTGGCCCTGCACATGCCAAAAGGTTTATCTATGGGTTTCGCCTGAATACAACTGATAAAGGATGGACGGATGAATGTGTTGGAGAGCCAATGCCAAGTGTTAAGAAGGCCAAGGACTCTGCCGCGGTTTTACTCTTGGAACTTTTGAACACACTGTACTCGTGACAAGCATCCTTTTTTTTCAGTTTTGAGCTGGTGAGTGACCAATAACATGTCAGGCTTAAGTAACTTTTCAACTACTGTGTTACTTGGGTAATTATTACAGAAGCTTTTGTTACGATTATTAAGCTAATTGGGTTTATATATATATAAAAAGATGGCAATAATTAGGGAGTCACCCCGGTGGCCACTCAGGTTTCTTTAGTAATTACATAAAAATGATAAAGATGAAAAAGGTAAATATATTGAGGATAAAAATGTAATTTTTAAATGTATTAGGAATAAAAACGTAAATGCTTATTTAAAATTATATAAATTGATTTTTATATTTTTAAATAAAGTTAAAATAGATAAAAGAACAAAGGGTTAAAAAAATTATTTTATTTATAAAAAGCAAGTGCGCTTTATATGGGATTCACTTGTGACTTGTCGTTGTAAGAGTCCGCGCAAAAGATTATTAAGGGTCCGTTTGGAAACGTTTTGATTTTTGAATTTGATTTACACAAAAATCACTAAAGAATATCACAAAAATCGAAAAAAAAATTAATATAGCACAGAAATTAAGACAGACAATACAAAAATCTATAAAAATACACAAAATTAAATACAAAAATATAACATTCACAATCAAAAACCAAATCCAAGCTAATTCTCTTAAGCTAATTGGGTTTGTAAAGTTTTGAACAGTTAATTGAGTTAACTGAGTTCGAGAATTAGAGAGAGAAGTTTAAGAGAATTAAGAAAATGAAGTCCAATTACAATGTTTATAAACAACTTAATTAGATGTTGATACAAATAAAATGTCTGTTTGGATGAGCTTATAAGAGGTTAATAAGATTTTTTTTATTACGAAAGTCTTTTTTTTTTAAAATAGGTGTTTAATTTTAGAATTAAAAAGTACTTTTTTAATATATATGACTTTTTTGGTAATTAAAATATATCTTTTTAAGAAGTTCAAATTTGGATATTCTCAAAAAAATATTTGAAATGACTTTTTCGAGTATATGTTTCAAATCAATTAATGGGCTTATTCATTCTCATTCAAACGACGACGTCTCTTATTATTGTCTATTCGTTATTATATCTACTTGCACTCTCATTCAAACGACGACGTCTCTTATTATTGTCTATTCGCTATTGTATCATTTGTTTTTAACCTTTAGCTTTGCCGGGTCTTCTTTTTTTCCAATCAATTTAGACTTTCCTCTATATAAATTCTCCCTTGCTCAAAGGTTAACATTTTAGAAATTGCTATTGTAAATCATGCAAACATTCCCACAAAACATCATTATCTTTTTGGGATGCCCATTGAACTAAAATCTAGGCAACTAGTTGATGGTTGCACTTGACTAATTGATGATCCAATATAACCATAGAAGTACGAACAACTAAGTAAAATGATGGAGGTATAGATGAGGAAATCAACACATTGTTGGTTATTCTTCTTTTCAACTAGAAAATGTGAAAGAATTGATGAATTTTTCTTTCCATTGGTAAGTCTAATTGATACGCCACCAAACCAATTCTTTTGACAATTTAAAAAGGTCTCAAAAATAATGATTGTAATTTTAGGAGGTTATCTATTGCACACTTTGTTACCTATATGTCTCAACTTTATATAAACCATATCTCTAACTTGAAACTCCTTGTCTGTGCAATGCTTATTAGTTAATTGCTTCATCCTGTTTGAAGCTCATCGTAAATGAAACTATAGAACTTACATAATTGATTCTTTATCTTTCAACACCTGATCATCTAATAATTGTTTGGAATCGCCAGCTAAATAGGGAATGCATAAGGGAGGAGAAAAGCCATACAAGACCTTAAAAAGGAGACATAAAAAATGGTTGAATAGAAAGTGGTATTATACCACCATTTTGCCATAACTGACCACTTTTGCCATTTCTATAGACAATAAGAGGCATAATACGATTCAATACTTCTGTCTGACCATTCGTACGGAGATGGTAAGCACAAGAAAACTTGAGATCCACACCTTGCTTGTCGAATAGCTCCCTCTAAATGAACAACTAAAAATGGCATCTTTATCTATTATTATGGATTTAGGTAGGCCGTTTAATTTCATCACTCCATCCATGAATGCTTTGGTCACTTTAATGCAGTACAGGGGTGCCTTAAGGAATAGAATGAGCATATTTGCTCAATCTATTGATGACATATAATGTCCTTCAGAGAAAGATAGTCCCTTAATAAAATCCATGCAGATTTTAGTCCAATTTTTTTTGGAGAATGGGAAGAGATTATAGTAAACCTTTAGAGACAATGATTTCGTATTTGTTTTGTTGATAAGACTCACATTTCTGAAAAAATTCCCTAACATCCTTTTGAAGTCTTTTCTAGAAAAAATACATGTTTAAAGTACTCAATCATCTAGAATGGACTCCTTGAGATGTATTATGGAAAAGATAAATGATCTTTTGAAGTAATGGAGCTAAATTTCCTACTATCAACCTTCCCTTCCATTTCAACTGGCCATCATTCTAAATATAAGTTGTAGTTCTAAAAATGGATAAAGCAAAGAACTGTGAGCTATTGAAGCGTGGTAGAGAGTTGGCAGCTGAATTGATGGAGCCTTTCTTATATGTGGTGGTGAATTCGAAACCCATAAGCTTGGGAAGCCATGTTTGTTAGAATAATGTGGTTATCCTTTGCTCCATTAAATATTTAAGAATGTGATAGTTAGTTTGGATAATGAAATGTGTACCTATCAAGTGTTATGACCATTGCTTTATGGCCATTATCAAAGCCAATAACTCCTTTTCATATACTAACAAACTGTTATAAGGATTAGAGAGATTCTTGCTATGCAATAGGATGACCTTGCTGCATTAATATTGCTTATAACCCCTTTGTACATGTATTAGCTTCTAAAATAAATTATTGAGAAAAATCAAGTAGAGCTAATACGGGTGTCGAACATTAATTCTCTCTTCATTGTCTTAAATGCTTGAGTAGTTGTTGAATCCCAATTGAAAGCATTCTTCTTTAATAATTTTTTTAAAGGACTACTGATCACTCTAGAATTTTTGATAAACAGTCAGTAGTGACTACACAATCCTAAGAAGCTCCTTATATGGTTGATGTTTACAGGTTTTGGTCAATTTTGAGTTGCTTGAATCTTAAGAGGATCGGTCGCTACACCCTTGGCACTTATAATATGACCTAGATACCCCATTTAAGCAACTCCAAAAGAGCATTTAGTCATCTTTACATAAAGCTTCTATGATCTCAGAATCCCGCGAACTTGTCTTAAGTGTTCAAGATGCCGATTAAATTAAGGGTTGTATGTAAGTATATAATTAAAGAAAACTAATACAAATTTTCTCCAATATGCCTTAAATACCTAATTAATAAAGGTTGGAAAGTTGCTAGAGCATTAGTTAATCTCAATGGCATGATGAGTAACTTATAATATTCCTCATGGGTTTTAAAAGTTATCTTGTATATGTCAGGTTCTTATACTATGATTTTATGATACCCAACTCCTAAGTGTAGCTTAGAAAAATAAGTGGCTCTCCCTAATTCATCAAACAACTCTTCTATCAATGGAATGGGGATTTTTCCTTTATTGTACTTTGATTGAGTTACCTATAATCCATATAAAAACGTCAACTTCCATCTTTTTCTTAATTAAGATCATCGGTGCGAAAAATGGGCTAACTCTTTGTTTAAGTAATCCTTGCTTCAACATTTCATTTAGAAGCTCTTTCATAACTACCTTATGCATTTCAAAGTACTTATATGGCCTTATATTGATGGCTTCAATTCCCTCTGTAGGAACATAATTGTTAGTTTCATTATTTTCTATATTTTTATGTGTTAACTCTTTTTAATTGTGAGGTTAAAGGTCCTATTTAATGAAAAAAAAATTTCTTTGTACATTTAGAAACATGTTGGGAAAAAATTAAAAGAATGGCCCCAATTTTGGAAGAAAAGTAGTTGAAATTGACATAAAAGTTGACTAAACTTAAGCTCGATGCTGAAATGGATGAACACTTGACATAATTATTGTTTGCTTTAAATTCATATTTTGTTAATTGTTCATTTAAGGGGATGATGGCTGAAATCAAGAGATATGAAAGAAAATTTTCTATTTTTGTATCTTTTAGAGAAAGAATTTAAATAGATCTTGAATTTTGAAAAAAAAATAAGAATTTTTAAGTTATACTTTCGCACAGAAAACGGATATTGTAAGTAGCTATAATTTTGGGCAACTAAATGTTATTTTTAGTTAAAGGGATGTTATTGAATTTTAAATTATTATGAGACTTTTTGTTTTCAATTAAATTTCTTTACTAATTAAGTATTAATTATTTTTCAAAATTTATTATTTGATTGCTTGATTTACAACTAGGTACCCAACTAAAGTGTTAATTTATTCAGTGAATTGCTAGATTAGACAGATTCTTGTTTAACTCTTATAATAAAATCTAGCAATTAGGATTTTTTTTTCTACTACAGTAGGGACATGATTTTAGAGAAAAATAATTTTCTAAATTAAATAGACCTCCTGTGTATGTTGTTCAGTTCATCATTCTTCTTAATTCGTAAAATTATTATGTAGTTAAATCTGAGATCATATCCAAGTTTTTTATTAGTAAGGATTAATTGTAATACATATTTCGATTAACTAAATCTAAAAGAAGATAAGTAAAGAATATTACTACGATGAATTCTTAAATAATAAATTAATTATATTTTGTTTTGATAATCAACATAAGTTTAGTAACTAAGGAAACCGTAGAATAAGGTTTGTTATTATTATTTTTTAGTTTTTCATTATTTTTCTGTTAGTTATTTTTTATTTAATATTTTGATTAATTTTCATTTTTATTCACAATTTCATCTCCTGTCTTTCGTATTGCATAATTACTAATATCGATATTCCTTATGGGAACAATTTCAACTCTCCACTACTACGCTAGTTTGTGTTGCAAGAATTTTTTTAAATATTTGATTTTAGGTGACAACATCATCAAATTTTGACACTATTGCTAGGGAATCTTGATAGTGCATGTTCATAATGCGCTTAATAAAATCTAAAATTCGCAGTTTAATCCTAAGATAGAGAAAATAAAAGAGGAGCTAAGAAAAAAAAACTAAGGAAAAGTTGTATGAACCAAAAGTTAACTATCAAAACAGAGAGAATATGGCTGCACATTGCACTTTTCGTCGACTTACTGCTCTAATTGAGGACTAATAGTCTCATTCCATCACTTTTCAGAATTTAAATAAGGGTTAATAGTCAAATAAGTAATTAACGTTTTCACATTCTTTCACTTAAGTGATAAAGCTTTTAAAATTTTCAATTAAGTGATTAATGTTTCAAAAGTTAACTAATTGAGTGAAAAAGACTAATGCCGTCACTGACCCAACCCAACCCGACAACCCAGATCTTAGTCGGCCCACTCCAACTTTTTTACTTTTTCCGATTAATTTTTTAAATGTTAATCACTTAAATAAAAAATTTTCAAAGCTTAGTCACTTAATTGAAAATATGAACAAGTTAGATTAATAACCTATTTAAAAATTTTTAATATAGATTCATCTCATAAATGAATATTTTTACATAATATTTATAA
>JAOXYD010000004.1:3937240-3947912 GCA_028565735.1 Pinacopodium congolense | reverse complement strand
TAGTTTATTCATTCTTGCATCCAGGTAGATGAATATATGGAGAATGTGGGGAGTGCAGCAGTATCATATTCTAGAGCAATGCTTCTGTTATCTTTTATTGTGGGAGAAGCAACTTTTCTACCTCTGAAGCCTCCATTTTCATTGACTCCTGCTAATTCAAAGAGAATCCATAATTATATTATTAGCTTGCAGTCACACCAATCTCACTTTCTAACAATGCAGCGAGTTCCTAAACAACCCCTCTGATTCACCTTCTCTTGGTAAATACAAACCACTGTATAGCTACTCACAAAACTACCTTGAGTTGCTGCCACAAGAATTCTTCCGAAATCAAGGTCAGCAGGCAGGCATGCAATTTTTCACTCTGCATGTTGTGGAAATGGATGTGGTTTTATCCATGTACATTAACAAATAACCCATGTATATTCACACTGTGATCAATGGTTTTTATGGATGTGGTTTTATCCATGTACATTGACAAATAACCCATGTATACTACTATTTCACACTGTGATCAATGGTTTTTAGAAATTTGGATATACTACAACAGTTACTGCAAATATTGATTTATTGTTACAACTCAAGGATTTCCAAACAAATTCATGGTCACAAAAGAGTACGGCACAAAAGAGACATAGAATGCCATAAACACATAGCAAATTAGCAATTAGAATATTAAGACGAATATAAGAACTGACAAATGGAGAAAGGAGGGGCTACAAGAGCCCACTTAATAATTAATGGTCTTATCTTGGTCTATCTATTGCAGTTATTAGACGCAGTTTTTCATGGGTTCTAAAGAGTATGTAAGATACAATAGTACACACGCTAATTATCAAAGTCTAGTGAGCTGCGAATAATTTTTAAGTTCAGGCAAGAGCATAAGATAAAAAATGGGTAGAATCAGAAACTGCATGCCTCCGCAACGGTTTCCTTTGCTGAAGCATGCAACTTCAGAAGGGTCATGTCGAGGCTTCCCCTTCCAATCGCAGTCTCTTGGGTCCTTTCTCGTCGCCCTGCCCGCAGGTTGTCACCAACTTGCTTTCCTTGGCCTCCATTGAACACCTCTTGTAAGGTTTAAAGCCTGTTCGACGAGCCTTGAGCTTTACATGTCCAAGCCCAATTGTCAACAGGCCCTCCTCGTTACCCTTACAACTAGGCGACGCAATATTTTTCTCCACTTCTTCATGCCCACAAGAGGACGCCCGGGGGTTGCTGCTGATATCTAACTGTGATGCATTCCCATCTTTTATATTAGAGATTTCCATTTTGTCTTCAGCATTGTCCGTCTGATAGGCCTTACCCTTTAGATCACGTGGAGGCCAGAAGCTTTGAGGCAATACCTGTCTGGAGAAGAGCGCTTGAAAAGCCAGTCGTCCCTGACAGGTATCCGTTATCATGATAAGAAGGCACTACTCTATTAGGACACTACAATATGGTTAAAAATGCCTCAGAGAAAAATTATCTTATTAGTTACTTACCTCTTCAGAAACCTCTTTCCAAGAATCACTCGTGCTGCTGCTACTTCTACACCGACGGCCACTAGACTCAGCGGCGGTAAGATTTGGGTCAGCCCGGTTATTCTCTTCCTTGCTTTTCTCATTTTTCTCTAATGCATTTGTTTCCACTTCACTGCTGGAAGGTGTGTTTGAACCACAGGAAGAACGGTCACGTTGTTTTCTGATTTTTGTTTTCGTTGAATCATGGACCTCAGGTGCGGTTCCAGTCTTCTCGTGATCAGTAACTTCTGCCCCAACATTAGTTACCTTAGGAGCTCTACTCTCTTCAGAATCTGATGATGAGCTTGCTGGCAATTTAGAAACTGAGTTTTGAGCTTCTTCTGGCTCCCTTTGTTCACCTTGCAATGGAGGATTATCAGCAATTGCGTCCCCTATTTCTATCTTGGCAGCAGGGACTTGACCAGTATCCATTGATGGAATTGCAGTTGCAGATGCTGGGGGGCAGGTGAAGGCAGCATGAAGAGTACACAACGGAAACACTCCATGGGCTGCCCACCATGCAGTTGCTGCTGCCACAGTAGCAGCTGCAATAGCTGTCATACTAGGACTAGAGTTCATTTGCCTAGATGGAAGATCTACTTGTGCACATGTGGGAGAATCTGCAGAATTTCCTACATTTGCATAGGGCCAAAAGGTAGCTGCAAAGCTAGCTGCAGCATGGGCCGCAGGGTCTTGTAACAGAGTAGACACCAGAAGATTTGAGAATGAGGAGATGTAGAGAAATGATCGGTAATCCTCTTGACTATGTGGACTTGAAATGAAGGAAGGAGGAAAGGCAGGAAATGGTCCATGAATATATGAGTCTGGCACGTTAATTTGATGTTCAGTAGTAGTGGATGCTGCTGGATGCAAGTAAATGTTAGGATGAATATGATTTTCACTCCTTGGCTGGTACAAAGAATCCTGGGACTTCATTTCTGAGACATGAGTTTGCACACGAGGTCCCAAGTGGCTATCTAAGACATGCACAGGGACATTCCTTGGATAATTCTGCATTGCCTGCATCTCATCTGCAGGCGATGCATTGACTAAATCACCTGGCTCCTTCCCAATAACCAGTTTATCATGGAAAGAGCAAGAATCCCTGATCTCTGACGCATCAATAGTGCCATTTTCATGAACAGTCTTCCCTGCCTCAGGCCTATCTAATTTCTGATTACCTTCAGGCTCAGTGGTGATATAAGATTCATCTGTTGCATTCCCATTTGCTAGTGAATTCCTCTTCTTTACTGAAGGTATAAACTCCCTAAAAGAACATGAATTTCTGGACGGCTCTGCTGTTGTGCCGTTCTTAATCACTGAAGACACAGAGGAATCACGATTTTCTGGGAGATGAATAGAGACTTCTGAGCAATTTTCGTTCTGATTCTCTTTGCAATCTGTTTTGCTCTCCTCTCCCTTGGCCTTCTGAATAGTTTACATAATAAAGAATGAAAATAAAAGTACTCAACAAATCAATTAACAAAATGGATTGAAATGGCAATGGAAAAAATTCACCTCACAAAGTAGGTCTTTTTCCATGTCCAGTCCTTGTTTACCATGTGGAAGAGCGACTGAATTAACACGCTTTCCATCTTTTCCTCCCAAATGTGATGCATCAGGACTGGAAACCGTCTTTCGAGGATAAGGAGTGTTTGGTTTCCTCTTTGGACGTGGAGGTGGAATGTTTATATCAAGAGTTTGTCCTATTGGTATGCCTTTAGCGATGGCCTCCTTTTCCAACTGTAAAATTTAACTTTTCTTAGCATTGTTTACCAAAGGAGAAAGAAATTTTCCCTCCAAGGCATAATAGTAGCTGCCAACAGTCAAAAAGAAGGGCAACGGATGAGTGAAATCCATTGATAACGAAAAGTCTCAGATGGTGCATCCTGATAGTATTGTCATTTTGTACAGTTCATTTTCATGAATCACGAAACTCAAAAGACTGAAATCAAGGCAGTGTAGGAAATAGTAATGTTAAACATCTCTTCAAACAGTAATCACATTGATTAGGAATAAACATAGGCTCGAATCGTTAGGCCGTAACAGTCCCTACCTGTCAAAATATCTAAATTCACACATCAGTTGTTAGGAAAACCAAAGTTACCTCCATTCTTATCTAAATTCATAGCAACTTTTTTTTGTTAGCAAAGCCAAAGATATATTGAGAAAGTTTGCCTCTCCATGTTTACTCATTTTCCTTTCTCCTATGTAAAACTTAACCTCTTGTTCGTTCCTTCAAGGTCAACATCCAGGAGTTGTCACATAATAAATGAATATTCGAGAAAACATCCAATACCTTGGAAGAAATGAATACAGTCTTAGTATCAAATCCAGTAGACTATCCTAATAGTCAATAAGGAAATTCCTTAATGTTTCATCATCATGGAACTGGATGGATTTATTGGATGACACTTAGCATTTTTGATGTTTCACCTTCTAACTGAAGGCATCTTCAGTCCAGGTTTAGGTAATGTTGTTCCAAATAAGATAAAAGAGTTTGCAAAAAATTATATAATGACCTCTAGCAATGGGAAAATAAAGTAAAAGTATTGTCATGCCTAGAACTCCCTTCCTGCGATCTAAAAAATTGTCCATGACTCGATGCTCAAGGTTTCCTACAAGTTCCCCAACAAAATAGCAAATCCTCAGACATTTGATGCTCACCAAAATCCTCCTAGACTTATCAATGATGAATTGGCATGAAATTGTGTCCTAAGGCAAGAACAATGGGTAACATGTTGATCTACACCCTATCTTCCCAATATAAGTCTGTTTACTACAAAATAAGTATCCTCATATTTTCAGTCCAACAAGCCTTAAGGATCATTATAAGTCTGCTTTACTACAAAATAAGTATCCTCATATTTTCAGTCCAACAAGCCTTAAGGATCATAGATTCAACTTATGATTTAGTTTTGGATCTTATCCAACAACTTAAAAATATGGGTTAGACGATTTTCTGGCAGGTTGCTGACTGTTTTGATAATTGACATTTCTACAGTGAGGATACTCCAAATACTGCTAAACTAAAAGAGGGGGCTGGTGTGGCCAAGCAATCATCTCGACTCCTTGACCAAACTAGGACCCCATAATGGTGCAAAAGGTAGTCACGTAGCTGGAAAGTGACACCAAAAGAAAGATCAACATGCTGTCCCAACAAGTTCAGAATCTTTGCATATCGGACAGGAGTAAAAATGATAGACAAGCCTTTGAGATCCTTGAAGCTGGAAAATGTTAAATCTGCTAAGACAACCGCTTTCCAGATAGTCTGGTCCAGCATTGAGGAGATTTATAACTATTTTCATATAGTTTCGGTTTGAAATGGTGAGGGAAAGTAGAATAGTACACAGTTAACAAAACCAAGGATAAGGAGCTACATGCTTGCAACAACTTGCTAACTTGAAATATAGCCGTAACAGGCCCCCGTGATGACTTAAAACTTTACATTGAGTATTCAAAAATGAAGAATTTACTCTCTTCTCTGTTGAAATGAACAACTGAAAACAAGTAATATCAAATGGAAACTGTCAAGAGTTATCCTTACACCTTGAAGTTCAACTATATGGGAACTGATAGGTAAACTCCATTAAACACGAGAAAAATATACTTGAGTATTTTATTTTTGACCAAAAAAACAAAGAAGGATTAAATTAAGTTTTCTTTCGGCCCTATCTAACATCCTACGTCTAGAGTATTCACTTTAAAAACTGAAATTATCTCAAAGCATGTACGAACAACTTTGTGAATAAGCTCACCTACATAGATGCATTGGTTAAATTAGCAAAATATTTTATGATCACTTAATGAAACTTCTTTAGACATCCAAAGCCCTTTAATGTTAACTTCTTCTTTTTTTTCTGATAGAAAAGGACGTCAATTCACCCTTTTATCACATAGGTAGCCAAGATGACATCCAGTGTAAGTTACAGATCATGACTGGACCGTAAAATGATCCTTGGTAATGTCTGTAGAATTGTTGCTCAAACTGAGCCTCAATGACAGCCACTCATGGAATAGCGCATATATGTCAGCATTTGATGTTCCAAGCAGAAATGTGTCAAAATTCAAAAAGGAAGCATGTGATACCTTGACTGTTGGATGCTAAGCAAATAACACAAACTTATATTCCAGTCCTCATAAGTGATTGTCCACAGATTTGATTAGAGGAAAATCTAAGTACATCTCATAGGCAATGATAAGTTTCTTTTCTAAAGAGCAAAGTTCCTAGTTTCATTCATTTATAAAGGATACAGTCGTTAGCATGAGCCTTAATTTTCTCAGCACCAACCTGATTATCTCCCGGTATGTCCTCATGCATAATAAAAAATTCAAAAAGTTGGCATTGTGATACATTAACTGCTCAAGGCCAAGCAAATGTCCCAAACTTATATTCCACTTCTCATAAGTAATTGTCCACAGATTTGATTAGAGGAAAATCTAAATATATCTCATTTAATAGGTGACAACAGGTTTGTTTTCTAAACAGCTTTTCTTTCTTTTATAAAGGAGATAGTTGTCAGCATGAGGCTCATTTTTCTATAGCCCATCAAAAGTTGTCCTCATGCATAAACAAGTCACAATCCGTAATTTAAAGTGAAAACAAAAGTGAATGTAACAGCAATACAATTAGAGATGAAGTTAGTCAGATGGAAGTTGAGGACAGAGAATGTTTCAGACATCATATTATTAATAACCACTCTTCACACTTAATGAAACAATCATGCAAAGTAGTTACGACTAACCTTGGAAAAAAATTTTTGTGCATGACTTCTGATCTGCACAGCAGTCTTGGTTCCTATATGATCTGCAAACACCAAAAAAAGGGAGAAAAAGAGAAAGGTTGGAGAAATATCTCCAAGATTAGCTACAAAATATTGTATCTGACAGCGTTCCTACTAGGAAAATCCAGATCATTCCTCTATATAGGTTCTGCAATTAATATAATCGAATAATTCAGCAACTTAAAACGTCCTGCTAACCGAACCTACAAAGAGTTAAAGAAGATAACTGCTAACTATCACCTTCTATGCGCTGCCAACCTCGACCATAGAGCTTCAAGGCCTCTAAGAACCTATTATGCTCCTCCTCAGTCCATCTCTCACGTTGCTTGGTAATTGTATATGGTTTTCTTGTCTATATTTAACACGACTTCACATTCAGATTCTTAAAACACTTAGTATTACTGCTGTAATCTAGGGAACAAAAGGAAAAAAAAAAAGAGGTGCAAATTTCTCCTCTTAGCAATATACCTTAACAACTAAGTCTTCTCCGGAGGAGTACGTGTCCATAACCGGACAGTCGCAGATACCGCTGCTTCAAATCCTCTCTAACGACCAATGGATAAAACAGAAATTTCCTTTCATTTCTTGCAAAACCCAAAACCACAATGATAGCCGTCGTCTTTGAACTCCAAATGATCCAATAAATGAATATTACTGCAAAAGCAAAAAACCAACAAACAATCGATAGAGATCCATCCCTGGGTAATTCACAGATACTGTACTGCACATATTGTACATGTATATGCATGAATTAAAAAATTATAAAATAAAGAAAAATATAACTGTTTGAATAATTTTAAGACTCCACCAGAAAGAGGAAGAGAGACAGAGACGCTTCCCCGTAAGAACTAAAAGTAAATTCCTTTATTCAGAATCCTCACCAAAACGAACGCGTAGACGCCAAATCCTTTACAAAACGAGAAAACAAAAGAAACGCAGAAAAGGAACAAAGGAACACAAATTAGTAATCAACAACCACAAGTTCTACACAGATATATTATCATTTTCAAATTCAAATCCTCTCTTCAGCCACCGAGAAAGATTCGTCGAAATATTAAATCAGTTATCTAGAACCTTACCAGCTAATAGGTATCCTTTTGCTTCTGTTCTTTTCAGTTTGCTGGCTAACTTGAATTTTCTCGGCAACCAAACAGGGAGTTAGAAGTGCACGAGAAAGCCCTAAAAATGAGCGAAAGTACCTTGCGAGAAAGTCATGGTGAACTAAAACAGTAGAAGGACGTACGAAATATCCGATCAGGCATTCACCTGATAGTCACCGGAGACATCATCTCTTTCGGCCAATGATGGATCGTAATCTTCACGAAAATAGTCGATCACAAACTAAAAAAGGGGGAAACAAAGATTGAAGAGAGAAATGGAGATCACTTAAGAGTAGAGAAAGGAACAGAGGAAGTGAAAGAGAACTTGTGCAAGAACCAAAACACCAGAAACACTACTCAGAGAACTCGG
Organism: Pinacopodium congolense; assembly: GCA_028565735.1. Classification (NCBI taxonomy): domain Eukaryota; kingdom Viridiplantae; phylum Streptophyta; class Magnoliopsida; order Malpighiales; family Erythroxylaceae; genus Pinacopodium; species Pinacopodium congolense. The sequence continues at coordinate 3,940,159 of JAOXYD010000004.1, read as the reverse complement.
GAGCAATCTCAGCCACTATAATTTCTTGCGGATTTATTTTTTCTTTTCTTTTTCAATTAAAAGGGAGGAATTATATTTGAGGCTGTTAGAGAGAAGGCAGAGATGGTGCCAAGTGGCTGAGAATGAGTGGCTGATTAAATTAAAGCTCACTCTTCATGCACTTTTTCGGTATTTCCTTTTCTCCCCAGTTGCCTCTTCACTCGTCCTCAACTCTCAACCACAAACTCTAGTCCCCGGGAGGCCAATTCCGTAAAAGCACATTCGAGTCTGCCTACCCGTGGGCCCCATCTTGACGTGGCTGTTTCTCGAAAGACGTGGGTTTTCTATCTGCGGTGGCCCCGTACCAAACTTGCCAGAGAAAAAGCTGGCCTTATTTGCCTACGTGGAAAACGCCACGTGGAGGTTGATTTAGGTGAAGGGAAGAATCGAGTGCGGAACCTTGAAGATTGCTGCAGGGTTTAAAGCCACGTGATTCTGGGTACATAAGAATTTTATGGCTGTAATCGTGATTGTCCCATACTGATGATTGGCATAGATGAACTTCTAGGTCAGTTCTAGAGACCCGCAGGCTTTAGCGTCAAGTTCTTTGCATTAGTGGCATGAGAGCTAGGCCGTCTATCTCTGTGGTCTTGATTGATTAGATGACCGGGACGGGCCTTTGAGGTGGACCAATAATTTAATGCCATCTATTGATAATTAGGATTGTGATTGATGCTCGTAATTGTACGTTACTGTCGCCCTGCAATATCAACAGATCCATTGGGCTGGTTAAGCCTAGTCTACAGTTTCTGGGCCTATGCTAAATAAACCCTTGGGCTCAGTCTTAACATTAGAAGGCTCGGCTTGAGGGTATACCATGTATTAGATGAAAAATTTTCCCAAATTTTGGTTAAAAAAGACGTGTACATTTTATATTATTTGTTTTTGAAAAATTACAATTAATTTATTAAAATTTATAAATTATTTTATTATAACTAGTCATTAAATATGTGATTAAAAATCTGTTTTTTAAAGTATTTTTAATATTGATAAAATTTTAAATCATTTTAAATAATAAAGAAAATCTTTTGAACAAGAAGAAACGTGCATCTTTAAAATATTTGGTCAATTAAGGTTAGTTCAATATTGGCATCAAACAATCGTTTCGTAGCCAACCACGAAGAGCCGTGATCAGGTCAATGTGGCGAAGTTTTGCATGTCAAAGGACACGTGGTTTTCATGACGACGGTGCTCTGACCTCATCGCTTGAGTGCCTTCTAGAACTAAATTAACGTAAGCAATGTTGTCATAACCCACATAAATGGCCATTGATTTTAGTAAAAAGATATAAGTAGACTATCATTTTTTGAATGTCAATAACTACTATATTAAAAATAATAAAAATTATAGACAAATTATATTAAATAATTTTTTAATCAATCATCAGTTCTATAATAGGTTCCTTGATTTTGATATAACTATTGAGAGAGTTCAAATTAAAATAAACCTACAACAAAATAGCTCTTGATGTCTGCCAGGAACAAAGGGGCACTCTTACCATCAGTTATACAGCATTAGCCTCAATAGCAATAAGGAAGAGAGGAATTTGGGTTAGTCAAACTAAAAGACATGTTTTGGTTTGTTTTTTCGATTGACATATTTCCGACGCAGACAAGTTATCAATTATCATTTGTTGAAGCCTCCTTCGTTAGAAGAATTCAATTTCTACCCAATGGTTGTTTCAAACTTAATGTCGTACAAGTTTTAAATAGGACTAGTTTTTCAAATATAGAAAACTCATATTGCATACGAATTGTTTAATTGAGATGATCACGATTTATTTAGAGTTTGATTGATTTTATCTTTATTTTTATTTTAAAAGTACATATATATATATGTAAAGCATTTAGTTGAGTTTCGTAACCAATTTTTTTAATTTATGTTCTTAATTTTTGCTCATTTTTATAATTTATAAAATTATAAAAAATAACTTTAATTTTCTATTTTCACTTTCTATCACAACCGCCACTTAGTGGAGGTAAAGGAAAAAGGTTTTCTTTATTCCTTTATTCTTTTATTCCTTAATTAATGGCTAATTTGCATTTTCAAAAGAAAAAAAGGAAAAAGGTTTTCAAAGGACAGGAGCCTCTGGCCCTCTGCAAAGCCAGCCCTTTATTTAGTATTTTAATCTACAAATTGCTTGAAGAACAGGTCTGGGCGGATCATAAAAACTAAAAGAAAAATATTATGCTTGCTAAATTAAAAGTACGGCCCAGCAATGAAGAGATAATATGGATACTGAAGGTGCTAAATTTTGAGATTAACCATCAAAGTTAGGCTACAGGAAGAGGAAAATCTGTTCTTTTTAAAGCCAGATGCCCTGAATAAATTGCCAAAAATTGGTGGATTGAGTATATACCAATATTTTAATAAATGAAAATATTTATGTCCCAATTTAAGCTTTTACTCCAGGACGGTCTTAATTATTTATAGCCATAATTCGAGTAATAAAATTATGGTTGATAACTTTGTCATAATTTATCTAATTGAATCTATATTATTTATAATTACGTTTAGATTATTTACAATTACTACAATAAAATATGTAATTTATCAAAACAACAAAAATCATAAGCATGCTACACTTAAAACATTGATGATACCAAGCAATGTTTGCTAGTTCCTTGAAGCGCTCATTTAATCAATGGCCTTAGGTTTGAGTTCCTTCGTTGGTGCGTTCTTTTGAATTATTTAAGGGGTCGTTTGATATTATTGTTAGTTATGATTTTTAACTGTGATTTTTATGTTTTTATATTAGTTTTGTGTGCTATTTTCAATTTTTGTACTATTTTTTAAAATTTTTTGTGTTATATTAGTATGTTATCTTTTTCAATTTTTGTACTATTTTTATTAATTTTTGTATTTAACAAAATAAAAAAC
>JAOXYD010000004.1:3925978-3936611 GCA_028565735.1 Pinacopodium congolense | reverse complement strand
TTAGTTTTTATGTGCTATTTTCATTTTTTGTACTTTTTTTTTAATTTTTGTATTATATTAGTATGTTATTTTTTTTAATTTTTGTACTGTTTTTATTAATTTTTGTGCTTAACAAAATAAGAAACCAAAACTTAAAACTAAAATCATGGCCTTGTTTGGTATTGTTTGCATTTTTCTTTTTAGTTTCTTATTTTTTAAAATACATAAATTAATAAAAATAGCATAAAAACTAAAACAGACAACATATTAATATAGCATAGAAACTCATAAAATAACACAGAAACTAATAACAATATCACATAAACTAATACACATACATAAAAATAAAAATAAAAAATAAAAACGAAAAATGATACCAAACATACTCTACTAAACAACTCCTAAATTTGTCAAATGATGGTTACAGGTTATCTCACCAAACCCAAGAGTTATTTACTGTACACCCAAAAGGTAGCGGGTATGGTTCACCATTTAAAAAAATATAATTTAGTCAAAATAGGAAAAGAAAATGATTTTACCAAACAACAATATTTAATTTAGTAAAAATAGGAAAAGATATTTAGTGCACTAATGGTATGAAATGATTTTACAAGAACCAATTCACTTAAAACTTTCAAGAAGAAAAGAAAAAAAAAAGAAACGAAAAAACAAGTATATATATAAGCTCACCCTCTTGGCAAAATGATAGACCAGCAAGCACAGACAAGCTCAAAGTTTTTACGTGGCATTTCAAAATGGCTAATTCCAAGGCATTTGTGGCAGACCTTGCCTCTAGCGTAAGTCTTGTTTCCTCAAAGTACATCCGACCCCCATCTGATCGACCGAATCTTAGCGCGTTCTGGTCGACCCTGGATGATAGTTCTATTCCTGTCATTGATCTCCAAGACCTCCATGGTCCTAACCGCTCCAACGTTATCAAAGAAATAGGCCAAGCTTGTAAAGATTATGGTTTCTTCCAGGTAATCTACCTGCTACTTTTCTGATACATACATATTCACTCATATTGAGGTGGTCCTGATGTCTGGAGAACATTTTTCTGAAGGTTAAGAACCATGGAATTTCTACGATGGTGATTGATGCCATGTTTCGTGTATCGAGGGAGTTTTTCAAGTTGCCAGAGAGCGAAAGGCTCAAGATCCACTCAAAGGATCCTATGAAGGCAGTGAGACTCTCCTCCAGCTTCAATGTGAACACAGAACAAGTTTCGAACTGGAGAGATTACCTAAGGCTATTCTGCCACCCTTTAGAGGACTACATAAACCAGTGGCCTAGCAACCCTCCATCTTTCAGGTAATCACCCATTTGCATGGTTTACATCTGCAAATTTGTTTCCCTTTTATCCTCTGTTAATTTGCGAAATTTCGAGGAGCAGAGAGGTTGCAGCTGAGTACTGCGGGAATGCCAGAGAATTAGCTTTGGCACTGCTTGAAGCAATATCAGAGAGTTTGGGCCTAGAAAGGGATTACATAAATACAGAGCTTGGCAAGCATGGGCAACATATGGCTGTCAACTACTACCCTCCGTGTCCACAGCCTGAGCTCACTTATGGGTTACCAGGGCACACCGATCCTAATGCAATTACTCTGTTGCTTCAGGATGATGTGCCAGGCTTGCAGGTGCTCAACAATGGCAAATGGCTTCCTGTCAAACCCATTCCTTACACGTTCATTGTTAACATTGGAGATCAAGTACAGGTTCGATTATTCTATTATATCTCTAGTCTAAACTATATCTTCGTTCGTCACATGGGGTGGTCTTAAGTGTATGTGTTAGGAAAATTGCATGAATTATGCAAGTTCTGGTCTAATCGGCCTTCGATGACAGAAGATTTCCATAATCTTCGAACCATCAAATGAATTTGGTGTAAAAAAAACGAATTTCAAACCGGACAATAATGGAGACAGAGACCTAGTAACGGCAACCTTATTGAAGGGTGAGGACAAGTTTGATGACGCAAGGGAACTCAACGGCATGGATTAGAACAGCTGCTGAGAATAGCTCATGCATGACTCAACATGGCAAAGGATAGAGATGCTGACAATAACAAGACTGATCGTCATGAAAAAACAAATTCATCCCATTTCCATGTCGAGTGACGCTGACCGTTACTAACAATCTCTGACGTAATTTTTATGACATGCCATTCCACTTCTTACAATTTTTGTTTTCGTGTTGAACCATCATTGAAACACTGACCCGCTAACAAGACTTTATCAATTGAAGTAACAAATTTTCAGGGCTTAGTGACTCATCCTCATAAATTTAGGATTAGAAGCCGAAATAATGGGTCATTAGTTTATTTAGGAGAGGTTTTACAAATATTGATATGGTTGCTAGTCATTGGACCGTACTCATTCATGCTCGAGTCATTTGGACTATCCTGAGCAGCCACACCAACTCATCTTGTATTTGATTACGGCTTCATTTGTCATGCTTCTATAATTTTTAAGAAATCAGAATATTCATAGTTAGTTAAGCACGTTTGATATTATTTTTTGTTTCTGTTTTTTATTTTTATTTTTGTGTATGTATATTAGTTTATGTGATATTGTTATTAGTTTCTGTGTTATTTTATGAGTTTTTGTACTGTATTAGTATGTTGTCTTTTTTTGTTTCTGTGCTTTTTTATTAGTTTCTGTGTTTTTAAAAATAAGAAATAAAAAGGAAAATAGTAATAATACCAAACAAAGTTAAGTTGTGGGTTTTAGTTTTTTGTTATGGTTATTATATTTTTGTATTGAGTATTATATTTTTTTTTAATTTCTATACTGTTTTAGTGTGTTTTCTTTATCAATTTTTGTATTTAGAAAAAATAAGAAATGAAAATCGAAAACCGAAGTAGAACTAAACATATTGATTCTAGAGTTTTTGGATACATTGAGTTTGAATTCTTAAATAATTACTTGAAATGAACTTATTTTATTTATTAAATAATTTATTTAAAATATATAATTTATAAATTAATACATACATTCAACATTTTTTTTAAGAATATATTTAAAAGATAGTAATAACGAGTTTTCGTAACCAGAAAAAAAAATCACCCTATATTAGAAACTAGTCCTAATCCAAGATTAAACATTCGTCCACACTGCAACGTAAACCTTCAACTCCACGCGAAAGTTGAAACAAACATAGAAACTAGTTCTAATCCAAGATTAAACATTAGTCCATACTAAACTTAAACCTTCAACTCCACGTGAAAGTTGAAACAAACATAGAAACTAGTCCTAATCCAAGATTAAACATTAGTCTATACTAAACTTAAACCTTCAACTGCACGTGAAAGTTGAAACAAATGTAGAAGGCTGGGAGTTTTACAAAAAGTTAAATTATGATGACGGAGAAAAAATTTAGAGGATGTTTAGTTGGATTGTGAGTTGTAGTTTTTTTTTTTTGTGATTGTTGCATTAATTATTGTATTTTTTTAAAAAAATTTACTATATTAATATATTCTCTTTTTCAATTTTTGTATTTAAAAAAATAGAAAATTAAAACCAAAAATTAAAGACCAACTAAATAACTTTACCTCGAAATGTAGTGCCCTTAGAACTCAACTATCCTATTTTCTTTTTGATATGCTTTGCACAGGTGATAAGCAATGATCGTTACAAAAGTGTACTCCATAGAGCCCTCGTGAACAGAGAAAAGGAGAGGATCTCTATTCCAACATTCTACTGCCCATCAGCTGATGCTGTGATTGGACCTGCCCCACCGTTGATAGATGATGATCATCCTGCTCTCTACAGGAAATTTGCATATGACGAGTTCTATCAGAAGTTCTGGAACCGAGGGCTTGCCAAGGAGACCTGCTTGGACATGTTTAAGATAAATTGAATACTTGGCATATCCTTTGAATCGTCCTTCACATTTTGAAGGTTTGATTAATTACTGCCCATGACAGCCTGTGTAATCGAGCGTTTCATTTTGTTGAAAGAAATAAATTGGTGAAGTCAAAATAATCAATTATTACGTATAATTGATGCAGATCTAGTAAATTTCTTGACTTCTTTTAACAAATTCATTTCAAATTCATAGGTAAATTATTACAACTGGAAAAGAACATAAAATGTTGTTTACATATATTAAATAATAAATATATTAAATATATTAAAATTTTAAATTAAAAATGGTATCTTTCTTTTAACTATGACTCACTCAAATTAAACTTATTGAATAAAATAAAATAAAATAATCAGGAAAACTAAATTCTGCAACCTTTCTCAGAAAAGAAAATCTACAGATGGGATAGAAGCATATAGAAATATAAAATTGAACGAATTAGTTGTAAGAAACAAATGTTATATTATTTATGCTCATTCAAAATATTATTTAAAGATAATTTGGATACCGCTCTAACAAATTTCTTCTCATAAATATGTAATTATAAATCAGCTACAAATAATTGCACAGTTAGTTAAATTTAATAAACTTTCCTAATATATATATATATATATATAACAATGTTGTTAAAGTATTTTACTAAGAAATTTAAAATTGTTGTAATCAACAGTCCACTCATAAACATGACTCTTCAGTTTGTATTGAAACGTCATGTTGTTTAAATTGAAATTTAGAACTCGAAAATTCAAAAAATAGAGTGGGTAAAAAGGGTTAATGTTCATTCATATTGAAAACCACAATTCATTTTAAAGATCTGAGTGATTCTCTTCGTACGGAAGTATTAAAGATTGAAAACGGTTCTGTTTCTTCTAAAACCATTTAGCATACCCTTGACTAATATCTAGTGAATGGTTCAAAAGCCCTTTTAATAAAAGTTGTACTGTTTATATTTTAATTTTTGCTTTATTTCAAATTTTAGTTTGTCTCCGTTGAAAAATTATTAATAGCAGTTAACTATTCCAACTAAATGAAATTCCAATTTCTTCGCGTATTAGTTTAAAGATCTCCAAAAGTGATGGATTACTTAAACAGATTGGACTTTTTTATTCTCTTCAAAATGAATTTTGAGATGTTAGGCCGCCTCTTCCATTGAAATATTTAGTCATACGCATATAATTCAAATCTTACCTAATTAACATTTGAAATGTTGTGTCCAACTTGGAGACTCACTCGATATAACATTGGAACTTGATTCAATTATGTATATAAATAAAACTTTTTAGGAGGAACTATTTATATTAGTGTGTGGTTCATAGTCATTAACTGTTTATATAGATAATAAGAATGATATCTTGCATCGCACAGGTCTCGCATCACACAGGTTATTAGTGTGTGGTTCCATCACACAGGTCTTCCGTCGCGGTTTGATACAATTTTTATAAAGATGATCCAAAGTTTCATTAAAATTTTGAAAGGTCGACGAACTTATTTAAAATTCCCAACTGCTTACTTAATCATAAATGAATAATAAAATAGATAAATTCATGCATTATCTCAATTTATATAACTTCATGATTAACCTGACCGATCAATAAAGCTCTTATTTTGTTTGATACGTGTATTAAAGCACATGGCATGTATGAACTAAATAAACATTTTCTATTTTCACCATAAGGAAATAAGATTAATTAGATTTTGTAAACATGACTTGAAAATTTTAGAAAATGCTGAATTAAGGGAGATTCAAATTATATTTTGATAATAACAAAACATAATTACTACTTATAATCTCTGTATTTTAATATCTTAAAAAGATAGCAATATGAAAATTTTACGAATTCATATATTAGAGTCAAGAGGAAATCTTAAAGAACATAAAAGAAAATGATGAGATTAAATTTTCAAATCAAGATGAAATTAAAACTAAGGAAGTTTAAGGTTTAATAAGTTAACCAATATAATTTTTATTTTAAATCCTACCTGGTCATTTCAATGTTCTAAGATCTCATCTTGCATATGCATTTCATCTTCTTAACCCAATGCATACATCTTTTAAAGTGTCAAAATAAAGTGAGGTTTTAATTTCAAAGAATAGTGTATAAATCTTTAAAATATCTTCGAGAAAACTTTTGAAATGTGTTAAAGCTCAATTTTTATTAAAAGAATGAGTTTAAAAGTTTGAAAAACTTGAAAAATTTGTGAAAATTTTGAAGTATAGTAGTCAATAGTCAACCAATATATGGGTGTAGCCAACTAATGTTCTTGAAATTTGACAATTTTTATACTGTAAATTTGTAGTGTGATGTTCCTAATAGCTAGTTTTTTTATCTCTAACGATTAGTTCATGTTTATAGTGATTTAGAGGCTATTAGGATTATAACATATGATTTTATAATTGCTATATTGAGAATTTCAAAAACACGTTTTAAGAGGGCTTCAAGGCATCTTGCTTGACGCTTTGAATGAGGCAGAGGTCAGGAGTTCAATTCCTCCCATTGACCCTTCTCCACCGAGTCATTTTGAGCCTGTTGCACACTTTTGTGGTTTCAGCTTAGTGTGATTTGTAGGCTATTACACTGAACCAAAGGTTTACTCAGTGTGCACACGAAGGGTAATAGTTATAAGTTTCAACATTATAAAAAAAAGTCTTTTTTTTCATTCATTCATTAATAGTGAGTTTTTTAAATCTTAGAGCATTATTTTAAGCAAGAAAGATATTTTTATTGTAAAATTCCCTTGAGGATTTATTTTCCTTTGTTTAATTTAGACTAGTGGCTATTCTTCATCATTCAAGAAAATTTGTAAAATTGACTACTCTTTATCCATACGCAAAGGAGGTTCCTCTTTACCAAAGGAAGAGAATAGTGAAACTTAAGTCAAGATTATTTGTGGAATCACTATAAATTGGTTTGTTTTTTTTTCCCTCTATATTCTTTACTTTATTCTTATTTTTATAATGGACTTTAAAGCCTTTTTTAGTTGAGTTTTTATTTTTGATTTTTGATTTTAATTTTTCTAAACACATAAATAAAAAAAATAAAAAAACAGCGCAGAAACTCACATATAACATCACACTAATATAGCATAGAAACCAAAGACACACACAAAAATCAATACATAAACACAAAAACTACAATAAAAAATCACAAATTACAACCCAACTAAATATGTCATAAATTTAATTAGCATTTCATATCATCATTATATTAGATCTTTTTATATTATATTTGTAAGGAACAACAAAATTTATTAATTCATTAACATCAAATTCATCCTCTCTTAAGTGTGATTATGAACCAATAGAAAACTTAAGAAAAAAAATTTTCTAGTGATTTTCCATCAAAACAATCATGGAAAATTTAGGAAAAATCACCAAAAACAATTGTCGAAGGTCGTTAGTTCCTACGGCTAAATGAAGGAAACATTTCCAATATGAAGTGGTAATTGAAGATGCACTCCAACTATCTGATGCATGCCTTCACACGCATGATACAACTTAGATATGAAGCAGGAGCACATGCCACGATGGTCAAGTGCGCGTGTTGCACTTGTTATGAGTCATGCATGTGGCACAAGTGCATGTATCAGAGCGTGACACTTGTCCACATGTATATTAAAGTCTTTAAATTATAAGAAGGGAGCGAGAGTATTGGCTTCCAGCCATTTGTGAGTCCAAGGAACGCAACGCCTTTTTTTTTAACTCAAACATCTATTTTATTTTTTTGTCTTTTTTTATTTTGAAGGATATAATTATCAATTTATATAATTTTTAACCCACATTTACATTTTCATCCTTAATATATTTACATTTTTATGTTTTTACCTCTATTACATTTACATTTTTATTCTTAATTTATTTTTAAAATTACCAAAAAAACCTTTAATTTTTCTGTGAAATGACTAGGAATGGCCATCCAAATGTTGGCTTCCTAGTTATTCACTTATAAGAAAATTTAAATTTTTAAAAAATTATAAAATAATTTCTAAAGCTATCTTTGATCATTTCTATATGTTCATGTGGATATATAAAACTGATTTTTAAAATTTCTATGATTATTATATTTGTAATAATTAAGTTTTACATAAAGTTCAATCATAAATTTTCATGAAAATAACTTAAGATAAAGAAAATAATATAATTTTATTATCTCATATGTTTATTTATTGATGTACATTATAGATTTATCACTTTTTAAAAAAAATGTTATATTGTGAATTCTTAAATTAATGTCACTACTAATGTAATTCAACAACATTATATGAGTATGAGAGTTTGCATAAAGATTTTAAATTATACAGGGGTAAGTTTGTTATAAGCTTTTTTTTTTCTATATAGGAAATTGTGAAGATAATATATAGGTACATCTCTTATACTTATTCAAATGTAATATAGTTATTATAATGACTTTTCTATTTGGTACTTTAGAGTTTTTTTTCTTGATTGTTTATGGATTTATCTCATTTTGTGTTCCGTTATTTTGCCTATAGGTGTTAAACCTTATATGAAATTTTGAAATGAGTACAAATGTATTTGATAGAGGATAACAATTTCTTGATTAATTTATACATTATAGGTGGTAGAATTATAACAATTGATTGGTGTACTCTAAAACAATTTTATATGAAGATTTTAATTTTCCATATTGTGTATTCTACTCAAATGTGCTTTATGATATATCAAACAAGATGCTTATACAAATATTGTTTATGGTCTTTGATATATTTATTATTTGAACTCAACTACGTGCCCCCAACGTGGGGGGAGGTACTGATAGCCTCAAGGGAAGCCTGCATGCCACTTTTTTTTTTTTAATTAGAATGATTTTTTGTCGTTTTATTTTTTAAATAAAATTTATCATTATTTGAGGGTATAAACATTGGTTCATATAATTTTAAATGCACATTTATATTTTTATTCTTGGTACATTTATAAAATTACGTTTTTACTTTAGTACATTTACATTTTTATCGCTAATTGTAATCAAATCATTTTGTGAAATTATTGGGGAGCCCCTGGGAAGCCACGAAAGGCCACCCCCATGGGGCTCGCTAGTTTTTCAGTTATTATTTTACATTTGTATCTATTATATATATTGTTTGTTTTGAAATAACCTTTTTCTATAAATAATAACAATGTTAGCATTGACACATTAAGCCCCCCAGGGCTCCCTAGTTTTTATGTTATTATTTTATATTTGTACCTATTATATACATTGTTTGTTTTGAAATCACCTTTTTCTACAAATAATAATAATGTTAGTATTGAAACATTAACGAGTTTTAATGTTACGACGTGGAAATAGGATGTTGAATTTGCTTAGAAGATGGTGTATTTTAACAAATAGTAATAGTAAAAAAATCCTTTCGTTCCCACACCTATCAATATAAAAGCTAAAGGGATAACCTCTACGGCTTGAAAAAAGTCAAACAAAATATGCTATTTGACCATTAAAAGATCCATACCTAATCATTTGCTAAGTGGACTAATTTAGATAACTAGAGAAAATGATTTTCTTAACAATCATTCTCAAAGGTAGATAGTTTTTTCCAATGTAAAGATTATAACTATTTTGAAAGAATTATATTTGATGAGATATGTTGGACTTAAGGGAGTGAGAAAATACATTATTAGGATGGTTCATTTCCGTAGTAAACTTAAAGCCTTAAATATACTCATTTCTAATGCATGTGTGGTTTACCAAGCTTTAAACACACTTCTATTAGTTTCATTTTCTTGTAAGTACATATAGCTCATAATAAGAAACCAAGGACAATAATTCCCTCATTATTCGTTATGTGGTAGAGGAAAAAAAACTAAAGAATACAATATAAGTAGCTTTAAATAACCACCAAATCAAAATCCAAAATTAAAACAAAAAAAGGTAAAACTAGTGCAAATCATCTCTCTAGATACCAAGTCAGACAAGTGTTGCGAGGTTTCTTGGGATATCATAAAGAATACAAAATAATTCTTTTATAATAAGAAAAGTTATAAAAATAGAACTACATGAAATATAAGGTTTGGAAAGAAAAATAAGGTAACTATTTGGTTGTTTTCATTATGATCTAATACTGCTATAGTCATATTAGGTTTATATTGGCTAGATAGTGAACTGCCTCATCATATTGCTTCTACAATGTAGGAATTTATATAAAGGACACAATTAACTAAGGATAAGTTAAAACTAATGGCAGACAAAAATGAAGAAGTGGACATGGATTTTGTAGGAATTGTCTATTTAAATCTTAATACTAGATTTAAACTTGGTTTACATAACACATGCTATATACTATCTTTTATATATAATCTTATATTTATATCAGTTTTGGATGAAGAAGGTTATAGTTTTATGATCGAAAACTCCAATATATAATAATATTTTGATGTAAAATATTTTATTATAGCTTTGCTTTCATATGTTTTATATAGAACGTGTTTAATGATTTTTATACTTCTTTGTATATTATTGAAAAGATTGCTAGAAAAATTCCTTTAATGAAAGAAAAACCATTCATGTTATGATATAAAATACTTAGTCATGTATCTAGAGAAAGATTTTGAAAGGACAATTATTCTAACTCTTAATTTGAGAGGGCATATATTCAGATCAAGTCAACTAAAATAAACAAAAAGAGATTAATTTAACAGTTTTTATTTTTTATAAACTGTTCGCACTGGTCTATATAGTCATTATTCACTCACCATATATAATTGTAAATGTTTTTTTATGACTTATATTAATGTTTATTCTTGGAATGGATACATGCTTTGAATTAAAAAAACTTTAAG
>JAOXYD010000004.1:3875950-3909805 GCA_028565735.1 Pinacopodium congolense | reverse complement strand
ACATTTCTAAAATTTTATAAATTTATTTAAACAGACAAAGTTTATCTCATTTATGAATGATATAATTATTATTATTGCATTAGTTTTACTTACATCAGTAGTATATCTTTATGCACGATCTAGCAAAAAAGAATTAGGTTATTTTTATAAATACATTCAACCATCTTCAATCCTTTTATCCCTTAATATTTAGAAGATTTCACAAAAATTCTTATCGCTTAACTTTCGACTTTTTAAAATATATAAGTAGATGAATTACTAACTGTTATTCTTGTTTCTTTAGTATCTTTTAGTGATTCCTATACTAGTCATGTTTCTTAAGGCACGTTTAGTTGAATTGTTGATTGTGATTTTTTTATGGTTTTTGCGATTTTGTACTAGGTTTTGTGTTTTTTAAATTTGTGATGTATTTTTTGAATTTTTGTACTGTATTAATATGTTATTTTTATTTATTTTGTATTATTTTTTTAGTTTCTGTGTTTAAAAAAATAGGAAACGAAAACCAAAAATAAAAACTCAACTAAACAAGCCTTTAACTTATCTATAAGAGATATTCAAGTTCTTATTTTTAGGCCTTACCTAAAAGTTATATAAGCAAATCCATGGAGGGAGGGACATCATTAACTAGTTTTCAAAATAATTTTTTAACTTATTGAATGCACTTGGATTTTATGGAGAAACATCATTTTCTAGACATTTAACGACACTTAATAGTGACATCAACAGTATCATACAAGAACCACAATTTATATCCCCGGAGTCAGGGTTTAACAGTGGTTTCTAGACCATCAACGACGCCTTTTATACATATGTTGAAGGCTCTGTTTCTATTTTTCTTCCTTAATTCTTCTCTAAATATGGCTTTTTTCATCTAGAATTTGTATCTTTTAGGAGTTGACCTTCATTTCACTCATAACAAATATAAATTAGGCATTTTTGCATCAGAGAGGGGTGAAACCATAGTAAATCATATATTAGAATTCAATAAAATGCATCCCTAACAATCAATAATGTAAGCCTTTTAGAAATTAAACAAATGCTAAGATTGGTTTATATTAGCTTATGTTGTCGAATGAGCATTAAAGATTGTGGTGCATACTGTGTTTACATTAGAAACATTTTGATCCCCTCTAGTAATATTTTGATTAAGCAAGTATTTTAAATTGTGTGAGCTTGAGTTATAATTAAGAGATCAATTTTTAAGGGGTTGATTTTAAGAGAAACCCTACCATTTTGCTTAAGGTTAAGAATAATCTAAATACAATCTTCTTTAAAGTAGGTGAAAGGAACCAAATACAATCTTCCTTTATAATGGGTGAAAAGTAACCCTTTAACCAAAATCAAAATCAATAATTTTGATCCTAACAACAAGCCCCAAAATCAAGCTTTCAATGTTCACAACATTTACCAATACAAAACTTGATCAAAATTCAACATTCAAAGGGATTAAAATTCAGTGAGTGAATCATCATCGAGGTACTTACTCGAATCAAAACACAAATTTACGAATATGCACCCAAAATTCTCAAGGATATCATATTATTCACCTCAATCATTCATCTCATCAACATGTATACAATAGTGCCACAACACAACTATAACATAACAGTATATCAGCTCAAGTTCATCCTTCAAAATGAATCATATGATACATGTAAGATATATACACAATGCACATGAGACTCCCACTTTCCTTTTTCTTTTATTATGATCGAGCACCTAATTTAACTGTCTCGTATCCATTGTGGATACCAGGCTGCTTTCAGATATTGTCTTGTATTCATTGTGGATACCAGGTTCATTAATCGTTGAGTCTGTGGCTCTGTGTGCATATTTATGAGCTTTAAGATCTTTTCACGTTGGTCACTCTAGTCACAACTCCTTTTTCTGATCATGCATGTCAATGTAATGAAAATGCATCAAGTCATATATTATGCTATCAATATTTCTCATTTAGTAGGCACAATAATATAACACATTCTTTAGATCTCAGTCCAGTATTCAACATATAGTTGAGAACACATTTTCTATATTCACATTTAATTTGCAAATACTTCCAATACAACTATGAATATCAAACTCCTCGAACATTTGATTGGTCAAGAATCATCATAATCATATCAATAACAGTTCAATATCTAACAGTTCTCCAAATGTTTTACGCAACCAACATCTTTTCCAAACAAAACGTAGTTCTCTCCCTCCTTGGAGGTGTCAATATATCGTATACTCCATTTTATTCAATATATTTTAACTGGATTAGGATAGCACTGCTTAATTTTGTATATCAAAAACCAAAGGGTCCATTTGGAACTGAATTTGCATCATTTGAAATGTGGGCCTGAATTAGTCTCCCTGAAATTTGTCAAGTTCTACTATTTGCATTGAATGGCTGACATGCTCAATTTTTGTTGCTCAAGTCACCGAATTCCAAGTCGACCCACTGCAGGGTATCTTACAACAACTGGTTTTTATCAGTATTTTCCGTGCACTTATGCCTTCTTGTTTTCAGGTGTATGTTCTTATTCTGGCTCGTGACTGCCATTTCCTCACCATATCAGACTTTCTTTCTTTTCTTTTCTTTTTTTTTCATATTCTATCTTATAATGCTAAGCCAAGTGAATGCCGCAAAAAAGTTTCATGCAATAACGGTAAGGTAAAAAGAAATCACAGTCAATTTTCCCTTTCCCGGCAACTGTGATATCATAAAATACTAGACAAGCAAAAGAAATGTGGTAGCATTCCAACAATGCCTCGGGCCAGTTAGGATTTCTCATATGTTCATCACTTTCTCTAGCTATTAAAAGTTGTCACAGTCTTAAACTAAACCCTATTTCTGCAACAAATACTGCACATAATAAGAATCTTATCTCGTAGATATGGAGAGGAAGTGATGGAAGATCTTAATGAGTATTAGATGGAGGTTTATTGTTGATTGACACAAGTAAAGTATCTCGTATCAAAAAATAACATAAAGTTGAATTGATTTATAAACAATATAGGGTGTATGACTTATTATTTTAGAAATTTGTATTAATATATAATGTCTTTTGGTTGCATATAGATGATCATTTGAATATAGTCTAAATTCTCTAATTCCCTTACAAAAAGACCCTTGTAACAAGTAATATCAAAGCTTATGTTAGCACGTTTAGTATCACTTCTCGTTTCTGTTTTTAGTTTTTATTTTTGTATATGTGTATTGATTTCTGTATTATTTTTTGAGTTTCTGTTTTGTATTAATATATTATCTTTTTCGGTTTCTGTGCTATTTTTATTAGTTTTTGTGTTTTAAAAAACACGAAACGAAAAGGAAACCAAACAAGGCTTTGCTTTCACTTTTATCATGAAATCCAAATGGCTTCATATGAATTATAGATTAAGAAAGAATGATGTGAATAGAAGAATTTATTTGTAAGAGAGAGATTATTGTGTCACTTAACACAAATAAATTGTCTTACATTAGAAATATTAGAAAATTGAAATGAACTATATATACAAGAGAACTTATAATTTATTAATTCAAGATTTTTAGTTGAGATATAATATTTCTTAAATTATAATTAGATGTTCACTTTTGTAAGAATTTTCTTCGTGCTTTAAGATTTTGAATTGAAGTATGATATTTTTTTATTATATATGAATACTTAATTTAAATTCTCCCCATATTCCCTTAAAAGAATCCATGTAACCAAGTTCATCCAATCCTTTATATCTTGTTATTTATCTACATAAGAGCGTCCTCTGGTATGTTGTGAGGAAAACGCAAATGCATGTAAGGTGTTGAAGGTTTCCTCATTCTTTCAATAATAATATAAAAAAAATTGTTTCTTCCTGATGGAGTTGGGTCCCATCTAGTAAGCTATAGGCATATTTTGCATTTAATACGTGTCGGGGCGCAACTTTGTCTCCATGGGAAACTTGTAAGATAGGATCCTGTCATGTAATGAACTTGTTTATGATCACAACGTACTCTTTTCAACAAATCCCTATTCTCTCACTGTCAACGTCCTGCTGTCCAAAATTTTACTTATTTGCTTATCAACAACGAAAAATTTGATTCCACTGCCTTAAGGGACCGGGCAACTCTTGTTTCTTACTGTTAAGTCTCCACCCTTGCTCGCTTGCCCGTTTGATACTTTTATATTTTTTGCCCATCTCTGCCGGGTCTACAGTACTATAGACTTAAATTTTTTGTGGATTCTCTTCTAGGAAGGTTACAAAGTATGAGGTGAAGAATATCTCTAGCCACGTTATTTGAACTTTGGAGACGTTTTCCCGACAAGAATATCTATGGAAGTAAATGGTTTTGTTGTGACAGACTTCATTTGAGCTTTAAGCTCAAACATCTAACAATATCCATTTGGAGTTGAATGCAGGAGTTTAAGAAAGAAAGCAGGGAACAAAACCTTGACTGGTTCAAAGGGATTATGCATTAACTTAGCAAAACTCTTAAGAACCATTAAAACAACTAAGCATCACACAGATTTGATTTAAGGAATATCAAAGATTATGCATGTGACTGCGTTTCCACGATTTTCACCTGGAAGAAGCAAGCATTCAAAAGTCCAGCTATTTGCAAAGACGACAAGGACAGGGCCAATTATACCCTTGCCGGAAAACAGCACTCGATTGGCTGATGTCTATGAACCTTATTGAATTTGAACTATTGTATCTATGTTTCTTCCCAAGTGATCATTGTAAGCTGCTAGCTACACAACCAGAGCAAATCATTGATATTTTTAAGGAAACTCCTGAAAATTTTGAACTTGTCCTTTGGCACCCTGAGATTGCTGCCGTTGACCTTTGATTTAATGGCTTTCCAATATCTAATCAATCCAACCCTGTTCTCATCTTAAAAGGGGAAGAAATCTAGTAAAAATCAATTCCTAGCGTTAATTGTCGTCCTGCCGTCTCCAAAGTGCGTTTTCGTTTTTACTGAGATGAATCCATGCTACCTGTATATATCGGGGTAGAAAGTAAGTGTACAGGGTAAATCAGAAACTTATCTTCCAAGCTGGATGGCACCAGCGCCCCCACTTCTTAATTCATGTCTCCCAATTGTTGATTTAACTGAAAAGGTGTTACCTGGAGAAGCTTGATTGTAGAGTTTGTAATTTTAACTGCCGAGTTATTGGCTTTATATTTGATTCATTTTTTTGTTTTTATTTTTTATATATTTTCATTAGTTTATATACTTTTTTTGTTTTTATTTTATTTTTTTAGTTTCTATACTATATTAGTGTGTGATGCACATGAAAATTCAACATTTTAATTCAAGAGTAAAGAAAACCCAAATTCAATCGAAGATTTGTAAAAAATTAAAATACATAAAAAAATAAGTAAAAGATTTTACCACAATATATAAAAGAAGTATTTATATGAGTTATAATGACCTAAAACCTAATAGTAAGGATAAAAATGACTTTCATAATTCAAATAAAAGTAAAATATTTTTAAAAACAAAATTTTCTAAGTAGAAAATAACTCCAAATTCCTTAAAGTCTTGTATTAGTCTTCTCCACTTGTAAAAAATTCGACCTCGAGTTATGTCCTACATTGTCTAACTTGCATTCTAGTAAATAATGCAAAATATCCCTAATGTTAAAAGTTAGGTTAATATTATTCATTCACGAAAATAGCCGAACAACATAAACATTATCATTAATTTTCTTGGCAATCTTGAATGGTCTATATTTTTTTGCTTTCAACTTATGTTGATGCCTTGTAATTCTATTTTTGTTCAAGAACACTATTACTTCATCTCCCTCCTTAAATACTTGATTCTTCGGTGTGGGTATATTTAACTTTATAATTTACATTAGCTCTTTTAAGCCACTCCTTCACTTCAATATGTACTTCTTAAGCTTTTATTAGCTCTTTTCTTTTCACTATCAATAAATGAATCTCCTTTGTTTCCTTTGTTTCTACCACATATTTGGCTTTATTATCTTCCACTTACAATAATTTGTTCTTATTTTCTTTGGTAGATTTTACCCTCTTCCTGTCACCTATAGGCACCAAAGTGTATTTTACCTTACCTTTTATAAATTAATAGATATTCTTTCTACCTAAATGAATTGTATCCATGTCATACTATCATGGTCTCCCTAACAGAATTTGATATATATCCATCTTAACTATACTGCAATAATGCTCATCAGAATATTTACTAATAGAAAAGAGTACCTTACAACGTTCTTAAACGAAAACATCACCAACTTTCTTAGTCCACCAAATATTGTAAGGTTTTGAATGTGGTTCGGTAGTCAACTTTAGCTTCTTCATCGTTGATTTTCTCATAATATTCTCTTGACTTTCTCTATTGATAATCATCTCATACAAATTTTTTTGCACTCAACATTTTGTATGAAAAATTTTATTTCTTTATAAGCTATTATGCTTCTCGCGAGATATCATTAACCTTTTAATCACATCCACAAATGCTTCTTCATCATCACTACTAGAATTATTGTTATGATCCCAAGGCATTGGATTTTAGAATTAAGAATACCTTTTAGGGCCACCTTTCCTATCAACTAGATCTTCAATTCTTTTATTATTGTCTCCTCGCAGCAATGCTTATAACTGATCTTGAATTACCGTTAGCTATTGTTCTATATTGTGAATCTACTTTCCTTGTTCTTCAATTGCTCTACAAACTTTGGGTAATTCAGGAACGCTGTCATTGGTGTTGACTATTGTTAGACGAACAAACCTTGGGTTCTCAAGATTCTAATACCACTTGACACAGCTTGAAAATGCAGTACTCTAATCCAAGAGTACAAAAAATACAAAATTAATTCAAGATTTGCAAAGAACTCAAAAGGTAGAAGAAAACCTTAAGAAAAAAGTGTAAACTTGATTCAAAATAGGTAAAAGATTCCACCGCAATACATAGAAGAAGCATTTATATGAGTTATAATAACTTAAAACATAATAGTAAGGATAAAAACATCTTTCATAACTCAAATAAAAGTAAAAAACTTATAAAACAAAATTTCTTAAATAGAAAATAACTATAAATTCATTAAACTTCAGCATCAATGTGTTGTTTCTTTTAGTTTTTGTACTACTTTTTTTTCTTCAGTTTTTATGTTTAAAAGAATAAGAAACCAAAACCAGAAACAAAAATCTAACTAAACATCTCCGTATGCCTTATTTGGTAAAGCTTTTTTTTTTGTTTAGTTTCTTATTTTTTTTAAGTATAAAAATAGAAAAAACAATACAATAATACAATAAAAAACTAAAAAACAACACAAAATCAAAAAAATACTTAAAAATCAATACAAAAACACAAAAATCACAATCAACAAGAATACCAAACGGGCTCTTAGTGTTTAGTTTTTTATTTTTATTTTTCTGAACACGAAAACTAAAAAAAAGCATAAAATTGAAAAACACTAATATAGTACATAAACTAAAAAAATAACACAGAAATTGAAAGAAATACAAAAATATAAAAATATAAAATGAAAATAAAAACAAAAGGCTGAACCAAACGAATCCTTAGTATTCAAGATATTTTTATTTTTATTTTTTGTTCTTATTAGCTGATAATGTTAGTAATTAAAATTTATGAATTCTGTTGCTAATATTTCTATTTTTATTAAAAAACTTATGTATTTAACCAGATCATTATGCAATAAATAAAATATCTTCTTCCCTATTTTCTTTTATTCTATATATGCTCCCTTAATTTTATTTTTAGTTTGGTTTTTACTATCTTAAACCATCAAATAGGTAGCATAGTTTTTTTAAAGGACTTATGAGGAAACCGAGTGAAACTCATCAAAAGAGTATAAACACCTTACTTTAATTTCATCAAATAAATGGATTTTGAAACTCCCTTAATAATAATAGCATGGTTTGTGTTAAATGGAGAAAATTATTGTTTGGACAACTAGAATGGAGGCAAATTGGAGGCAAATTAGAGGCAAATGATCCTTTAGAATATATTAAGGAAGAGTATGGAGTTCCTCTTTTTCTAGACAATCTAGCTCTCCCAAATAAGAAATTATAAAGAAAAGAAGGATAGAAATGAAAGGCAAGAGCTTCTTTGTTTACTGTTGTCTCACTAGAAAATTTCACCAAAATCATGACCATCAAAACATCATTTAAAACTTAGAGTTTCATTGAGAATGAATATAAAGGAGATGAAAGGATCAAACGAATGCAAATGTCGATTGAGAATTTGAAATTCAAAAAATAAAGAAGTTAGAGATAAACAAGGAGTATGTTCATAAACATTGTTTTTCTTTTCTTCTAAAAATTAATGAAACTAAATTACTCAAAGGAAAATAATCAGAGTACAGGAACAAAAGAACACCTTAAACAAACCACCATGGGTTAGAACAGAAAAGAAACAACCCAGGGCAACAGGAAGCAAAATCGACTAGAGTCTCCATGCCCTTAATTGGTCTTGGGATATGGTTGAGCTGATGCCTTTGGCCACTACTACTTTGCAAATTTTACCCACCATTCAATGCACCACATTTTTTAAATTGTCCCTATTCGTGACATGAAGTTTCTTGTTTCATTCCCCCTAAATGGTGTCTACCAACAGTCTCAATGCCATCCAAAATAAATTGTAGTCACCTCTTGTCTAGAACCGAAGGCTACTGCACTAGGAGATTAGGTTATCCGAGCTACTAGGGCGTAATGTTAAGTGAAAAGTGTAAAAAATTGTATACCATAGCTCCTTGGCAAAATCACACTCCATAAACAGGTGCTCAATGTCCTTAGTTTTGGCAGTGCAAAATTCACAACCATGATTGTTAATATGAAATCTGAGGGAGGCCTTGGTGCTAAGTCTCCTTAGAACATCTAACTAGAGTATAAACACATTGCTTAGGATAATAGAGGGATACCAAACAAACTTGTACTAAGAAACCTTATCCCGAGGCCCTAAAAGGAATAGCTTGTATAAGGAGATAGTGGAAGCAAAAGAATGCTTAAAAGGCCAAAGCATTATGTCTTCGGCATTTCTATCCAGCTTATAAGGTGGTATACTGGCCATGAGAAGATCAGCACCTCTCGAGGAACAAATAGGCCGATGCTAGGATCCATCACTAATGAAGGTCTGAACCTTTATGTGCAAGAGAATTAGAGGATGAAGAGTTTAGAACTAAGAAATCTTATATAAAGGCCCTAGGCCATGCCAATGGTTAAACCAGAAGCTAGTATCACATTGTCTATTTTTGCATTTAAAACATAGCTGCACTTCTTCCCTAATGAGTAGTATTTGCTGGAGTGTCTAAGAGTAGTCACTGTTACAGGTGACACTCTAGATACTGTGGCCCCTGAAATAATAGTAATGCACTTACATGACTCATAAACTTTCTTTTTTAGCCTAAAGCTTCTATAGCCTTTTAATAAGCAAGGTTTTTACCAGGATGTGAGAAGAGGAAATGCCCAAACCTCTATACTCTTTGGGAAGGCACACTTTAGTCTAGCCCACATTTGAGATCTTATGACCTCCTTCTGTGCCGTTCTATAGGAAGTCCTTGATTATTCTGTCAATGTTCCTCACCACCTTCTTGAGTATAGCAAGATAAGAGTAATAATAGGTATGGAGATGGCTTAAAGTAGAGAGGGCAAGTTGGGGTTTACCCCCCTATGATAGTACCTTACTGTACCAATTATTCAGTCTCCTATAAATAACCTTAATGAGAGGACCACATTCTGAGTATGTGGCTTCCTCGTAGTAATCAGAATACCTAGATACTTGAGGGGGAGTTATTGGATGGGATATCCTCGCATAGACACATATGCACCCACCATCATATAAATGAAAGTGCTTTTTTGAGGGGTCAAAAGAGCATAAGGAATTAAGAAAAAGCTATATAGAGATAGGATTAGTTGTACATAATAATAATAAATCATTTACGAATGAGAGATTAATGACTCCAAGCATGGCACACCTGTAATGATATTTAAAATAGGGTTCCTTAGAGATGTTAAGTTCTAGAAGATAGGTGAGCACCTCTACACTTAGTACAAACAAATAGGGGGAGAGGGGGTCACCTTGGTAGCGGCCCATAACTGTCTTTATCAAATTGGTTAGCACTTCATTAATCAAAATTAAATAAGAAGCAGTGGAGATACATACGTTTGATCTAATCCAGGAATTTAGGGGGAAGCCCTATATATTGCATTGTCAAAAGCAAAAAATCCCTAGTGTAAAGAGTTATAAGCCTTAGTAAAATCAATATTCAGAGCACAACTCTCAATACCAGATTTAATGTGATAGCTCTTAATAAGTTCCTAGGCAAGCATGATATTATCCCTAATATTATGCCCATGGATAAACGCTTCGTGATTGCATTTGATCATAAGAGGTAGAATTGCTTTTAGTCTATTTGCTAGTATCTTTGAAATCACTTTATAAATCATGTTACAACAAGCAATTGGCATATAGTCATTCATACTAGAAGGATTAGACACCTTGGGTATGAGACTAATATAGGTTTTATTCAGCTTAGTGAGAAGGAAATCATGATTGAAAATTCCATCATAACTCTGACCAGAAGACCCCTAGTAGTACTTCATGTACTCTTAAAGAATTAGGCATTAAATCCATTGTGCCAGGTGCCTTGTCTCGGGCCATGTTGAATAAGGTGGAGCAAATCTCCTCTACATAAACTTCTTTAATTGCTTCTATGGCTAATTCATGGGGGGAATGGACCCCCCAAATAATTGCACAGGTCCTTTAGAATGGGCTAGACATAAGGAGCTTACCCAAAAGCATTTAATAATAGGAGCTAGACAGGAGCTTTAAACCTGCTTGATTAGAGACACTGGATCCACTTTCAGTTTGAAGGGATAAGATTCTATTGAAGTTTCTCCTAAACTGGATGATTTGGTGGAAGTAGGAGTTAGTATCCCTATCTTTTAGCCAAAGTGCATGTGATTTTGTCTAAGTTAGGAGTGGAAAGATTCTAGTGATTGAAGATAATGCGTTAAGGCTGTGCCTTCTTGCTTGTGAAGGCCAACATCTTGAGAGTAAAGCGCCAGGGGTTCTTGACATCTTAAGAGGTGCGCTAAGGCAGCATCTTTCTAAACCTGTAAGGAGTTTAGAGCTACCCTATAGTTGTTTTAAAGCTACCTTAACGGCCTTGAGTTTTTGGGAGAAAATAAAATATTTAGTCCATTCCAGGGGTGTTAAGGCCTGCAGTCAATGCTTCTTAGAAAAGAGGGTGTTAGATTAAAGAGTTAAAAAAACCTAAAAGGAGTCTGACCTCTAAAGTTAGTCTCCCCAAGGTTGATAAAGATAGAAGAGTGGTGGAAAACGGGAGAAGTGCTAAAGACCATAGAATTATAAGGATAGATTGCCAGCTAATTCGAGTTAACTAGACAACTGTCAAGCTTCTTCTGAATAAGCCAATCCCCGGTTTATCTGTTACTCTAAGTGAAAAACGCATTAGATAGCGAAGATCTACCATGTCCAGATCATGTATTAACAACCCCAGCTCGTCATCATGATCATTGTAAGGTCGCAGTCCCTCATTAGAAGCTTCATTTGAATTAAGAGTATAATTGGAATCACCTGCTAATAACTATGGCTCATTAATCTGAGTCTTTATCCCCATAAGATCCTCCCATAAAATCCATCTTTTAAAACCTAAATTTCTAGCATACACTACCGTGATATAGAGGATCCTTTGGGGTTTGACAAGACGAACCTAACAATGTAATAATTGGTCTGTCTAATGGTAATATAGTAGCTCTACTATTTGGGAGTTAAAAGTGATCACAACACAGCTATTAAAGTGAGCACCATGGTTAGACAGCCTATCCCAACTCCTGTTTAAAAACCAGAGATCTCGAAGGAGAACATCAAGTTTTATTTTGTTTTATATCAAACCAATAAAATCCAGCTTGGAAGAGTTGATAAAGTCTTTAATAGTCTATTGTTTATTGAGGTGGTTTAATCCCCTGACATTCCAAAACACATAATTTATAGGGAGGGGGAGGATTTGGCCTTCTTCCTCCTAGCCTTTCGACTAGTCAAAGATCTCTACATATCATCTGGGAAGAAGGCAGGAGGTGTCGAGGATGCCAAAGTAGAACTCATGCTATTTGTTGCTAACACCAAAGGTTCAATAGTTTAGGGCAAATCATCAAGTGGAGGCACCACTCTAACACTAGCTGACAAGGCTCTTTGTTATGAGAACGTACATCTTCAAATCTAACATGCTTGAATCATACAGGGGAGGTGAGGGGCCTCAGTAGGCATTGGTTTAAAGCTTTTCGGAGGAGGAGGGCTAATGCCATACCATATAGGGGAGGTGGGGGCCTCAGTGGCTCCGACTGATTTAGGCACTGGCTCAGAGCCACCACCTCTTAGCCTTCCTGAGGTGATGGGCTAATGTCATACTCTCGAGCAGGAAGAGAATCTGATAGTTGACCAGGTGGAAGGGGAGCAACACTTAGAGCCACAATTGGCATGCTATCAAGCTTCTTTAGGCATTTCTTAGCAAGAGGCTCCTCAGGCCTATACTTTAGGCACCAAAGCTGGACTATTTTTGGAGCACTAGGTTTCCACATATATGAGAGGGGAAGAGGTACTTCTATCAATTGACCCTTTTTGTCCCAATGGTGAATCGCCAGAGCATCAGATTAATCGCCAAAAACATCCATTTCATTACAAAACCTTGAAAAACCTATCCTTTTCAGATTCACAGATTCACAGTCCTATCATCCATGTATAGAGGCTACCCAAGTTTACTCATCAAGTGACTCAGACCCTAAGAATTCTAGTATTCAAGGGGCACCTTATGAAAATCCACCTAAATGGGTAAATGAATCAGAGAAGTCTTGTCCAACACTAAGCTTGAATGCCACCATTGGGTAATTAGAGGACAAACCTAGATATGCCAGGGGTCGAGATTTAGTATACACTATTCCCTTTCCACTAAGGCAAAATTTAAAACAAAAAACTTGTCTTCTCCCATAAGAACATATTCAAGGCCAAACATCTTCCAATTACTTAAGACCCAGTATTGTACCTGTGGAAAGGCCAATCATTTCTCGAGGAAGAACTCGATGATGGTGGATTTCTATTTTTTTGGTCCTAGTCAGAGTGTCTATATTAAAGGAGAAATAACTCGGGAGTTTGAAAGGGATATAGCAGAGGCAGTCAAAAGATTGATGGTCCCCGACCACTATATGTGAAGCACGAGGGGGAAGAGGAGGACTTGTAGAAAAGTTTAGAGCCAATCGGCCATTGGAGGAAGAAGAGTCTAAGAAGGTTTTCGGGGAAGGAGGACCTTCGCGAATAGCTAAAGGTTTCGAAGAAAAGTCTGAGGGAGGTTTTGGAGAAGGTTGAAAGCGAGTATCAAGGGGTTTCAAAGTAGATGGGCAAATAGGGTTTAGCAAGAGGGGAAAATCTAGAGAAGAGGCTAGATCGGGGTAGGCCATGAAGTAGATCTAACAAAGGGACACTTTCACTCTAACCCATAATCCTTTTTTTTATAATCATTGTTAATAAAGTAGTCTAAATTTTATTTTATAATAGTTCATAAAATGTTAAAAGATTTGATGTTACTATTTCATCACAGGGAAATGCTAAAGATTTGTCAAAATTTACCTTAGTAGAACTTCTATATGTTTTATAGGCCCAAAAACAAAGAAAAATAATAAGGATGAGGGCTATAAAGAAGGAGCATTAGAAGCTAAATTGCAAATCAACTAAGGAGAAAAAGGTAAGAAACGGAAAAATAAGAAGTATTATAAGAACTAACAACTAAGACCAACAACAATAATGGAGAAAAGAAACAAAGAATTCCCTCATTTCAAGCATTGTGACATGAAAGGTCACATCCTCCTTTCAAATGTTGGAAAAGATCTTATATTAAATGTAATTAGTGTACTAAGTTAGAACACCACGAGAAAATCTATAAAATTAATATTTAGCAAAATGATGTAGATCAATAGGAGGAAAAGTAATTTTTTGTAGTAACCAATTTTACAAGCAATAGCTTATATGAATGTTGGTTTATGGACACTCATTATACCAATCACATGATTTATGATCAAAAGTTTTTTAAAGATCTGGATAGATCATAGGTATAAAGCGTGAGAATTACCAATGGTTAACTCATTACTATCAAACAAAAGGGAACCTTGGCCATTGAAAGTTGCACATGTACAAAATTAATTTTTGATATTTTTTATATACCTAATAATGACTAAAATTTACTAGAGCAAAATTTACTAAATGTAGGACAATTAATTGAGAAAGGATTTAAATTCATCTTTGAAAATAATAAATGTTTGATCAAGGATGCCAATGAGAAGAAGGTCTTCAAAATAAAAATGAGAGGTAGAAGCTTCTCACTTGATTCAATGAATGAGAAGCAAGTAGCTAATGAGGAGCAAGTAGCTTATCTAATTTTTGTAAACAATATAAAGACCTAGTTCAAAAGGCTAGGTGATTTTCATTATCTTTCAGTATTGAATATGTAAAGAAATGAGCTAGTTTAAGGCTTATTACACCTAAAGTCTTATAAATCTTGTCAATATAATAAGTATACACGACTACTCTTCAAATAAATAGCTTAGGGACCAATTGAAAGGTTGTAATTCATTCATACAAACTTGGTTAGACTTAAAAGAAGTATTTTACTCAAATGGGGTAAATATTACATTATCTTTATAGATGATTTTACCAAAATATGTTGGATTTATTTTCTCTTTTTTTTAGTTAACAATTACAAGTGTGAAAATTTAAGTAGTGGATTAAGAAACAAAGTGACTGTTTAATCCACGTTTTGAAATCTAATAATGGTAATAAGTACACTTTAAAAAAATTCAATATTTTTTGTAAAGGGGCAAGTATTGATCATCAACTTACAACTCCATACACTCCTTAACAAAATGGAATCAGTAAAAGAAAGGATAGAGTGATAATAGAAATAGTTAAATGTATGCTTCATGAGAAAGGGTTGCCTAAAGCGTATTTGGTAGGGGATATAAACATTGCAATATTTTTGCTCTACAGACTTCCTACCAAAGTAGTGGATAGGAAGACTCCTTTTGAGATATGATTTATGATATATATGTCTTATAGTAATATTAACTTTGCTAGATGTTGGAATGAAGGGAGTAAAGTAGAGCACAATAACATTTTCCTTTTAAAGGTTTTCTCTTGGACCTTTATCGAATTATAATTAGATAGGTTGGAGGTGCAAAGGCAATGCCCCCATGGTTTGGTACATGGGTAATTTAGTAATATACCATAGAAGGTTAGGTATTAAAAATATCAATGTCACTTTATTATCTATAGAAATAATAATAACAATCACTTTACTCCCAAAGATGCAGGCACATTGCCAATCCTTGTAAATCTTGTTGTCCTTTTCTTTTCTTTTTCAGTCTTCTCACTAATTTCCTTATATATTTCTCAATAATATGGTTAAATCCCTCAATAAAATTTTTTAAAGCACTTAGATGCTTATGTTTTACTTATATGTCACAAATTAAAAGAGGTAAGACAAAAAAGAAAGCTTAATGTAGTATCTTTTGTAAAATATAGTTTAACATCTAAGGCTTATAGAGTTTTTCCAACTTCATACAAGGAAAATTCTAAGAAGCATGGATGATAACTTTATGGAAAATGAATAATGGAGCTAGAATAATGCAGAAAACAAGCTAATTGTTGATGCAATGCAAAATCAGGATAAGTAAGTTAATGATCCTCCTGTAAAAGGTAGTAGATTGCTATTTGACATTTATAAAAAATGCAATGTTGTTATTTTTGAACCAATAAGGTATGATGAAGTAGAAAAGGGTCCTACATGGAGTGTTATAATGCAAGAGGATATCTCCATGATTGAAAGCAAAATCAAACTTGGGAACTAGTTAAGAGACCTAAACATAGATAAGTGATTAGATTTAAGTGGGTGTTTAGAACAAAGCTAAATTCAAATGGCTAAATCATTAAGTATAAATCAAGGTTAGTTGTAAAAGGGTAAGCGTAAGCTTTTCAAGTAGGTTTTTTTTTATACATTTGCTCTTATTGCAAAGTTAAATTTTATCATAATGTTAGTAGCCATTGCAACATAAAAGGGATGGAAAATCTACTAGCTTGATGTCAGATCAGCATTTTTAAATGTATTTATAGAGGAGTAAATTTATGTTGAGCAAGCTGAAGCATTAATTATGAAAGGGCATAAGGACAAAATCTATTTACCTAAGAAGGCTTTGTATGGATTAAAACAAGCCCCAAGAGTCTCGTATGGTAGGATTGATGAATACTTACTAAAATTAGGCTTTGTTAAAAATTCTAAATGAATCCACTTTGTATATCAAGTATGAACAAGCTAAATTTATTGTAATCTCTTTATACATCGATCATTTTAGGTAGTAATGTTGAACTCATTCAACAGTTTGAAAAAGACATAATGCAAATTTTTTAGATGACAGACTTAGGAGAAATATCTTATCTCCTTGGAATGGAAATTAAGTAAAGGAAGAATCATATTTTCATTTATCAAACTAAGTTTGCAAAGGATATTGATAATAGGAAAAATGTATATGTGTATTAGTATGCTTATCAATGAATTTTACCCATTATCTACTTAATTATACTCATAATGAATTATTTTTATAAATTTTAGGTGTTTATTAGATTAAAAAGGTCAAAATCACAAAAGAAGTAATTTAAGGAAAAAAAATATAAAAGCAAAATGGCTCAAGACAACAACGCCATTATGGTCAGAAAGAAGATGCTGTTATAGTGCATAATGGAAGTCAAAAGCATAACGTTAGTAAACAATGACACCGTTATAGTTCAAAATGTCACCATTATTAATCTGAATGAAGACAAAGACTTAATAGCCCTACAAAAAGGCGTTGTTGTACATCCTATGAAATACTTTTTAGTCCTTGAAGAGGCTATAGGAAGAGAGAAGTTTGAACCTAAACTGGAAACCCCTTAACCTAACTTACGTTTAGGGTTCCTTAACCCTAAGTGGGCATAAAAACATATAAAAAGAAGGCTAAGAATTCATTGAAGGTGTTCTTTTTTAATCACTTTGAGATTAGTCATTCATTCATTTAGGTTTTGATGGCTAAAGGTTAAAGACAAAGAGATCTATTGGGGAAGAGTTTTAAGGTAACCAAGGAATCTTGGATTGGTGGACTACAAGTGAAAAGTCTTAGAGAAGAAACTGTTATCATCTTCCTGAGTAATTCTATAAAGTTTTAGAGAAGAAATTGTTGTCATCTTCATGAGTAATTCTATCTCAATTTTTAGACACTCTTAGTTTAATTTATTATTTCTTTAAATTTAATAGTTTTTGTTATTTAGTTAAGGATATTTGACTACTAGCTTAATGTCAAATCACCATTTTTAAATGGATTTATAGAGGAGGAAATTTATGTTAAACAACCTAAAGGATTAAAAATAAAAGGGCCTAAGGATAAAATCTATTTACTTAAGAAGGCTTCGTATAGATTAAAACAAGCCTCAAGAGTTTGGTATAGTATGATTGATGATTGCTTACAAAAATTAGGCTTTGTTAAAATTTTAAGTGAATCCACTTTGTATATCAAGTATGATCAAGTTAAATTTATTATGATCTCCTTATATGTTAATAATTTTCTAGTTACAAGTAGTAATGTTGAACTCACTTAACAGTTCAAAAAAGAAATAATTCAAGTCTTTAAGATAATATATTTAAGAGAAATATCTTATTTCCTTAGTTTGTAAATTAAGCAGTGGAAGAATCCCTCATAGTGGGCACATGTATGATCGGCATATAGGACCTATCATGACCTAAATTGGGCATATGACATAAAGAATCCAAGTATGCAAAGGAGATCCTGTCAAGACCTGAAATAGGTGTATGACTAGCACATAGGACTTAAGAATCAAAACCTTTAGACCACATGTAAGCCTAATTGCTCATAACAAATGTATATATAAAGCCAAATGAAGAGTTAATACAAGCACACATAAGGAAATAAGAAATAAATGTATGACAATAATAATGTATGTTAGAAGAAATATACAATACACTTAGTCGTGTTACTATAGACATTAGAGTATAAGTAAGAATAACAATAAATAAGAAAATACATAAAAACAAGAATGCTACAATTATCAGGCTTTAGAAGTCATTATTGTGAAGTTAGTGATAGCTGGCTTAAAAATAGAGTTGAGACTAGAAAAATAGAGTTGAGGGGAGTTAGATCTCAGTGAGTAAGTTTTTATCTCTTTACAATACCTAATGACATGCTCATATACAACAAAATACTTATACTAAAATATACATACATTTATGATACAAGTTAGATCGATATATAATCGTAGAGAAAAAGAATCTGTAAGACCCTAGTCTCTAAGGATAATCTTCATAATACTAAGCCTTGAATGATTGCATGGAGTAAAGTATCACTAATGGTTCAGCTATACACCTATATTCATAATAACCATAAAGCTCTATTAGTCCAAAGGGGCTGTGGGAAGCAAAGCATCATCAATAATCTATCCCTTACTTAATACATCTAAAGCATAATCAAATCAGTAACATGTCTCATAAGGGTATGCTCGAGAGCTATCAATCAAGATTAGTCCATATCATATCTCAATATCATGAAATCTCATAACATCTCTTATGATTATATCAGTGAGCATTTGATCCGATGCATGCCTATTAAGTGGCATATCCTATATATTTTTCCTCCTCTATGATCACACTCTAGCACAAAATCATATGATTCAATATATCAGTCAAATAATCCCATATAGTAAGCACACAATTACACACAGATAAACATAAATGTATACATTATATCCTACATACCCAAAATCATATGAATTGGATATCATGACAATAATTACATATGAATTGTAATAATGTTTATCTAATTATGTGTATGTGTGTATATATATATATAGTTTATGTGTAGGTGTTAATATATGTGTGTGTGTGTGTGTGTATAAGTAGGTGTCATACTATACACACACATACATATGAATAACCATATTAACCTAGCACGTCATCGTCCATACTAATGATGACATATGTTCAAAGGCTAGTATAGATTTTATATTAGTAAAGTAGATATGAACTTACCTAACAGACGTACTCCTCTATCAGAGCCTCATAACGTGGATTCTACTCCTGACGTACCTAGAAAATAAAAAAATATTATCTTAATCGGTTTCATCTAAGTGTTATTACACTCAATTAATAACTTAAGATTGGTTAACATTTCCAAGTTGGTTCAATCGTGCAATTGATTACTATTCTTTTTCTTAAAAAATTTTATGATTTTAATTTACAAACTATTAGTAATTTTACCATAGTATTTAAGTGAAAAATAATTAGTACTATTTATAATATTTTTTAAAAATTATTTTAAAAAGTCACTGTTGAAGTTGTTGAAGTAGTAACTCTAACAGATAAAATATTCCTTCAATAACTAAAAATTTTTCGATTGCTAATTTTTTTTAATTTTAGAATCCAATGATTTATATACAAATCGAAAACTCTTAGTGAGTACAATAACTTTCATAATTGTTAGAAATTTATTTTCTTACCATATTTGGGATGAATTGACAAAAAACACTTTTAGAGCCTTAATCGATTTTATTTGAATTGGCAATGATTTTAATAGTTTATGGTGACAACATCTAAGGACTTTTACTCCTAGTGTTGAAGTGAGTCAAATGGTAGTACTGGTTATCAGTAATAGCCACTAGAGGTCATGGATCAATCATTGATAATTTTTGACATATTTCCTCTTTAATTTCTATAATGTTTCCAACAATTTTTTGGGTCAAATTTGGTATGATTATGATGAATTTAATGAGAAGAGTTCATTGGTATAAATCTTTGATCAATTTGGGTGACTAGAAGTGGTGAATAGAGGATGGAAGATTTTTGTGAATATTAAACTTTTGGGGGGAGGAGGTCTAAAATGAAAGAGATGGAAGTATGAGGTAAGAGGAATATACATATATAGTTGGAGGTATTATATTCTTCCCCTTATAAAAGAATCATCCTTGAGTTTATAATAAATATCTACTGAAGAAAATGTAGATGTATGTTTCCCACATTTTCCGCTTTATTTCCTAAATAATCTCCTTAACAATACCATTTTTCCATAATACTTTAATTATCAAGATTTCTTTTGATTGTAATTGGTTCACCCGAGAATATGAAATACTAACTGGCTCTTTTTTGTAGATAAGATCTTCATTCACCTCCATACTTTGTGGATGGAGTGAATGGGAAGAATCAAGAATGTATTTACCAAGTATAGAAATGTAGAATATCGAGTGGACTTATAACATATTTGAGAGTAACACTAATCAATATTTCATCTTTTTAACTCTTTTTATTATCTTGTAAGGTCTAATATATCTCAAAGAAAAATTTAATCTCTTTCCAAAACTCATTACACCATTCTTCGGGGATACCATTAGGAATAGGGAATCCCTAACTTGATATTCTACCTCCTTGCACTTCAAGTTTGTGTAGCTCTTTTATTTACTGAACGTTATCTATAGTCTTTGTTAGATTCGTCAAATCTTCTCTAATGTGAACTTGATTAGTTTTGGACCCTTCAATTGCCTCTCGCCTACCTCCTCTAAGCACATCGATGATATGCATTTACGCCTGTACAATGCCTTATATAGTACCATCTCAATGCTATTGTAATAGTTATTATTGTAAGAAAACTTGTTCAAAAGCAAATGTAATTCCAAATTACCCTGAAAGTTCATCACGCACATCCTCAACACATCCTATAAAGTCTAACTCATTGTTAGTATGAGCATAGAATATCATGCTAAAGTCCAATCTAATGCTTAATGTCTCCTATAACATTCTTTAGAACTGAAACATGAACTGTGATCCTTGATAAAAAATTATTAATCAGGTCCTTCATAGAGAAACACTATACACTAAATATATACTCGTATAAGATTAGATACTAAATTGATAACTTTTATTAGAATGAAATAGGCTAACTTCTTTAATATATTTATGATCATCCAAATCAAATCATATCAGTTCCTTGTTTAGGGTAGGCTAATTATGAAATTCATTTTGTTCCTTTTCCATTTTTACTCAAGGATCGGTAGTGGTTGTAGTTTAGCTGATGGCCTCTACTACTCAAGTTTTATTTATTGGTAAGTTAAGTCCCTAGAGACATATTCAGCTACATCATTCTTTATAAGGTACCACTAATATATGTTTTTGATCTTATGATGCACTTTGGTGGAACCTGGGTGTACCTTATATGTCGTATAGTACACTTCCTATAAAATCTCCTCCTTTAAGTTTTATACATTCGAAATGTGCAGCCTTCCATTTATTTATAAGATGCCTCCTCTATCAATCTCAAAATTCATGCAACATCCTCCTTGGACTTTATATATAAGCTTTTGAAATTTATGGTATTGGTTTTGAGCAGCCTTGATCCTATCTAGGAACACTAACTGCACTCTGATACTAGACAATAAACCTTTTGAATCTGAAATTCGAAAATAAGTGCCTTGATCTATCAGATCGTGTAACTCTTTAATTAAGGCCATCATTTCCACTATGATATACACCTAAATACTCGAGGACCTTTTACTTAGTTTATCTACTATGACATTAGCCTTTTCAAGATGAAACTGAATTGTAGAGTCATATTCTTTTAGCATTTTCATCTACCTTCCTTGCCTTAGATTTAAATCCTTCTAGTAGAATACATATACTTTAGTCTTTTGTGATCTATATAGTTCCCACATATTTAACCATATAAAGAACATCTTTAAATCTTTAAGACAAAGATCATTGTTGCCATCTCTAAATCGTGGGTAGGGTAATTTCACTCATATTTCTTTAGCTATCTAGAAGCATAAGTAGTCACCATACCGTTTTTCATTAGCACACATCTAGGTCAATTCTTAAAGTATCACAATACAATTAAAATTTTCGTAGTAAAGTCAGTATTAGTGTTATGGTCAAATACTTTTTCAACTTCTAGAAGCTCTCCTCGCAGGCTTCAAACCAAATGAGGTAGACATTCTTTCACATCAAAAGGGTTAGTGGAGCTACTATCTTAGAAAAGTCTTGGACAAATATTTGATAATAAACTGTTAAACCCAAGAAACTTTACACTTTCATCACTGTCTTTAGTCTTCCCTAGTTCATTACAACTTCTACCTTCCTTGAGTACATTTATATCCCATTTTTAGATACCAAGTGCCTTAAAAATACAACATTCTTAAGCCAAAATTCATACTTTAAGAACTTGGCATACACCTGATGTTCTTAAAATGTTTGCATTATCCATATCAAGTGTTGGATGTGCTCCTTGTCTGTTTATGAATATACCAAGATGTCATTAATGAAAATAATAAAAAAATATCTAAAAACAACATGAACACCCTATTCAGCATATTTATAAATATTGTTGAAGCATATATAAGGCTAAAAGACATTAGTAAGAATTTGTAATAGTTGTGATGAGTCCTAAAAGTAGCTTTAAGTACATTTTCTCCTCTAATCCTTAATATATGATATTCAAATCTAAATAAATCGTAGAAAAGTACCTAGTAACTTGAGGTTTATCAAAAAGATCATTAATTCGGAGAAGCGAGTACTTGTTACTAATGATCACCTTATTCAACTACCAGTTGTAAGTCCTATGGTATCCAAGAGGGAGAGAAATTAGGTGTTTAAAAATTTCTTATTAAATTAAAACAAATAAATAACCTAATCCAATTTTAACTATATGAATCACTAAAACAAAATTCAATATATAATGATAAGAAAATTCAATCAAATTCAATTAATAATAAACACAAAATTATATAAATATAAAGAGCATAGGAACAGAGAGGGGCACAAGGATTTATAAAGGTTTACTTACCCCAAAGATAGACTACATTCTTTCTCTAACTACTTATTGAAAATTTCACTAAAAATCAATCTTACTTTAAGTGAAGATTAACCCTTACAACAATCTTGTTTATAAGGGTCAAGAGGAACCCAACAATCTTACTTTCTAATTTGTAAAGAGTAACCCTTACAATCTTGATTTTAAGGGTCAAGTGGAACTCACATAATCTTGTTTATAAATAGGTTAAGAGGAATCCTTTAATCTTCCTTTAAATAGGTAAAGAGTAACCTTTTTTACAAAACCGAAATTGTACTATTTCTTCCACAAAACAGACTTAAAATATAGGCTACTAGAGCCTCAAATAAATCTTATATAATTAAACAAAAACTTCATTAAAATCAATGCTCAAAAGGGCTTAAAAACAATCATTGTAACACATGCCTTATGTATTCCCTAATGCCCATTCATAAAATAAAACAATTCCAATTCACATTCAATAATTAATGCAATCCAAATCTTCTTTATCCTAGATGAAGCTCAATCTATAAACCCTATTTTAAAGGTAAATATTACCATCTAAATTAGCAATCAATCATCATAAATTAATTTATTCAATTATGTAACAAATCACACCTTTAATGGTGTTTCTTTGAAAGAACATGCAATAAATCAATTCTGAAACTTTAAGAGACACATAAACAATATAAAAAGTCTCCTAACACTTTAATAGATCATAAACAAACAAATTGATGCAATAGAAAAGAAATTAAAGCATCAAATAATCAGGTTAAACAAAAAAACATTCAAGCTCTCAAAATATGTACTATCAAACTTCTAACCCTACAAATAAACTTTTCCAACCTTCTAAAATCATGAAACTAGGTTAAAAAATTCTTGGAAGATAGGCAAACATAATTAAAATAGATTTATGCAATTTTGAATAACAAAAATTGGATTTAAATAGTAAAACTTATGTAGAATTACTATGACATCAAATTTGGCAAACATGAGTAATCTGTATTCTTGGACCTTCAAATAATGTTTTAAATGCTTAACAATTGAAGTAAAAGCTCAAGTAAATTCTTGAGACCTTAATCAAAACATGTATGATGAATTTAAAGCAACAAAACTTATTTGAGTACTGAAAATAAAAGATCACAAAAGATAAATAAAAACAGAGATAACCTTGGCATATATGAATTGGAATGCTTGTAAATAATAAAATAATCACTAAAAAATTCAAATTCAAGCTCAGTGAAACTCATCTATATCTAAAAAATTGAGATAAATAATTTTACAACACTAGAAATGAATTAAAAATAAGAAAACTCTGAAAAATTTAAGTAAGAATGATTTGGAGGCTTTGATCTTTCATAAAATGACGTAAAGAATATTATGAAAGCTTTAGAACATCCATTTATAGTGCTAAGAGATAGTTAGAGATGCTAGAAACAAAAACTAGCTATTTGAGTGTAAAAAATAGGTTAAAAATAAAAAAGAAAAACTAGTCGTTTCTTATCAGTGACCTAAACGATAGTATCTAATGAGAAAAATGATGTTGTTGAAGACTTTGATAAACAGTAGTTTAGCTCCTAGGTAGATAAGGGTTAAATGGAACTCTTGTATGATGTTGTTTAAGTTTAATCCACTTATTGTTTAAGACTCAAAATATGATTTAAACATGATCAAAACCTTTCCAAATAATTTCTTAACATTAAACGCAACTTCAAACAAGTTTTAAATCATATATCAAGAAATTTTCAATTTCCAAAACCTTTTAATTGATTCAAACATAAGGATTAGCCTTGATTATGAAAACTTTTCATTCTTAAATAACTTTAAAACTTTTCAAACATTTTTTATAAACCAAAATTCACATCATAATAAGACTCAAACATATTCAAATATATTTAAATAAAGTTCTAGGATACTTATACAACATTAAGAGACTTTCTTTAAAAAAACATTTCACACATTACCTCTTGATTATGGGACATTTTTCCTATATACCATTCAAAAACATTTTCAAACATGTTAATGTCATAATCAAAATTAATTAATTACTAAAATCACAATTAAATCCTATAGCAAATGTTTATGCAAATATGTTACGTAAATGTGAGCCCATATTCAAGAATTGATAAAGATTAAGAAAAATTACATTCTGAGACACTTTCCTAAACTTATTTAAACTTGATCTTCACTTTAATTCTTCAATGCTTGCTCCATTTCTTCATTTCCTTTATTAAGGCTCTTCTACCTTGAACTCTATCATATAACCTTGCACTTTTACATCAACCTATCTTTCTCATGTTTGAGTTATTTTATTATTATTAAAACACATGATTGAAACTTTCCTTGGTTTAGCACCATTAATCAACATATAACAAGAGGGAACCCTCTTTTTTGTTTATAAACAGCATCGACACACCCTATGATAATGTGCCTTTTTATAATAAATCATGTAATTATTCTTTTAATTCTTTCAAAATTTCAGGCTCCATTTTGTATGGTAGCATGGATATCAAAGTTGCACTGAGTACTAGGTCAATGCAGAATTAGATTTGTCTTTTTAGATGCAATCCTGGAAATTTCTTAGGAAATATGTCTGAAATTTTTTAAAGTGCTAAAATACTTCAGATGCTTATGTATTCTACGGACAAATCCTTGATTGAGGCCAAGAATCCTTGACATTTATGCTTGAACATCTTATCTCCTTTAAAGATAAATTTTATGTCTTCTGAAATATAAAACACCATTTTATGCTCTTTATAATCTAAGGTGGCATAGTGATTAAACAATCAATCCATCTCCAATATCACATTAAAATTCATAATCAACAACATCATTAGGATTGCTGCCAACATCTTACCATCACTTTTCAAGAGACATGAATAGTAGATTAGATCTACCTCTATGACATCACTAAGAGGTATGGAGATAGACAAAGAATCTTCTATCTTATTCGATATGATATCTAGTCTCATAGAAAAATTTAGCAACATGAAGGAATGGATCACTCCCAAAATTTGAAGGTTGTGCATCTTTAGGGGTAAGGGGTGAATACCTTAGTCTAACTATAACTTGCTTACTTAGAGTTAGAGGACTATCCTTGACTGTGATCTCTATATCTACCTCTCAAATATCTCCCTTTGAAACCTCGACTTTGTTGGCTACTAAATTGCAATCTCTTTATAGCTGCTAAAATAGTAGGTGTGCCACACTATAAAAGGACTATTAGTGTTCCATTGCCAGACAAACCCTAACTAGATGCCTGTACTGGCCACATATGTAGTAAGTCCTTAATGACATATAGCATGGTCTTTAGTGTGTCTCGCCACACTACTGACAAATTGAGGAGGTTGAGCTTGAGTTACTTTGTCTGGAACTCTACCCATTACTACTTATAATTCGAGTTTGAACCTAAATCCTTCCAAATGTTTGTAGCTAGACCTCGATTTATCATGTGCAGCACCACTCCACCATCAAAAACTCTTATTTTGACTGTATCTTGGTGAGAAATTTAACTACTATTATTATTGTTTCTAAGACCTAACAGATCCCATTGAATGTTTTATATTTTATTCAACACTAATTAAGGAACCTTGTTTCATGGGGATCCTCTTTAATTGTTGGATATATTAATTAGGGTAAAGAACCTTTCTCATTAGGTCATAGTCATATTATTAAAAAAAGGCACTAACCTATTACATATTGATTTTTCTTTTTTAACACATTTCTGTGAGGTGCATTGACTCAATTAAATTAACTTTGTAGTGTATTAATCCATTGTCCTGTCCTCCTGATGTAAGTTCAAAAACTCTAACCTAAATTCCCCTCAAGCTACAAAGGAGGAAATAACCCATGAACCTCTCCTTAAATTGGAACCAGGTCATTGTGTCCAAGTACAGAAGGATATGATCTTGCTACCAATCTTTGATCACTCTTTGCAAGGAAATTTTTACTAGGCCTACTAGCTGCATATCATACTAGTATAATCCCCTACCTTGCATCTCCACTTTATTTAGGAAGTCAATGGACTTTACAGTTTTAGTTCCTCCGAACTCTAACAAACAGAATCTTGAATACACCATTAACAGCTGCATGTTTAACTTCTCCTACTCAGGGGCTATTACTAGTAATGGGGCTTTGATGAACTAAGAGAGGTTCCAATCTTGATTTTAATGATAACAAAACATGAATAAATTTGATGTAAGTTTAAAAGATAGGTGCATTTGATAAATTATTCAAAGTGAAAAGCTTGGAATTGTAAAATAAATTTAAAGAAAAAGCATTATAGAGCTCCAAGACTTTAGTTAGGTAGGTTAAACTTGTTTGCAAGTTTTGTCTTCAAATTAAATAATCTTTGGACTCAAAATTTTCATATTGCATATCATATATTTTTAAGTTGCATAAATTTTCATTAAACAGGTTAAATTTTAAATTTAAGTAAATTGAACCAATCTAATTATTGAAACAATATTTAAATATGTTTTAAAACTTATGTACAATGTTTTTTGAAGTAAAAGAAACAATTAAATTTTTTTATTGGTTTTAAATTGGTTTAAAACCAAAAGTTTCAAGAATATGCTAAATTGATCATAAACCAAGATATTTTGTAATTATGATTTTAATTTTCATGTCTTGATATTTAAAATCACTTAGGAGATGATTTATAATTTATTTGATTTGAATTGAGATTGAAAGAAATGTTTTCAATGAGTTCTAAATGGATTTTATGGTTTTGAAGATGAATAGGTCGACCAATTATGCCATATAGGTCAACCAATGCCTATTTTATAAGACCATTTGTTAATTAGTCAGTGGTCAATCAGTGCAGCATTAAATCAGACAACAACTATTTCCATATTCTGTAAAATCAACATTTTATCACTTCTAAAGGTTAGCAATCTTTCTAAAGTCTCTTTTACCTTCAAAACAATATATTTAATTGTTCTAACACATTTGTTTATATCTTGAATGCAATTTTAATAGTTTTAAATGCATTTAAAGGTGTATTTTGGTTACTTTAAAGGGGTTTTAATATTTTTGTGTTGGTTAATCTTATATAGGCTCCACTTTTCCTTAAAAAATATTTGCTAAAGGTCCCTCTTTACCTTTTAAGAAGAAGATTTGGATTGTTAAGGGTTTGACTTCACCTAAAGAAGAAGATTGCACTTTTTACTATGAGTTAGTAAATTTTCTATCGTTATTATTATAGATAATGTTGGTTAAATTTGGGTTAATCAAACCTCTATAAAAAAAATATGTGTATCCTCTCTATCCTTACACTCTTTATATTATTATTTATTAGGTTATTGATTCATATTTATATTGTGATTATATTGGCATAAACATTGGCATATCTTCTTAGACTGAATTTTGGTGTAAAGATTATTTATAGTTGAACTTGTTTAAGTGGCTTAGGTTAATTAGTTTAAAACATTTTTAGAACATTCAATTAACCCTCTATTAAGTGCTTTTAGGACTTATAACCTTGTTATTGTTTTTATAATTATATTATCATCATCTACTATATCATTATCATTAAGTCCTAAAACATGGCATTAAAATACTTGCATGTAAAATGATCTTGTCTCGAGAACTCTCTATGACATCTTTAACTCCTCTACAAGTGTCTCCTAAGCCCTAGCCATCATGTACCTAGCACGCCTCTCAGTTGGCATTACTGGAGCTAGTACCTCATTATGCGTCGAGGCCTCTCTATAGAACTCCTCATTGAATTTGATAAGGAATCACGCTCGCCTACTTATACTAAAAGGGAACAAACAAAAAAAAGTTAGTACCATCTATTAGAAAAAGGTAAATATTCTGAATGAGGGAGTTTTTTTAAAGATGACTTGAATTCCTATGCGTTTACAGTAACAAGTAGAATGATAGCATAAGCTTTAAATCTTTTAACCCAAATTTCGATACTAACTTTATCATGATTCAAACCAAGTATATAACTAGTATATGAGCCTTGAGAATCGAAGCCTTAGACCATACATAAGCCTGAATACTAATGACAAATGTATGTATAAAGCGAAATGAAAAGATAACATAGGCACTCAAATGAAAATAAGAAATAAATGTCTAAAAACAATAGTGTACGTCAGAATAAATATATAATGCACTCAATCATGCTACTACAGATGCTAGAATACAAGTAAGAACAACAGTAAACAAGAAAATATATAAAAGTAGGAATTTTACAGTTGATACTTTACGGAAGTCACTGCTGTAAAACTAGTAGTAGTTGACCTGAAAAATAGAGTTACGATGGATCAAACCTTACTGAGTAAATTCATATCTCTCTATGATACCAAATGACATGTTCATATATAATAAAAGATTGGTACTATAATATACACAAATCACATTTGGTGCATACATGATCATGAAGAAGAAGGGTCTATATGACCCTAACCTTTAAAGATATTCTTTACAATACTAAACCTCACAGCTACGCAGAACACAATATTACTAATGACTCAACCATAGATCCATACTCATAATAGCCATAAAGCTCTCTTAAGCCAAAAGAGTTATAGGGAGTAAAACAAGACCAATGACCTAGCTTTTACTTAGTACGTCTAAAGTATAATCAAATCAATAATATGTCTCATAAGGACCTAACTGAAAGCCATGCTTCAACTAAGATCAATCCATAGAATATCTCAATATCATGAAATCTCATAACATCTCTCATGAACATTAGGGAGCATTTGATCTTCATACATACCCATTAAGTGACATGTCCTACACATTTGTTTCTCCACAATCTCACTCCAACATAAAACACATGATTGAATATAGCAATCACGTAATCCCATACAACAAGCATATAATCACATAGGGATTAATATAGATGCATGCAGTATGTCCTAGTTACCCAAATTCTTATATATATATATATATATACACTTAGATATCACAACAATAATTGCATAAGCATTGTGGTATGGTTACATAATAATGTATATGTGTATATATATATATACACACGCACACCATAAATATATAGGTATTAATATGTGTGTGTGTGTTTATAGATGTTATACCATATACACATGTATATGAATAATGGCATCCATTCTAGCTTAATATGACATTGTTCATACCAGCATTGAATCATGTACAATAGGTGATATGAATATTGTATCAGAAAGGTAGTTATGAACTTACTTAATCAATGTACCCCTCTATCAAAGCCTCATAACGTAAGTCCTACTCTTGATATACCTAAGAAAAAGAAATCATTTCAATTAGCATCATCCATATGCTATTGGGATCAATTAATAATTTAAGACTCATTAAAATTTCCAATTTAGTATAATTATGCAATTGATTACTATTTTTATTTGGGATAATAAATTTATTAGTGACCAAATTTTAAAGATTTTTTCACTTTAATGTCCAATCTTTAAAAGTTTTCAATTTAGTGACCAATCTTTTAAAACTCATTCAACTAAGGGAAAAAAGATAGATTCCATTAATTTTTTATTGCTACAGTTAACAAAACCTGACATGTGGACATTCAGGTGATAAAAAGTGTACACGTAAATATCTATGTATATAACCTTATCATTGACTAACATTTAACAATTTTCAATCTAATGATCAATATTTTAGAATTTTTTACTTCAGCATCCAACCCTTAAAAATTTTCAATTTAATGATCAACTTTTTAAATTTCATTCAAATTAGGTTAAAATTATTTTTTCTTTTAAAAAATAATTAATAATTAATATACCAATATTTTATTAGAAAAAATTGTATAATAACTTTTATGTTTAATTAAAAAATATTTAATTATATGATAGACTCTCTTTCAAAATATGTCAAAGATTTAGACTCGATAAGACTTTAATTTAAAGAAACAATTCATGAATAAACTTTTTAAATTAAATATATAGCACCTAAAAAATATTTTTTATAGATAAATATAAAATTAAGGATAT
The DNA here is from genome assembly GCA_028565735.1 of Pinacopodium congolense. Taxonomy (NCBI): domain Eukaryota; kingdom Viridiplantae; phylum Streptophyta; class Magnoliopsida; order Malpighiales; family Erythroxylaceae; genus Pinacopodium; species Pinacopodium congolense. The sequence goes on along the minus strand of JAOXYD010000004.1, from coordinate 3,878,990 downwards.
ATTATTGATTTATAACAAAAGATAGATATAAACATAAAAAAAGAACTTATTCTTTCAAAAGATTGAAAACTATTCCATTAGAAAAAACTTAATGTATCGTCTTATTATAAGTTTTTAAATTTTTTTAAAGAATTTTATTTGATAATTTATTTAACTGTTTTAATACTTCGACTAACCACAAGAATTTATTGATAATTTTGATACCTCATAATTTTAAGTTTTTGTAATATATTTGAAAGAGAAAATTCTAAAAATATTATTTTCTATTATATAAGAAGATTAAATTAAATTAAATTAAATTAAATATTTAATTAATTAATAATTATTTGTATTAATTTTTAAAATTCTTCTATTCTCAATATTTGTATCATTCTTTTTGTTAATTTACATTGATAATATATTATTTTCAATTAAAAATTCAATGTATGGTTTTTTTTCCCTTATAATGAGGCCATGCATTGAGTTTTCTTCAATGGAATAGTTTTCAATTTTTTGATAAATTCTTTTTTATATTTTTTGTTATAAAACAATAATATATCCTAAAATCTGAATTTATTTATAAAAGAGATTTTATGGCTATTATATATTTAATTTAATATATTTATTTATAAATTCTTTCCTTTATGTCAAAGACTTATTAAGTCTACATCTTTGATATCTTTTTAATTAAAGTCTACCATATAATTAGATCTTTATTAACTAAGCTTCAAAGTCATTATATAATACTTCATAATAAAATAATGTTGTATTAATCACTTGTTATTTTTATAACAAAAAAACTAATTTTAAATTGATTTGAAAGAATTTTAAATTTTTGGTCATTAATTGAAAATTTTTAATGATGAGAACACTAAAGTGAAAATTTTTAAAAACTAGAGTTAATAAATTAAAATTTTTGTCATCTCAAATAATCACATAGGGATCATGTATCAACTACGAAAAGCTTCCAGTATTTTATTGCTTAATTAAAATTGAACACCCAACCAATTTGATTTAATGAGATATGTAAGGGTGAATGTTAAAATGATAACAGACAATACGATAAGTAAAGAGAGTAGAGAAGAGAGGGTAAGGCATACAGTTTGTTAAATAAGTTCACCTACCCCAAAGATAGGCTACGTCTCATCTCCAACTACTTATTAGATAATATTCTTTACTAACTAAAGTAAAAAACAATTATGATCTTTTTCTATGCAAAGAGTAGCCTTTACAACCAATCTTTTTCTAGGAAAAGAATAGCCTCTACACAACAATCTTTTTCTAGGCAAAAAGGACCGTTAACTACCTAATATTTTGAGGCAAAGAGGAGCCTTTCTAATCTTCTTTTAAAAAGTAAATAGTAACCTTAATCTTTGTATGGCAAAGAGAAGCCTTGACACACTTAACTAACTTGACATTGCCAATACCCCATTTTTAGTAACTAAGGACAGTATGAATGTGTTTCACTTAAGACGCAATAAGACTAAGGACTCCAATGCTTTCACTAATTTAATGAATGATCAATCACACAAATGAAAGTTTAAACAAGCTTAATATGGCATATTTAATGCACATAAAACTTGTATGATAATGAAACATAATTTCAAAAAAATTCACTTAATCCAAATCTAGATAGATTTGATAGATAAGAAACCTAATACTTCTAAACAATAAAATAAGCCTCTTAAAATTAAATTAAATATTCAATAATACTCATGAGACTTAAAGCAAATCGAAAACTATAATTTGGAAACAAAAAAAATCAAATTTGAATACTCAAATATATGTATGAAAGCAATCACAAGAAATCTAGACAGATTTGATCAGTTATAGGAACCCTAAAAAGAAAATATAAGTGTCCAAAAATCAAATTAAAAATACTTGGATAATCCTAAGATCATAAACAAACTAAACACAGCAAGTTTGTACGCTGAGAACCTATTTATATAAAAAAAAATTATGCAGTTAACACAAGAAAAGAAATATAGTGACAGTTTAAGTGTATTTGAAAAATGATTTTTAAACCAATTCAAATAGCCTTAAAAAATTCAAAATAAAACTTTAATACACTTTAAAACAGTTGATAAGTTAGAAAATAATTTTTTCACGATTTAGAAACTAATTAAGAAGTTTGGAAAACATTGAAAGTTGTGATAGATAATTTTGGGCAGATTCAATACTTCTGAAGAGAACAAAATTTAAATTCAAGAAATAATCTTCCAAAAATCGAAATAAAAATCACACACCTTCTATAAACCTTAATAAAATAGAAAAACACAAAATTAGAATTTTTGAAATAGATTTGGGTATCGAAAATTAATATCTAAAATATATCCGAATAAACAGAAACAGATTTGGTACGATTGACAATTTATGTTCCAGTCTATCAATATAATATTAGTTTATGCCCTACAGTCAATCTATTGGTTATAGATATTTGGCATATTTTATTAAATGCATTATTTATCTTATGGATATTTGTATAATAAACTAATGTATAAGATGAAGTCAATGGGATTAATATATTTTACAAGTGAGATTATTATGGAGATCATAATTATAAGATTCATGTTGTAATTAAATATTATCCATAAATTATTCCTAGCCATTGCTCTATTAAGACTAGACATTATTAGAGTAGAAAGACTAACACATGTTATATTTTTCCTTATGAATGAAGTAATCAATCTCATAGACTAAAGTATAAAGATACTTAAACAAATGTGTAAGTGCTTGTTAGATAACAAGTTAATTGAACTGATCCGATATGAGAATTTTATATGTAATATTACTTATGTATCTATGAAAATACTCATTGTGATGATTGCATAAGTAATCCTTAAATTTAAGATTACCAAAGTTATCTTGTATAGGGATTGCTATGTTTTGATACTATTTACGACCTATTCTAACCATAGATTGTTCACTCGATAGTCACTAGATGTAGCATGAACTATATGGAGATAGTTGATGAATCAATCAAGGATTCGTCACCCTAAAGTAATTAGGGAGAATGTTTTGGTGTTCTCGATTAATATTGATTTAGAAAATCCTTGGACAG
>JAOXYD010000004.1:3854522-3866372 GCA_028565735.1 Pinacopodium congolense | reverse complement strand
TGGGAAATGACAAACAAATTTTTTTATTCATACATGATGATACATATATGAAACTTCATTTAACCCGACGGGTCAACTCGCGTTGACCCGACCTGAATTTGACCCAACTCGAAATCTACCCGACCTGAAATTGACCCGACCTGAAATTGACCCGAACCCAAATTAACCCGACCTGAACCTGACCTGAACCCGAATTGGTGTTAACTCGAAATGACCCGGACCCGAGTCGACCTGACCCAAACCCGAATAGTTATTAAACCGAAATGACCCAACTCGAACCCGACCTGACCCACCCGATTGACATCCCTTTGCATCAACTGAAGTTCTATAATTAGATTCGCTAAGTGATAAAAGAGAGTTTGATGTCACTTTTACTTACGCATTTTTTAATTAAATATTATATTCTGAATTTTTATTATTTGGATAATCGGAAATCAAATGTAAAAAAAAAATTCAGATTAAAGATGTAACTTATATTTTAAGGTATTAAACAAGGCCTAAATAAATCCTCATTATTATTTCTAATAATATTTTACACTTCAATGTTACTAAAATGATATTCGGTAAAAGGTCATATAAATCTTAATATTTACATATAAATTTGGGTCTGATCCGTTAATAAGTTAAAATTAAAATTTAAAATTTTAAAAATATTAAAAATAAACCTTAACGTTATAAAATATTTAAAACCAACTTAAAGTAATTAACAGTATTAAATATCAATTAAGTGTACGGCCTCATCATACCAACTGGCACTTGCTTTGCAGTGGGTCCAAAGCAAGAAACGGTGCCGTTCCAAACTTCTTCTTCCTCGTCACTTCTTGATGAATTTCTGGTTGATTTTTGGTTTATTTCTCTCCCATACCCAAAGCTCAATTGTAGGTAACCTCTTCTCTGAGTTTCTTCACCCCTCCCGAACCAGTTCTTTCATATGACGGTAATTGATATTGAAAATCTATCACTTATGCTCATCAACATGTCCATCAATTTTTTGCTCTACATTTACTCTCTTCCATTGAAAGCTTCACTGCCTTCCTTTCTTTAGCTTTTCCAAAGAACAAAAGAAGTTAAAACAAGAGAAAATCATCTCTCTTAACTTGTTAGGTAGAAAGCTCAAAACTTTTTTAGTTAGTCTCAACAAAATTTCCTCTTTCGTTGAACTTACAATTTTCTTGATAACCATTTTTTTTATGATGTCTTCGAATATAAGTTAGAGAGTCGCACACTACCTATCCATTCCTTTTTTTTTTCCCCTATCATGTGTGATGTGTCATGGCTAAAAAGGTGATGTTTCTAGCATTTTTTCTTTACATTGAGTTTGGATCTTTCAAATTTTGTTCTCAGTATTCTTCCTAAATAGATATATCCATACAGGGAGAGCAGACTTTGGGAGTTTGATTATAGCTGTTAGTCTCGATAGAGGAGAGCGTGCAAAGAGGAATGGGAAGGGATCGTCTGTTGCTGACAAAAGTGGGACCACCGATAATGGTGCATGCGGGTTTACTGAGAAAGCAGGCTGGTAGAGCCAAAATCAACCGGAGACTTCTATGATTGGGGTTTGGGTACGGGAGAGAAATCAATTAAAAATCTAGCATCAATACGATTAATAAATTATGATTACGGTTATAAAATTGCCGATTACGGTTATAAAATCGTCTCTATAAATCTTAACCTAATCGTTAATTTACGATTTAAGTTACTTTTTGAAAATAGTTGGTTACGGTTTAACTATAATTGTTGTTTTATTAATTTAAAATTTTTATTTTCAAACTTAAAAATTTTTAATTTAAAATTTTAAAAAATATCAAATATAATAAGTTGGATATAAAAATATAAGTTAAATGAATTAAAATATATGACAACCATATATAAATTATAAAAAAAATTCAAATAAAATAATGAGCTTAAATTTAATTTTTAAAGTTATAAAAAATAAAAATAAAAAAATAAATAATGAACTGTATTTATAGTTTTAAAAAAAAATTTAATAATGCCAACGGTTGTTGGCATCTAACGGTTGTGAAACCGTTTACATGCACGCCAACGGTTTCAACCGACGGTTTACGTGGAATGCATTTGTGATGTGCATGCAAACGGTTTCAACTGCTAGTGTTCATCGAACGTGCACCGCATGCCAACAGTTGAAACTTAGCTGTGCCAACGGTTACTTATTAATTTTTTTTTATTTTTTGTAACTATAAATACATTTTTTTATCAATACAATTCCTTTCATAACAATTACAACCTTTCTCTCTCTCTAATAACATATTCTATCTACAATTCACTATTTTTTTATTTTTTAAAATAATATATCTTTCTATTAAACAAAATTTCACACAAAGTTTCATATTTTTTTAAAATAATTTTTTAATATAAAGTTAAAATTTGTTTAAATATATTTTAATTAATTTTTAATTAATTAATCGACAATTTATAATTATGAACAAACTATCGATTTAACTGTCTATTCACAGTTTTTAAATTAGTCTAACCGTAACCGAAACTGTTAGTAACGGTTCCGATTACGGTTTTTAAATCGAAACTGTCAGTTATTAAACTAACGGTTAATCGGTTAGAAACTTAATCATGGTCAAGGCTAATACTACTTTAACTTGTTTTGATATTTCATTTACTGTAAATAAGTTATGCTAGTTCATGCATAATCCTATTAAGGCACAATGGATGACTGTTAGATGTCTCCTTTGATATCTTAACATTCCTCATATTATTAGTTATTTTTGACAAAGACCTGAAATTTGCTTAGTAATATTTTAAAGACAGTAATTGGGGGTAGTGAAAATGATGGTGGCTCCATGGATGAATTTGCAATCCACTTTGACATAATTTTTAATTTCATAGAGTGAATACAAGGCTTCGGCAAATATAACTTTCAAACTTCTCTATAATCAATCTCTTTTGTATGAGCTACATATTGTGTATTCCATGTCACCCATATTTTGATGTGATAATGTTGGTGCAATATATTTTGATTAAAAATCTTATTTTCCTAGTTGAGCAAAACACATTGATCCTAAATATCATTTTGTTCATAAGCAAGTTGCTAAAAGGAATATACAATTCGTTTTCTTTCGTTTGCTGATTAGATAAGGAATGTCTTTACAAAGCCAATGGAGACATAGTTGCAAGACGGAAGTAAAACAGTGGGTTTAAAAAGGCGTTTTTCTACTCTCTGTCAAGTGCTATTTTATTCCTATCTAAAGAAAAAGTACAATGGCGCTAATAAACGATTCTATTTTTCCTTTGTGTCAAGAGTCATTTTATTTTTTCCTTGAAGCTGAATCTTCTTTAATATAGTTAAATATTCCCTAATATTAGACACATACTCTTCGGTAAGATAGTTAGCATTCTTGTTATGTAAACATTCCCTAATTATAGGTACATAATTTTCGGTAATTTAGTCAAAATTCTTATTATGTAAATATTCCCTAATTTTAGGTATTTTTCATATTATATTCCTTTCTTAATTAATATAAATAGCTATGTACACTTATAGAAACTAATAAGAAAATCATTCATTATATTCTCTCTCTATACATCCTTTATCATATATATATATATATTTAAAGTTATCCTTTATCATATTTTTTGTTTTTACAAGAATTAGTAAATATGAATAGAAGAAAAACTCCGATAGAATTAGGAGTGATTATAGACAAATATTTAAATCAAAGTAATGATTACTAATTCAATTATTATATTAATCGCCAATAGCCGTAAATCAATGAAGAAGATGGCATTTTCTCTAAAGAAGAGACAGGGGACATTCTCCTTCAAGCCTTTATTTTCTTTTTTTGCCTAATAGTCCTTGCCTGATATTGAAAGTAGTGCCTAAACCCATCATCCCTATCTTGTTTGCGGTGGTTGCGCAAGCAAAGTGAGAAAAAGAGACCCACCTCATCATCTCTCTTTTTTGTTGGTGGTGGTTATACAAGTAGTCTCCGAGAGGTCTACGGTTGTTTTAAGACGTGCTTTTCTATGGAGATTTTAAGGTCGAGGCTCGTAGTTCAGATGGAGGCTTTGCCCTCTGTAGTCTTGTCGTTAACAATGTCAATGTGTTCATCTGGGACCACCTCAAAATTCACGGAACAGTATCCTTTCTCTATCCTTGTAGGTAGGTTGTACTTCTCATGCGCATAGTAAAACTAACCCCACCTGAAAGCTTTAGTAGTCACCATGTAAACAAAGCTTAATTTCCTCAAGTGTCTTTGGCTTTTTTATGTCTCTTGCACCGCATATAAATAGTCCATTCTATACATACTCTTCAAACTACAGCCAGAACCAGTTACTTCACTCCTACCGTCCATTTCTAAGTTCTCTCTCTGGCTTGCTTGTAAATGTCAGAAAATATGAGCATATCCGTAAATGGACAATCTCAGGTCCCTCCAGGGTTTCGATTCCACCCCACAGAAGAGGAGCTCTTGCGTTACTATCTGAAGAAGAAGGTTTCTTATGAGAAGATCGATTTAGATGTGATTCGCGTTATTGATCTTAACAAGCTCGAACCATGGGACATACAAGGTTTGCGTGTATACTGTATAGATTATTTTTTTTTTAGATTCTGTGTAAGCCGGGGATGCTAAGTATAGTTTTGGTTCTTGTAGAAAGGTGCAGAATAGGAACTACCCCTCAAAACGACTGGTACTTCTTTAGTCACAAAGATAAGAAGTATCCCACAGGAACTCGCACAAATCGAGCTACGGCTGCTGGGTTTTGGAAGGCTACAGGACGGGATAAGTTGATATACAGCAATGATAAACGAATCGGATTGAGGAAGACGCTTGTGTTCTACAAGGGCCGAGCCCCACATGGAGAAAAAACCGACTGGATTATGCATGAGTACAGATTGGACGATAACACGACTGAAACCAATGTAAGCCCCTTGTTTACCTTGCTGTAATCAATTCCAGTTACTGACTTCAGATTTGCATATAACAAGAAAAACTCTTCGCAGAACTCTTAAGAAGTTGGATCACGTGTTTAGTTTATAAATCCAGGTCTCCAGTGTAATGGGAGAGGCATCACAAGAAGATGGATGGGCTATCTGCCGTGTCTTTAAGAAGAAGAATCTCCACAAAACCCTAGACTGTCCTTTAAATCCGTCACCTATCACTGCAGAGAGGAGGACATCCCAGATGTTCAGCGAAGGGGCCCTAGATCAATTACTTCAACACATGGGAATGACATGCAAGGAAGAGGAAGAAGCAACCATTATTAACAGTGGAAGGTTTCTCCGACCAAACGATACAGTAGATAGAAATGGCTACAATGAGAGGTTCATGAAGCTTCCTGGTCTAGAGAGTCCAAACTCCACCAGTAGCCAAAGCCAAAACTGTTACCAACCCATGATGCTCAGAGACAATGAAGATTCGACAACTAATCAGGTGAGTTGCACCAACCCAAACCCGGTTTATTCCATGGACTCGAGACTCAGTAGCTGGGCAGCACTTGATCTCCTAGTAGCTTCACAGCTAAATGGCCAAAACGAAACTTCCAGGCAATTAGCATGCTTGAGTGATCCCACCATCATGGCATATTACACCCCGACCAATCATCACGATCTCCAATTACCAGCCCTACGATCATCATTTTCTTTACCATCAGATCAAGATTTCAACAACGAGGTTGACCTGTGGAATTTTACCACCAGAGCATCAACAGGCCTCATTTTCGACGGGTCCAACCCTGCTGTATAACAGCACAACCCTACATGTAATCATATCGTTTAGGGCTAAAGTCAGAAGAGTATAATGACAGTAGTGATGTGATAATACAAGTGATATAGCATAAATAAATCTGAATGAGTTCTTAAGATGGTGTGGCATTGTCAACCATTATTATCTCTGGTTTTAGTTTGTTATTTAAAAACCCAGCGAACAGTGGGTGGTATGATATTATCTTTCTAACTGCAATAATAACATCACGTTTCTTTTTATGTTTCTTAGACTTTGATGTTTGAAGATAAGTCTTGTACATAATTATTTTTGAATCAAGTGATCACATGGTTTGTCGGTGCGTTACACTTGGTCCACGCAATTATAATCAGAAGAAGTTGCAGGACAAGGCAGGTTTGGCACAGTAAGACTTCACGTTCGCCACCACCCCACCTAGTCCCCCATCGCCCTATCCTCCATCGAAGAGATGGAAAGATCTCATTTTTCGGTTTATCCTGCGAATAATGAGGGGGAAAAGAAATAAGCCAATTGCATCTTTGTCCTGATTATCGAGGTGGATTGCAGAAGGAAATTATCTTCTCAAAAGCATAGATAGAACTTACGTTAAGATTTGAACTAAATTCCCATTAAAAAAATTTAACCGAGTTTGACATAATGGGTATCTAGTGTACGTGCTCTCTTAATGGGTAATTTTTTAATTAATTTTATTTATTAAAAATTCGTTTTAGTAGAAAACTTATCTAGATTTACTTACTAGTAATATCAAACTCATAAAATCAGCAGAATAGAATATAATTGTAGTTTCACTAACAAAGTTGATCATAATAATTATTTTTTGAATATATTAAATAAATTTATGCAGTAAAATAAAATTTGTTCTTTAAATAAATTATTTGATGATTTATCATGTGAATAAGGAAAAAACAATAAGCATATTGAGTATGTGTACCTATTATTGAGGTGGATTATACAATTAAATTATGTTCTCACAGCATAGATAGAACATAAATTACTTAATTTTATTTATAAATCTCTTAAAAAATTAGAAGGCTTATTATACTGTAATGTATGATTTGATTGAAAATCTGATTTTACAATTTCAAAATGAGAAACTATCATTCCATTTAATTAAATTGAGATGTCTTGGATCTGACGTGTCTCTTGGTAGGAGTACTATGAAACTCGAGTTATAGGTGTATTCAATACTTCCTAATAAAAGTGGAATTAGTCGATGGTCGAGTTAGTAACAAATAAATAGGAATATCTAATTATACCTCATAAAAATAGACTTCAATAACATACTTACTACCATAATATCAAACACATAAAACCAACAAGTTCGAGTATAATTGTAGTTTCACAAAAAAAAAAAGAAGATCAATAACTATATATTTAATTTTATTATTTTTGTTTTTTATAACACAAAACTTGTAAGTGTTTTTTCTTTCATATACACATTGAGTAAATTATTGGATAATATTAACTAGTAAATTATATATTTTAAATAAATTATTTAATAAGTCTACAACTTATATAAGATTGACCCAATATTCTTCAAATCATTAAAGTAAAAAGTAGTTTTCAATCACTAACTCAAAACTTGTGAAAGTTAAGTAAATACACATATATGGAAAAATTCTACTAACATAAACTAAGTTGAACCAATCAAGTATCCTTCTTATGCTCATTGCTAGTGGTTATTATAAAATATCTTATATATAATAATATTTTTAATATATATTTTGAAAATTTTCTTCATATAATAATTACAAAAAAAATCAATAGATATTTTTTAAATTAAATTTACGTATGGAGGGTGTTCTACTCCTCTCTTGTCTTATTTACAAGTGCACATGGATTGTCATCATTACAAAAATTTGACTATTAAACCTAATGCCTCTATAGGCCTTCGTCGCTTGGTGCCTAATTTCATTTATTATCATTATTCTTTCAAGCATATTGGAACACCGAAATGTACTGCAATATATTATATCATATGGGTCCTGTATTGGATAATGAAAGGGGCCATAAGATATATGATTGATCTATACTCTTAACCCCCTATACATATCATTCTTTAGTATTTATGGGAGGAAAGGTTAGAGTTGAAAACGATAGTCAATCGAACATATAGCAAACAGAAAATGTTATCAAATAAAGAAGTGATTTTAAAATTGTACACCAAGCTATAGGACTAGGAGTACTAAAAAATAGAAAGACAGGACAAAGAACCTTCAAACTCCGAGGCAAAACGAAAGAAACAAGCGAAAGGCATCAAATGCGCGCGATCCTAGGCGAATCTTACCAAAGCTCAATGGCCTTTAGTTTTGACAACTGCGTAGCTTCCTATATATTATACCCCGACAACGACCGCCTTAGGAGCTTAGATGTACGGCCATTCTCTGTCTTTTATTTTTTAGGGGTCTCATCAATGTTTCCTCCACTCTTCGTTTCCTTCAATTTGTCTTATATATCCCCATTAATTATGAAAAGAATACTAGCTATTTGTGTTGTAATCAATATTAGTTTGGAACAAGAATCACCTGTCCCCTTTTTTTCATGTCCCTTTCATGTCCCCTCTAATAAAATTACCTGTGGGGTTCATTATATATAAATATAAAATATAAATATGGTGGACCCCACATATAATTTTATTAGAGGGGACATGAAAAAGAGGGGACAGGTGATTCTCACTCATTAGTTTGAATTACTGCTTTCCCTTGTTTAGTTGGTAAAGCTTCATTAATTGGAATTAGGACGAATTAGGACTTGTTTAACTTTAAGCATTCTAAACCGAATTTCTTGTTTATAGCAGTTTGAAATGGTTCGGGCTGTTAGAATTATATCCTGAATGATATATCTCTGGGCTTAAAAGCAAGTTGGTTCTATGTCTGATTGTGCTTCATGTTATAGTATCATAAACACACCAAAAAAAAAAAAAATCATAACCTGCAGGCCAATTGAGGAAGGCCACAAGGTAAGAAAGATAAAGTTTTGGTTATTGAACAAATATGCAATTGAACATGATTTAACATCCACTTGACTTCAGATACAAATGGATAAGATAGAATTCATGTTCAAGCACTGTTTTCATCATTTCAATACATATTTTTTTCTCTTTTATTATTAACTTATGATTAAGGCCTTAAATTGTGGATTAGGGTTACCAACAATTATAACGATAATTTGTGCACGAATTCGTTTTCGTTTTTAATATTAATCACATATAAACTTACCATGTTCTTACATGAATATACTAAAAATTTATGTGTACGTACATATTCAGGATATTTTTTTCTCGGATTTGGTTTTTGAATCAGGCTTCCAATGCACCAGATGAAAAACTCTCTAGATACCAACTGACAAATCATAGTTCACACTGTTCAAACGTAGTAAAAATCTCATCGATCATTAAAAAATCATTCTAGTTTGAAAAAGAAATTATTCAAGGTAACATTTAAGAAGTTAGATAAAGCATGAAAAATAACATATTTTACTTTTACTTTTACTTTCTCATTTTGTAGTTCTTTTATGCTAAACCTAAAAATATATCCTCACGGTACAAGCATACCTCATTCCACGCAGATCATTTCTAGTTACCTGTATTATTTTCCACGGGCAATTTATACTTTTTGAAGCGACTTGTCAAGCCATATGTAAAGACAGTAGCTTGTAAAATAATACAACTACGGGCCTTTGTGATAATTATTCACCTAATTGTAGTTTAAAACCTTAAATTTTATGTTTGTAATCACTTTTTATTTTTGTTTTTATTTTTTATTTTTGTATATGTGTATTGATTTTCGTACTGTTTTTATTAGTTTCTGTGTTATTTTTTGAGTTTCTCTACTGAATTAGTATGTTTTTTTTTCAGTTTTTGTACTCTTTTTATTAATTTTTGTATTAAAAAAACGAAAATTAAAACAGAAGTAAAAATAAACGTAGCCTAAACCAAAAAAACACAGGAGATAGGTACTTCCGGACAAGAGGCAAGCTACTTTGCATACGTAGTTTAAGTATTAAACAAGATTGATTCTTAATGGAAGACAGATTAAAACTACATCGCATGCAACACGAAAAGCAGTTTATTGTCAGCGGAATAATTGACCTTTGGCCTAACAATTGTGGAATGTCTATATATGACAAGTTGAATGGGGCCGTTTAGAAACCGATTCATGATAATATCTTTTCAGACTCATCAGTCTTTATCCTCTCATATTTTGTTTCATTTTTATTTTTACATGTTTTGTCAGTTTTTTTAAAAATTTTATACTATTTTTAAAATTTTTATGTTATTGTTTTATTTTTATATTATTTTTTTCAATTCCATATTAAAAAAAAAAACAGGCCGGATTCTTCTAGCCTTACAAATGCAATTCATTTTTACCAAAAAGTGAAGAACGACTTACGAGGGTACGAAAGTAAGCAACCTTTTTACTAGGAAGGGATCGAATAGTTTGGTTACGAGAGGCAATCATCCAAGACTCAACATATTCCAAGCCACGGAAAGCATGAATCATGATCACCTGTATGTGAAGACCCACCAGCCAATGTCGAGTCAAACCAACCGATTGAGTTTCATCGACAAGGTATGCATTCATCTACTGGTTGAGTTGAGCAACAAGTTCATGTCATTATGATCTCCATGTTTGTATTGGTTGTTAGAGAGGCGAGAGGACTTTGGAGAGAGCGGCTGAATCGATCAATCAGTAATTGCTTTTACTTTCATGAACATGTTGATTACGATAATTCGACCAACCAAACGTACAGTAAGATTTCTATGTTAGTGGGTTGATTAAGTTAGGTCAGGTAGGGTATGTTTGCGCAATGCATTACATCAGGACGAAATTGTCGCACCTACAAGCAATAACTCTAATGTGGTGGTTGGCTATGGAAGCGCCTATGTCTTGTTGGAAAAAAAACAAGGCCAAAGAATCATTTCTCAAAAGAATATTTGATGTGATTCGGGTCATTGATACATGTCTTTCCTGAACTTCTTTACAGGAATTATATACAGAGGCCATGATTTTTGTGCCTGAAACATTTATACTCTTTTCGCTAGAGTCCATGCAGCTAGAGAACGTGACGTTTGCTTCAACGAGGAGACACCTTTACCCTACCTTCTCCAAGTGATACGTGAGAGATGGATCCCCTTCTGAAATTATTGGCCATATTAAGTGATTAAGCCATCAATCAATTGCCGTTGTTTGAAAAGACAACAAGTGATATCCATCTCTAAAGATGACCTCGAATCTCTTAATTTTAATTAGGTTCTAAATATTTTTTAAATACAACATTAAGAAAAACGTGGAGTACATGTTAAAGGAGAACCGATTGTCAAGATTTTTTTTTTAAATTATGCCTATATCATTTCCTTTGCAACGGAACCAAATGCATTTTAAAAATTTTGAAACTTCATTAGTAAATGAAAGTCGTTTATCCAAAAAAGTTTGAAGATTAATTAACAAAATGATGAGTTCTACTATGCCATTGACTATGTTGGAATTTTTAGAATAAGAAAACAAGAAGAGAAATTGACTTTATTGATCGAAAATATGCAGTCCTTCATTAATGTAAATGTAACCTTAATATAGGCTTAATTACAACGGTAAAAAAGAGGAGAAAAAAACTGACTCAATTAAAAACTCTCACCCACTAACTTACTTACGTGCAAATCAGGAGATATAATAACAACTAAGTCTCCACTAACAAAAATAACACTAAAAGTTCGAATTAACATAACCTTCTAACACTCTCCCTTCATTCGAACTTGGATAATCCCAGTTAAGAACAGAATTGTTCATGCTTTGATAATGGCAAACTATTCGTCATAAGATTAGCAACTTGCTCTTAAGTTTTGCAACTTTCTAACATAACTTCACCTTTTGCCATTAACTCCCTTATGAAGTGATGTTTAATCTCAATATGTTTTGTCCGGTTATGAAACACAGGATTCCTTGCAAGTAAAACAACAGACTTACTGTCACAAAGTATACTAGTAGCACTGATTTGTTCTTGTCCGAGATCACACAACAATCTTCGAATCCAAACAGCTTGACAAGCAAAGGAAGTAGCCTCCATTGAGGAAAGTGCCACTATGGCTTGCTTCTTCGAGCTCCAGGAAACAGCTGATGATCCGAGAAGAAAACAATGACCT
>JAOXYD010000004.1:3832177-3854422 GCA_028565735.1 Pinacopodium congolense | reverse complement strand
GCCAAAGAGTGGTTAAATGACTTTTCCACCAGCTCAGTCAACACATGGGACCAAATGTAACAGGCATTTCTAGAAAAGTACTTCCCTGCCTCAAGAGCCACTAATATCAAGAAGGAGATCTACAGCATTTGACAAGCCATAGGGGAGCCTTTGCATGAGTATTGGGAATGATTCAAGAAGCTTTGCAATAGTTGTCCAAACCATAAGATAAGTGACCAGTTGTTAATTCAATATTTCTATGAAGGTTTGCTTCCTTTAGATAGGAATATGATAAACGTTGTGAGTGATGGAGCCTTGGTAGACAGGACGCTAGAGGATGCTAGGAACTTGATAGCAATAATGGCAGCAATCTCCCAACATTGGGGCAATCGTACCAGTGCCTCATCTTCGACAAAGCAAGTGAAGGAAGTCTCTATTTCTAAGTTGAAACAACAAGTGGCAAATTTAACATCTTTGGTTCAACAAGAAGTGACGGTCAAGGGACCCACCAAGCTATATGGTACTTATGCTTTAGTTGATCATTTTACTGATGCTTGCCCTACTTTACAGGATGAACAGCATGTTATTCATTTTTATGATCAAGGAGAAGCCCCTTTACCATTATGTATAAATGTACTATTCTATTTCTACAAATATGGTAAAGGGGCTCATTCAATCCTTGTTCGTCCGTTAGTTCCCAATTCTTCTCTTCATCACGCGGGGTAGAGTAGTTTGGTAGCTCAAAAGGCTCATAACCTTGAGGTCACGAGTTCAAATCCCGTCTCTACAACATTCTTTTTTACAAAAAAAAAGTTATCCCTATTCACTTTAACTAGTAATTAATTAATTAACTGTTTTCTGTTGGAGAATGGGAGCACAGTTAGAGGTTTCTAAGGGAAACAGAGGAGGTATAACCCTTTTGCTCCCACATACAATCCAGGGTGGAAGGATCATCCAAATCTTAGGTATGGTACCCAACAGCAAGGAAGCAATTCCAATGTTCGCCCACCTATCTATCAACAACACCAGTAAACAAGATACTAGCCACCACCTGGATTTCACTAAGGACCATCATAGTTTCAACCAAGGCCCCCTCCTCCACTACCATCATAACCATTTGGAGCTATGTCTTTGGACGAAATTGTTAATAGTTTAGCTACTGACACCCTTCAATTCCAACAAGAAGCAAGGAGTCGTATAAAGAATCTAGAAAATCATGTGAGTCCGCTAGCTAATGTAGTGGGTAAGCTTCAAGCTCAGAATTCATCACAGCTTCCTAGCCAGGCTAATAGAAATCCTAGAGAAGATGCTTGCACCATTATTTTGAGGAGAGGCAAGGAGATACAAGGGCCAAGTAAGGAAAAGGAGAAAGAAGAAGAGGAAGAAACTGAGCTAACAACGAAGAAGGAGGATCACCACCCTCAGGTAAATAATTCACACCCTATTTTTAATGATTCACCTTCTATTACATTTCGAAGTAGGTTAGTAAAGAATAAGCAACAAGAGAAGGAAAAAAAATGGAGGTCTTTCGCAAGGTGAAATTTAATATTGCTCTGTTGGAAACGATCAAGCAAGTTTCGTAATATGCTAAATTTTTGAAGGAGCTATACACAAACAAGTGAAAGCTGAAAGGAGAAGAAAAGATCAGTGTGGGGGGTAATGTGTCAGTAGTCTTACAGAAGAAACTACCCCCAAGTGCAAGGATCCAGGTATTTTTACCATTACTTGCAAGATAGGTAACATGACGTATGAGAGATGCATGTTAGATTTAGGAGCTTTGGTTAATGTCAAGCCTTTGTCTATTTTTAAAGCTCTTAATCTTTTTTCATTAAAAGATACTCATGTTATAATACAGTCGGCTGATCAATCTAACACATATCCTGAGGGGGTTATTGAGGATGTCTTGGTGTAGGTTAACGAGCTTATTTTTCCTGCATATTTTTATGTGTTAGATATGCAAGATGAGGACTCTTCTAGTCCTTCAACAATTTTGTTAGGTAGGACATTTTTTAAGACGTCTTGAACTAAGATCGATGTACACATTGGGGTTTTGACTACGAAGTTTGATGGCAAGATCATTCGGTTTAACATCTTTGATGCTCTG
Organism: Pinacopodium congolense; assembly: GCA_028565735.1. Taxonomy (NCBI): domain Eukaryota; kingdom Viridiplantae; phylum Streptophyta; class Magnoliopsida; order Malpighiales; family Erythroxylaceae; genus Pinacopodium; species Pinacopodium congolense. The sequence goes on along the minus strand of JAOXYD010000004.1, from coordinate 3,852,339 downwards.
TGCTATCCATTAGATTTTGAGTCGGTAGCCAAGGTAGATATTCTTGACTTGTTGGTTGAACATTGGTCTCTTCTTTCTGCAAGTGACACTTTAGAGGTAGTGTTAACTACCGCACTTAAGCAAAAGATGTATGAGTGTTGGCAAAGTAAGTTTGAGTTTGGAGAGGACCTAAAGGAGACAATCTGGGTACTTGAGACAAAGACTTTTTGCAGGTATATTCCTCACTTTTTATAATTTCCTGTTAGTACTAACTGTTTGTTACCTTCTACTGTGCAAGCACTAGAAGTGGAGCATTTGTCTCCAATCATGTGGTGAGAACAGCCGCTGTCGATGTACCATATTTCACTTGGTTTGGTTATGGTTGACACCATGAACAGATAGTCATCTTGCTCCTCTGTCTCTTCAGCATATTTTTCTTCTTCAGGCTTTGACCAAAAAAAATCATCAGTGTGTCTATGTTTCTTACAATATGAGCAATACCAATAATTATTTCTACCTCGTCCTCTGCCACGAGAGCCCCCATGACCTCTTCCTCTTGATCATTGATTTGAAAATTGAGGCTCCCCTTGGTCTGGAATGCCTTTTCTTCTTCCTTCATTACAGACCTATTTATCCTTGCTTTATGAGCTTGCAAAGACCCCATTAGTTCATCAAAGGAAAAAATAGACAAATCTTTCGACTCTTCAATGGCAGCAACAACGTGATCAAATTTAGGAGCTAAACTCCATAGAATTTTTGCCACAACTGTCTCATCTGTGATCTTATCTCTATAGGAGCGCATCTGACTCACCATTAAAGAGACTCGAGCCAAATATTCTTAAACACTTTCATTATTTGTCATACATGAAGTCTCAAAATCTCGTCTAAATGACTGAAATTTAACAGTAATTACCTTTGAGGAGCCTTGGTATTCGGTTTTGAGAATAGACCAAGCCTGTTTTGCTGAAGTGGCTGCAACAATTCTGGAGAAGATCGATTCATCCACTGCTTGTTAGATAAAAAAAAAATAGCCTTCGCGTCTCGCTTCTAGCTTTCCTTATTGCATCCATCATCATCGGATTCTTCATATCCATTTTCGACATAATCCCACAAATCCTGTGATCGGAATAATGTTTTCATCTTGATACTCCATAATTCATAAGAATCTCCTTTGAAAATTGGTATTTGCAGTTGCGAAAGGTTGACAGCTCCTCCATTGGTGGTCATTTCTGAAACTCAAAGACAAAAAGAACCCAGTTCTGAAGGAACCTGGCTCTGATACCAAACTTGTTGGAATTTTTAGAATAAGAAAACAAGAAGAGAAATTGACTCTGTTGATCGAAAATATGCAGTCCTTCATTAATGTAAATGTAGCCTTAATATAGGTTGAGTTAAAACGGTAAAAAAGAGGAGAAGAAAACTGTCTCAATTAAAAACTCTCACCCACTAACTTACCCACTAACTTACTTCCCTACAAACCAGGAGATATAACAGTAACTAAGTCTCTACTAACAGAAATAATACTAAAAGTTTGAATTAACATAACCTTCTAATATAGTAGAAATCTTATTGGTCCTATATATTAGGATCTAGTAAGTGCTGCATGAATTATTAATTAACTTGTATGCAAATTTTCATACTCTTACATTAAGGTTTAACTTATAGTTTAAAAATATGAAAACAAGATTGAAGTTCGGAAATAATTAAGAGACGTAAGAAATTTAAAGCATGTTTAATTGGATTGTTGGTTGTGATTTTTAGTTGTGATTTTTGTGTTTTTATTTGGTTTTTGTGTGTTTTTTTAATTTTTGTACTATTTTTTAATTTCTGTACTGTATTAGTATGTTGTTTTTATAAAATTTTATCCTGTTTTTTTGGGTTTTGTAATAAGAAAAATAAGAAATAAAAACTCAACTAAACAAAGATTTAAGGGGATATTTAGTTGGGTTGTGGGTTGTAATTTTTTATTATAGTTGTTATATTTTTATATTGATGGTTATGTTTTCTTTTTCGATTTCTGTACTGTATTATTGTATTTTCTTTATTGATTTTTATGTTTAGAAAAATAAAAAAAAACAAAAACAAAAACCAACTAATGAGCTTTCCCCTTATATCTAATCTAAAAGAAAATTTACTCCTTCGTGGAGGTTAAGTAATATGTTGAAGTACTATATTATCTCATTGGAGGTTGGATAACGCTCAGGAAATCTACAATAGGGTAATTAACATTTAGATATTAAGTGGAACCTTTTGTAGGTTATTATTATCAAATAAGGTCTCTTTTCTAGAAATTGTAAATTTATTTTTCTTTTTTTTATAAAAAAAGTTTGTAGCTATTATTTTTAATTGCTTATTAAATAAATTTTCAATGTATATAATAACTTACAAATAACATATTATAAAATAATAAATGACGAGTTAATAATTCAAAGCCAAATGTATATTTAATCCGTTTGATATTAGCATACTCACTTGGTATTATTATATTCAAGTGAAAATGCTAATTCTTAGACTTTACTTTTACATTTTTGAAATGTAGAAGCGATTCTGAATCCCTTTGATTTTGGAGGTTTACTATATTTTAATCTTTTCCTTCTCTCTTTCCTTTCCCTTTTCATCTTGTTTTTAAATATTTATTGATAATCACGTTTTTAGGTGAGCAATGTGACTTGTCATTTCTATAAGGAATTAAACCTTGTAATATAATTTAAATAAAAAAAGCAATATCAGAACATTTGATTCGTATTGATCATGCCCACCTTCAACTCCGTGGAAATTTATCTAGCTAATGATGACCAATTCTCTTTTTGAATTTATGTGGCTAATAATAAAAAATTCACCTGCATTGTCTTAGGAAAGCAACTGGCTAACTGTAAGCACTTGTCTGGGAAACAGCTGACTACCAATAACATATCTCTTTTTGAAATTTATCTGGCTAATGAACAATTCTCTTTAACGTATTAGGAAATATTTTTTTTTAGGCATTATTGTACCACATTAAATTTTAGAATTGGAAGGAGTTATTCTCAAATTCGAAGAAAATGTATGGACTATTTTTATAGTGATTTATAAAAATCTATATAAATATTTTCGATCAAGAGCAATCAGAATGTTATTGGGTTTAACCTGTGTTGGGCTAAGCTCAACCAAGAAAACTGGATAAACTGGGCCTATTTGTGGGCTAATGAGACCACAACAAATCAAGATTGGGCCTATTCGATACACAGTTTTAAAAATCTTTCTTTTTTTTTTTTCTGAAGAGAGACGACGTTAGATTAAGAGAGACGGAAACTACTAATAAGTCTGCTTCGTAATGTCGGAAACAGATAAACAGTGTGTAATGCAGCTCGTCTTTTCCTTTCTTCCCAATTTGGTTTCAAATGGTAAAACTTCTGGCGGAGAATAACTTGCTTAAGGATGCTGAAGTTGAAACCAATTGCCCAGTCAGGTGCAAGAGACGGACTTTGGAGGCATTTATCGGGTGCCTTTAAGCTCTACTCCTCAAGGTAAAGATTGCTCCTTTACTAGTTGGTTCTTTCTATTCCCAAGTGCTGAATTTGTAATTTAATCGAATCTCAGTTGTTTTTTTTTTTTCCCCTCTTCCTTTGTCGCTATGATTTGGGTTTATAGTGCTGTAACGTTTCCACCGAAGCAAGTGATTTTCTTTTTGTTTCTCCCTCTATTTTGGCGGTCTGATCGTCTCCCTCTTTTGCATGTCTTAGCTCGTTTCTGTTTTCTTTTTTGTTCACTATGCTACCTATTCGTCTTAGAATTTGGTGAATGCTTTGGGATTGGCTCCAAATCCGTATTACTTTGCTTTTACTTTATACTGTTGGTCCTTCGTTAGAGGATGAAAGTCTGCAATGATTTCTATGGAGCAGGAACTCATTGAACTCGACGGCTACTCCTGTTACATCTCCAATTGATAAGGTAACGATTTTGATTTTATGCTTATCTATTTTGGACAACTGTTTTATGTTCAGATTAATATAAATATTAGAAGGATAGGATAATTTATTTCATGATTTATGCAGCTCCTTATTTTTGCCTATCATGAGCTTTTAGTGATTGACATACTTACTATGGTTCTAGTTGGCTAGAATATCTTCTGTCATACTTCAACGTGCTAATTTTTGACAATAAAACTTTCAATGGCAGGACGGAGGTGAAAACTTTTCACCTAAAGAAATTGTGGTGTTTGTTTTGGGTAATCACTCTATCACACTATCACACCAGGATCAAAATGGATCAGTTTAACTTTACTTCCAATGTTTTTAATGATTTAATGTGCATATGTTATGTTTTCAATTAAAATTTTATTGGTGTAAATTCTAGTCCTCCAAGAACTTATCCTTAATTTTCTCCTTCTGTTATGTGTTAAGTTAAAGAAATCTGAATTTTCCTCTTCATTGGTATTTCTGCAATTCCTTGAGTTTGGTTACTCTTGAAGTCCCACGTCGGATAAGGTTGAGGGTAAAGAATCCTTTATATGAAGGTGCAAACCTTGCATTCTTGAGTACACTTATGAGAGTAAGTTAAGTCCATTAACATGGTATCAGAGCTATGATTGTCTTGTTATGGACTGGCACCTGCCCTGGACTGGCATCTGGAGCCATTTCTAACCCAATTTGGGTTGAAGGGGGTGTGCTGAAGTCCCATATCAGATAAATTTAAGGATAAAGAATCCTTTATATGAGGGTGCAAACTTTGCACCCTTGAGTGTATTTTTGGGAGTAAGTTAAGTCTATTAACAGTTACCACTTCTACAAACCTATTTAGATAAGTTCCCTTTAATTTTTATTGTACTTGCACTAGGTGGTCCTGGGAGTGGAAAGGGCACCCAGTGTCGAAAAATTGCTGATCTCTTTGGGTTCACACATATTTGTGCTGGTGATCTACTTCAAGCAGAAATTCATTCGGGATTGGAAAATGGGTTTGTGTTGTCCATCTTCAATCTAATCATTACTCTTTGTAGTAGTTAGATCATTTCTCATCACCATTGTCAGACTCGAGACATAAATTGTTCTTACTTTTGTTCTTGTTGCTACTACTAAGCTGGGCATGTTGTGTGAATTATGGTGATGTTGCTTGTTATTTCCAAATTGTGGGAATGAGATCATGCCTTTCTCATTCCTGTTGGTGTAGAAAAATGATCCAGAACTTGACGAAAGAAGGAAAGATTGTACCTTCTAACATAACCGTGAAGCTTTTGCAGCAGGCGATGCAACAGAGCGAAAACAAGAAGTTTATAATTGATGGCTTCCCTCGCAATGAAGAAAATCGTTATGCATTTGAAAACATTGTAAGCGTATTAAGTTGTGAAAGTTATGCTTTCCTCCCTCCTCCTAACTTTGATGGTTATTACTTGCAAACAAAATTAACATTAGTTACAACAATTTTCCAGGTTTTGCACCAGAACAGAGACTAGGTCCCTTTACACTTTTCCTGACATATTGGTTAGTTAGAGAATGATGTTCATGGATTTGTGGTTGTCATCTTGGCTTGCAGGTCAAAATTGAGCCAGAATTTGTGCTATTTTTTGATTGCCCAGAAGTGGAGTTAACAAAACGACTTCTAAACAGGAACCAGGTCTTCTTGGTCTCACTTGAGTGTAATGCAATCCTCACTTCTTATATCATCTCATTTTATCGTTTTCTTGTTTCTTCCTGAAGGGAAGGATTGATGACAACATTGATACCATAAGAAAACGGCTGAGAGTTCATCACGAGTCAACCCTGCCGGTGATCAACTACTACAACTCTAAGGGGAAAGTTCAACAGGTGAATTTTGCTTTCCATTGTTGGTCTGATGGTTAAAGATGCCGAAGGGGTAATCTGCAAATAAAGTCTTGACCCCTTTTCTTATGCTGCTTTTTTAGGTTGACGCACATAGATCAATCGGTGACGTCTTTGAGGAAGTAACAAGAGTGTTCTCGAAGCTCAGAGCTGGAAGCAGGAGGGATTCAAACAATTGAAGTAACTGTGGAACTCTTTGCCTTTTGGCATGTCTGTTCGATGATGTTGCTATCGTGTGAACTTCTAGGAATCCATACTTTGTTGTACAGTCTTCATAGGTCTTCATAGTTAAGGCCCGTTTACTTTAGATTTTGTTTTTTATTTTGATTTTTTATTTTTTAAAACATAAAAATTGATAAAAAAATATGTTAATACAACATAAAAATTAATTAAAAAATATAATTATTAATATAAAAATACAATAATTATAATATAAAATTACAATTTACAGCTCAATTAAATATCCTTAGCAACCCATTCAGCTATTTCATCAAAACAATGGGCCAAAAGTCTTTCCCATTTTATTAATATATATTATAAACCTTTTGAAGCTTTCATCCAGGAGGTTGGAGAAGGGTCCTTTCCTCAGTTTGGATGAATGAATGACAAAAAAAAAAAAAAAGAAGATGAAAGAATTAATGAATGACAGTTCATTCTGCCTGTTATTTAATATGGTATTTGACGCAAATTTAAGATATTTGATCGCATTCCCTTTGCAGTATCAAAAGAATCTGAATAAGCTTTGACCACTCTGCTTCATCACATGATTAGTATCCTGCTTACTGCACGCTTCATTTTATAGGTTCAAGGAGAAAAAGACTGGTCGATGTTTTGATGAAGGTAGGAAAAAAAAAAATTGATAAAGCAAAGTCCTGATCATTGCCAAACAATCACAGCCCTGGATCTTGTTTTGTTTAACTAAGATCACGATGGACAGTCAACCACCAGATGGTCTGTACCTTGATGACAGTCACCACGTGACGCCACGCGAGGTGACCCCTTATAATATACCATAACATAAAACAAAGTGGTAAACTGAAGAAAATAAGAAAATGAATGCAAAAAGAAACTGAAAAAAGAAAGAAAGAAAGCACCTTTGTTCCCTCCAACGCCAAAAGCTGTTTAGATGCTTGTGCATTGTGCGGACTCTTCTCTCTCGTGGCTTTCAACGTTCTTCTCGATAGATACTGCTTAACGTTTATGCAAAGATGTTTAAGAAAAACATATAAATGGCCTACTCTCTGACACCACCATTACTGTATTCCATGCCACTAGAAAACACAAGCCTTTTAGCCCCATTTACATATCTCCATGTATCTACTCCATGTATATATTGTATCTCCATTAGCTCCATGTTTGCTCTGTTACATTCTAATAATTTATTTTGTCTATCCCTTTCACACCCTGTCGCTGTTAAAGAATTGGCCACTACTTGAAACAAAGAGTCTCATTATCTTTACCAAGCTGTTTCCTTTCTGGCTTCTTGCGATAACTCCCAGTAGTGTCACAGTAAATGCTGCTTGGTTTTAACTCGTCTTTTGATGGGGAAGAAAGGAGGTAGCTCCTGGTTGACTGCTGTGAAAAGGGCTTTTAGATCTCCTATCAAAGAGAGTGACAAGAGGAGCAGTAGGAGAAGAGAAGACCAGGACCAAGAAGAAGAAGAAGACAAGGTTTTTCTGTTTCCTGCCTATCGGTTGTTAATTTGAGTAATTGCTTATGTTTTAAGTTAACACTGATTTTGTTTCTTTGCTGAAGAGAGAAAAGAGAAGATGGTTATTTAGAAAAGCAACGAATCAGGAGACAGTAACTCAACAGACACCGTCAAAGACAGCAGTTAATAAGGCTGCTGATGACGTTGTTGCCGGTGAAGCTGCAGAATATGTATCAGGGCCGGCGGATGCTGGGCAAAGGCACGCCATTGCTGTGGCAGTGGCCTCCGCAGCTGCGGCGGAGGCAGCAGTTGTAACTGCTCAGGCAGCGGTGGAGGTGGCTCGACTAACTAGGCCTTCCTATCATGCCAGAGAACACTATGCTGCCATTGTTATTCAAACCGCTTTCAGAGGATACTTGGTAAAGTTCTAAAAAGGAAAAAGTTTATGTCATAAATTTCAGACTTTGTTTCCGTTTTGCAATTAAAGATTCATTCTTGTGAAAATGTTTCTGGTGAACATAAGTGCAGGCAAGGAGGGCACTTCGAGCACTTAAGGGACTAGTAAAGTTGCAAGCTTTGGTAAGAGGACACAATGTGAGAAAACAAGCTAAAATGACTCTGAGATGCATGCAAGCTCTGGTCCGTGTACAGGCTCGTATGCTTGATCAACGCATGAGGCTTTCACATGAAGGCAGCAGGAAATCCATATTTAGCGACACAAATAGCGTGGTTGAATCCCGGTATCTTCAGGACATTTCTGATAGAAGATCAATGGTAAATAAAACTGGATTTTCACGCAGTAGTTTAACATTTGAAGAAGAAAAGACTGAGATTCTCAAATTTTGTAATTTCCAACTCCTCTTAATTGGCAGTCAAGAGAAGGAAGTAGCATCGCAGATGATTGGGATGAGCGGCCACACACCGTAGAAGAAGTTAAGGCCATGTTGCGGCATAGAAACGAAGCTGCTTTGAAACGTGAAAGGACTATGTCTCAGGCCTTCTCTCAACAGGTTCTTTTATTCCCCCATTCAACTCTGTTTTCTTCTTTAACTTTTCATGGAGTCTTAAGTACAAATTTTTGCTAGATAAGGAGAAATGGTAGGAGTCCATCGATGGGCAATGAAGATGAGCTCCAAGAAAGGCCTCAATGGCTTGAGCGTTGGATGACTACAAAGCCATGGGACATTAGTAGAGCAAGAGCTTCAACCGATCATAGAGACTCCATCAAAACTGTGGAAATTGATACTTCACAACCTTACNNNCTAGATTATCAAACGTCATCAAATGAAAGAAGAACAAATCAAAACCAGCCACAAAGACTCAATTCTCACACCATTGGTTCTCCACTGCATAGAGTCCATCAAAATGCTCCTATCCACCACTCCCCTGTCACACCCTCTCCATCGAAAACCAGGCCTGTTCAGGTACGTTCAGCTAGCCCGCGGTGTGTTAGAGAAGATAGAAGCTATGCATCATCTCAAACGCCAAGCTTGAGGTCCAATTACCAATATACAGGCAATTTACACCAGCATGTGAGGGGTGTCACTAATGTTAATGTTAGTAGTAATAATGGGACAGCTACATTGCCTAACTACATGGCTGCAACAGAGTCAGCTAAGGCTCGAGTTAGGTCACAAAGTGCACCAAGGCAAAGGCCATCAACTCCTGAGAGAGACCGAGTTGGATTATCAGCAAAGAAACGCCTTTCTTATCCAGCTCCAGATCCTTACAGTGTAGGAAGGGGCTATGCTGGTGGGGGACCTGTAGAAGACTTGAGGAGCCCAAGTTTCAAGAGCTTTGGTGGTGCACATTTTGGTGGGTTGGAACAGCAATCTAATTATTCTTCTTGTTGCACAGAGAGCTTCGGTGGCGAGGTCTCTCCTTCATCGACTACCGACCTTAGGAGGTGGTTGAGGTGATTGAATTGAGCAGCGAATGGATTAAGCGCAAAAGAAAGAAAAAAAAAAGGATCATTACATTGCTTTTTTCTTTTTCACTTTTTAATTCTCTGACATGGTTGATATTTAAGATATGAGACAAGGTGGTGGGTAGGACTTGAATGTCGCAAAGTGTGGTTTTCTCCTTTTTGGACTGTATTTTTTGCCTCTAATTTCAATTGTGTTTGGAGTTTAGTTGCTGATAATCAAGTATGTGTGTTGTTACGATAAGCATCTGTTAGAAATTGTTTATGTCTCAGTTTATTCCTCTGTGCATGATCCACTTTGCTTCAAAGCCATATTGGAAGAAGAAGGAATCTGAATTGTGTTAGTTATCATTACAATAATGGTGGTTCAATGACCTCTGGCCAATTTTGGCTGGCAGAGAACAGGAAAAGTAAGGGACCCCAGATGTGAGAGTCGGCTTTCTATTCATACTAAAAGTCTAGCCCAGCTTTTCTGGGTTGTCTTCCCAATTTCTGACATTTCCACAAATTTATGTGGCAAAGCTTTTTCCCATGTGCGTCAGGTCAGGCATCCCTTTTCGAGATTGAATAAGGACCCAAAATGCTATCATGTGCGTTGTCTTCTACATTTTATCCAAGTCATGTCCTCACTAAAATTCATGATCATCATTGGGAATTCCAGGAACATGCCTCCTTTGGTACAATGAACAAGCATGTGCCATTGCCCCTTACGATTATGACTGAAAATAATTCAGAAGTTACAATGAAGAAGAAACTGTAAAGATTACTAGCTTAGATAAGCCAAGCGCTATGGGTGCCCCAGCAAACATTTTCAAGTAACAATCTAGTTTAAAAGAAATAAAATTTATGCAAGAACTGAGAGGTGAGGTTAACTCAATAATAAGCTTCTTCATTTGATAATCTTCCCACCATCATTTAAAAAATTGAACCAAATCGATGGTTTAATTTGATTAATTTGAAAACGTTCAATTTATAGATTCAATTGTTTTTAAAACTATGTAAATTAAAAAATGAATTGGTTTATATATATTCAATCATTTTAATTTAAATTGATCTGTGGTCTCAATATTAATTAAATTTTAAAACTTTAAACATTTTCCTTTACCAATTCACTGATTCAATTTTTAAAACATGAATCATTGAGTCCCTGATCTATCAACAAATAAATAAAGAACCTAACACGAAAGGGCGTTTTGGAGCAAAAACGACATTAATAGAAACCTTCATGATGTGACGACGTCCATCTGATGAACTCTATTTTAGTTTGACTGAGGATCATCCTCACAAGTTAATATATTATGAACTGTTTTCATTATTAATTGTTTTAAGAGTTGAATACAAGCTTTTTATAAAAAATAATTTAAAATTTTCAACTTAAATTTTCTTATTTAAAATGTATTACGTTTACGATAACAAAATTCTCAATTTTATAATTAATTATAAAGTTCATGATTTCTAATATTCCTTCCATCATTTGTAAAGTCATTATTTGGGTCCATCAGGGAAAGAAAAGCTACAGGTAGAGTGGGCTATAATTCCTCAAGTATATGAAGCTAATCATGACAAAGGGGAACAATGGGCTCATCTACATGTTGGGTTGATAGCTTTAGATATGAAAGAGTGTGGTAATGCACAAAACTTGTGGACTCCTTTCCCTGTTAAAAGAAAAGTGGAAGAGTTAACAATATAAATCGTAATGGTTACAAAATATATTGTAGTATTAAAAATATTAAAAATAATAATATAATTTATCAAATTATTTTCATATAATTATTTATCAACATAAAATTAAAAATATTCTTATGAATTCTATTGCGTATTTAACAATCAGTTGTTTAATAATTTGTATTAAAATATAATTAAAAATTGTAGAAAATATTTTTACATTTTAATGATGCAAAACATTTTAAAGTAATTGTCAAATAATGAAAAATTTTAAAATAAATAAAATCACGTAGAAGAATCTTTAGACTGAACTCGCGTCATAAAAGTCAAGGTGATACTTTGCACAAGACACTCCAAACACCAGAATCTCTAGTTAGAAAAACCTCCACAGACTTGACTGAATTGACGTGCTATCTACAACAAAGTGTGAGCTATCGAGCCAATGGAGCATGTGCAATGAGAAGGATGCTTGGCATGAGCAAGACGAGAGGAAATTCAAGCCAGAATTATTACATTAAGCTCAGGACTAGTGAGTGTGCACAACGCGGTGCAACAAACAAGAGCACATTGGTGTGTCGACGAGCAACATACAAGTTGTGAAGGATCAAACTCAAAGATGCTTTGTAAACATTACACACTTGGTGCATAAAAACATAAAAACGTCTGTCACTCAGCCACCAACTTGCGGATTGATGAGTGCCAGCAAAATAAGATCGCAAGGAAAATGATAGGTGATCATTAATTTAGTAGTCTTGTAATTCTCATAAATGTTATTATAGACTAAAATAACTCTAAATGTGATAACATAGGTAGGGGAAATATAATTATATTATATTTTATTTTTGAAAATAGAAGGGGTAATATAATTTGTAATAGTTATGTTGGTTATAAAACTCACTAAATTGAAAGTCATGTAAATGACAAACTTAAGATTTAAAGATTGACTGCTTTATGTTTTTCCTTACACCTCTTTTTATTTATGAGAGTATACACTAGGTGAGTTTGTAAAATCATATTCATAGGTGTTACTGCAAATATGAAAGACTGAATTACAAGAATAAGACACAAAATAGACACTTACTAAAAAAAAAATAGACAAAGTGTTTAATAACAGTTTAAGGAGTGGGAAAATACGTGAGATGTGGTTCTTTCTCGCTCCTAATAATAGACACAACCAGTTAATAGAGACATGTGAAGGTAGCGTTAAGAAGAAAAGAGAATGTGGAAGAGAGATCGTGACTTTTCAAACAAAGCAAAAATTTGGGAAATCGAAAAACTCACAACTCCACTTTCTCCCACGGAATGGTAAAAACATATATTTTATGAGCCTAATAATTAGTTTTTGTTATGAATAATGAGTCACCAAATGTATAAAATTGAAGCATTAATAACTAGTTAAGACACATCTTTTGATTTTTAAATTGACTTATAGTTTAAGTTTTCTTATTTCTTATCCTTTTATTCCAGTTTATTATTTCTCGCTTGCTTATGTGAAGAGAAAACCTTTCATAATGATTACCAAGCACATTCTAACAATCTTCATATTATAACAACTAAGTTTTATATTATTAATAGGTGTAGTAGAAGGGATTATTACACTTAAAATCATATTTTTAATCATGTACATATATCAGAAAGTGAAGATCAAATATCACTTTTTTTTATAAGAAATTGTAGGCCTTGTTCCTCAAGCAATCTTGCTTGCTTCCTCTTGTAGTCATGGGGTGTTGGATACCTCTTAACTTTTCTCTTTTGCCTTTAGGCTGGTCGTCTTGGTTCTAGCCTTTCTCTCTCTTTTTCTTTATTTGCTATCCCTAGCCTACCTTATTTTTTTTTCCTTCTTGTTGTGTCTATTAGCTCTTTTGTTTTGTTCTTATTTATCGTCTTCCTCCTTTCTCCTTCAAATGACTTTTGGTTTTTCTTGAGCTTGCCTTAGTTTTTTCCCTCCTCTTGCTTCCTACCAATTTTTTCCCTCACAACTCTTTTCCGAATAATTTCCTTTTACTTACTTTCCTTACCTAATGACTGACTCTACCTAGGCTTTTGACTTTCCTCATCTAGAAGGTAAGTTCAAGTCAGGAGTTGACCTTTCTTCTGAGGTCAACTCTACTGCCCCTCAGCTATAGACGCTTATCTCTCCTCCTCCTAGGAAATCTTAGCTTCAAGTGCTAAATGATGAAGGTCCAAGTAGCAAGCTTTCTTTCTTCCCTCCTACTACCATTGAAGGAAAGCAAGTTGTTGCTCGTTCTATTCATATTCTACAAGATGGCATGTCTAAATGGCAATCTACATTGGTTACTTCTTCCTTAGACGCAGAATGCCTTTTCCAGTGTTTAGTAAATGGGCTATGAACTTGGAGAAACTATGGTATTTCTAAGGTGCTTCTTTAGGATGATGAATTGTTTCTTTTTAAGTTTAGGTCTAACTCTTAAGCCATAAGAATGCTTGAATCGAGTCCCTAGCACATTTCTAATCATCCTCTTTTCCTTCAATGCTAGAAGCTAGGAATCCAACTATGTCAACTGAGATGCAAACATATTCTTATCTAGGTTCATTTTCACAATATTTATTTGGAATATTGGACCACTAAAAGCTTGAGTCACCTTGCTAGCTTCTTGGGTACTTTTATCTGCCTGTATGAATTCACAATTTCTATGAAAAGGGTTTGTTTTGCTCGGGTCTACGTCCTAGTGGACAATTTTGGTCCCCTTCCAAGAACATTCCTGTCCTTCGACTGAATGATCATGATGGCATGTTTGAGGACTTTGTTAAGGTCTCCTACCTATGGAAGCCCAATGACAAACCTTTTTAAAAACCTATAGACAGACAACTTCAAGTAGGTAACCACCGAGAAGGTGTAAAGCCACTCATTAACTCTTCCCTGGCTATAGGGGTAGGTGTCTTGGAACCTACATCATAAGCTTGTGAAGACCTGAAATTAAATAAAAATCATAAATGACCTAAAGGGTTAGTGATTCAAGGAGAAACTGATAGCCTTTCTTTGATGCACTTACATTAAACTGTTGTGATGAACAAAAAGGACAATTTGAAATAGTTCCACCCTAGGTTCTACTTTCAGTTTTTAGCCAAGGTCTTAATGTACTTGTCTCATACAAATTTGGATGCTTGGGTGACTTGGACCAACTAGCACTTGGATGTGAGAGCATGGAATCAAATAAAAAGAATGAAAAACCTATGAAAGTAGAGACAAAAGAAGGAGCAGACAGTTTTTTAATTGGTGCACATACCTTAAATTGTTGTGATGAATCAAAGTGAGGAGAGCCTAGAAGGGGTTGATGAAATCCATGGGAATGTTAGTAGCTTCACGACAACACCTGCTTCTCCAACTCTTCAAAGTCATGGCTTGAACTCTATTGGTGAGACTCTTTAGGGCCATCCAAATGCTTGAATGACTCCTTAAACTATAGGTTTGAAGGGGGACCTTACCTCCTTACCTCTTGTCAGGATTCTTTAAGGACAGGTTAATATTACCGATGTTTTAGTTATACAGACATATGAAGAAGCTGAGATGAATCTCACTAGTATTAAATTAGCAAATGAAGGGCCACATTTTGATTCTTTTGTTTCAATCATAGAGGATCCACCTGGATGATTAGGAAAGAGCTTGGGGGATAGGGCTACCTCCCCACTGGTTCCGATGTAGGGGTTCTCTCATGATGCTCTAAGTCTGGAAAGCTTGGATAGAATTATGCCAGACCAATCAAAAGCTCAAGGTGTGACTTTGGATATTACTTAGGGACTTCATTATTCATCCTTAGTACCTGGGGTAGGAAGTAGCACTAGTGAGCATTCTCCTACCACTAGCAATAGGAGGAGGTCTGGTAGACGAAAGGCCTCAATATCTTCTTCCAATTAATGTTTATTATAGCTTGGAATATATGAGGTCTCAATAATTATGAAAAACAACATATGGTGTTAGATTTTCTGAGGAATATTTTGGTCTTTTTAAGACTAAACTTCCCTTCCATAAATGTCAGAAGCCTAGTTTTTTATTGATGCAATAGTTGATTTTGACAAAATATAGTCAACATCACTATAGTTGAATTGTAATTGGTTTTGACCTTCATGTGGTTGAATTGGTTCCATCCACTACCACAGACCAATTGTTGCACTTATGTGTTAGGATGACGGCTACTGCTCAGAGAATTGTTGTTACTTTTGTATGTGCTTATAACCTAGTTTTTCAAAGACAAGTCCTTTGGTATTGCCTAAAATATCTCCAGACTACTATGTAAAACCCTGGCTCCTCCTAAGTGACTTTAACACCATTATGTATTCGACAAAAGCTAATGGCAATGCAAATTTCAGAAACTACTCTCCTGATTTTAAAGATTGCATCAGCCATTCGACTATTATTAACTTGAATAGCATAGAATATTTCTTTACTTGGTCCAATAAGCAAAAATGCAATCTCCTCATTCAGAAGTTTTTGGATAGAGCTTTAATTAATATAACTTGGCTTGACCAATTTCCTAAAAGCAGGATGGACTTAATGAATCAATCAAATTCTGACCATTATCAATTAATGGTTTAGAATTTGACAGGTCTTATTAGGAGGCAATTTTCTTTTCAATTTAAACAGTTTCATGTGAGGATGGTGGGTTTTAAGGAAATAATCAATAGGAGCATTTAGGCTCCATTTGAGGGCTATAAAAAATTCAGCCTTGTTAAGAAACTCCTATAAGTTTAGGAGGAGCTCAAAACTCTTAATAGGTAGGACTTTAGTAACACTTTTAAGGTTGATGAGTGCTTTAGACAGCTAGATAAGTTACAATATGCCTTAACTGGATCCAGGAAATGATCAGTTAAGACTGGCTAAGAACATATTATTTCCAAGTATAACTAATCCCTAGAAGCCCACCACTCCCTCCTAAAGTAATGGTCTCGAATCCAGTGGTTTAAGGAGGGTAATAGGAATACTGATTTTTTCAATGTTGTTGTTGTATCCAGGAAAAACCAAAATCGAATCTCTACTTTGACCAAACAGGATGATTCTTCGATTAGCTAATAAGAGGGTTTGAAGGTGGAGTTGGAGACCTATTTCACTGAGTTGTATAGATTCTCTAGCCTTAAACCTTCTGTAGCCCCTGCCCTTGCTTCTTTCATTAGTGATCAGATTTCATCATAAGACTGTGAGTTTCTAACTAGCCATTTCACCGAGCAAGAGATAGAAAAATCCCTCTTTTCTCTCAAACCTAACAAGGCCTTGGGACCAAATGGCCTCAATGATTTTTTCTTCTATTCAACCTGGCTAGCTATTAAGAGATACGTTGTTTATGCTGTGCTAGAATTATTTGATAAGGGAATAAAACTCACATCACTTTTGTTCTTGAAACTTCCACCATAGCCCCCTTAGAGATTTTTGACCCATCTCTTGTTACAATACTATCTATAAGGTCATTTCTAAGCTTATTGCTGATAGATTACAGGTTGTGGTAGGGAAATTAATAGACCTCTCCCAAAGGACTTTTATTCCAGGCAGAAGCGTTAAAGATAGTGTGTTGTTAGCTCAGGAACTCTTTAAAAGCTATAGAAAAAAGGTTTATAGCAAGGATTATGCAATGAAAATTGATTTTAATAAAACTTAGGGAGTCACTCTAGCCTTAGTATAACTCTCAGGTCTAGTATAGAAGGGAGAAGGAAAGCATCTTTAATATGTAAGAAAATTCTTTTCAAACCCTATCCATAGCCTTAAAAAATAGACCTAGTTTTATATCCCATAGCTTGATCATACTCATGCGCTCACAAAAGTGCAATGGTAGTTATCTTGATATGTAGCCAAGCTACGGATAGATAGATTCGAGGGAAAGATAGTAGGAATATAGTGGACTGAAAAGGTGCACATTACACAAATGTGACTCCAAATATGTATATATTTGTACATATTTGGGGTCACATTTGTGTAATGTGCATTTTTGACGTAGTTAAGTGGAATTTCATCACAGATATCTTGACAATCTTTGGCTTTCCTAATCGAATGATGAAGTGGATTGACCAATGCTTATCTACTATTTCCTATCGTGTTATTTTAAATAGAGAACATTCTAAACCTATTCAAAGCTCCAGGGGATTGAGACAAGGGGACAATCCACTATCCCCTTATCTCTTCACTCCAGTGATGGAGGTTTTGATTAGGCTTATTAAGCACTCTATTGCTCAAGATGGGAGGTTTATATTCCATTAAAAGTGCAAGGCCTTAAAGATCAGTAGTTTGACTTACGATGATGGTTTGCTTCTCTTTTCCAGGGATAAACCTACTTTTCTAACCATTCTAATGGCTGTTCTTAACACTTTGGCCTCATTATCTGGTTTATCTATCAATAAGCACAAAAGCCAAGTAATTTTTTCTAAGGTCATAAACTTATCTCTTATTTGGATTGCTTCTTTCACAAGGTTAATAGTAATCCAACCTCTTGTCACGTACCTTGGCATTCCTATCTCTACTAAGAGGCCTTCAGCATATGACTTTCAACTGACTTTCAACCTCTGTTGGAGAAAGTTCAGAGGTGTATTTCCTGTTGATTTAATAAGTTTCTATCTATGGCAGGTCAATTTCAACTCATTAAATCTATCCTTAGTTCCTTGCATGTTTACTAGGTTGCTCACATTTTTTCCTTAAGAATATTATCAAATCCTTGGAATAACTTATTGAACGCTTTCTATTGTCAGGAGATAGCTCTTTGAGAGCCAAAGCTAAGGTCAAATGGTCTGAAGTTTATCTCCCTAAAGAAGAATGAGGCCTAAGGGTGTTGTCTATTAGACTTACTAATAAGATGCTTATGATGAAGAGAATTTAGAGGTTGTTAACTAACATAAAGGCTCTTTGGATTAAGTGAGTGCACTCCCATTACCTTAAAGATGATTCTTTCTGGTATGCAACTCTCAGTTCTTACACATCCTGGACTATGCTAAACTTACTTAAAATGAAAGTTCAAGTGCGATACTCTTTGTTAATATGACTACTGGCTTAAGTTTAGACCTCTATGCAAGTTGAAAGAGAATCAAGGGCTTCGGCCTTTAAACTATATTTCTCCACTGTGGAATATGTTTTCAGAAGTTTCAGGGATTCCATTCGGATGATCTAGAAGTCAGACCTCTCCAGGGCTCTACTACACTTTATATTTAATTCGAATAATGAGGATCAAGTGGTTTAGACTAAGTCTACCTTAGGCATGTTAAAAAATTCCTCCTTCAAAAATGACCTTTAAATGGACCATCCTAAGGTTGGTTAGAGTAAGACAATAGAGTTTCCTCAAGCTTCTCCTTAGTTGAGTTTTATCTTATAGCTAGCGTTGAAAGCAAAGCTGAGCACTAATATTATGCATATTCTTTTCTTAATAATATGCCCCCCTAAGATGAGATCTATACATACCTCTAGCCTTAAGAACATCCTTGTGATAAGTATGTGAATGTAGAGATATAAGGTAACTATCATGAGGCTTAAATGTATGAATGTCATTTCTTTAAAGCAAATCCCTCCTAGGATGTGAATGTGATCCTTTCCTAGGATTATGCACATGTATATTAGAAACATGAGAGGATTTAGGATCTCTTTGCCTACTATAAGTCCAAAATCCATCATTATAAGATGGTTGTGTATTCCTAAAAAATTTATGCCTATTTTTGGCTTGATACACATTCTTGCAATCATTTGACCTAAATACATATTTGAAAGCATGATTATTCTTCCTAGTATGAAATTTTGATGAAGATGTAACATTCTTAAATGATGGCCTAGTATGTGCTTTAAATAATGATGCACCATTATCAAGAGAGGACTTAGGAAAATTTTCATTATGTAAGCTTTTTCCCTTTACAAAAATAGTTTTAGTATCCGTAGAATCATTTGCATCAATAAAACCTAGACCATATCTATTATTAGAGCTCTTTTGTCCTCCAAGCATGCAATCTAATTTTTCTTTGCCTTTTATATATTTAGATAATGATTCTTTAAGGGCTTCTACTTCCTTCTTTAAGGATTCATTTTTATGCAACAATTTATGCTCATTGTTATGCACGCCATTAACCACACTCTTAGAATCTGGAATGTCATTCATTTTATTTTTCAATCTATCAATTTCTAACATGAATTAATTGTTGGATTTTAACATGTCATATATTTCAATTTTAATCTTTTTATTCTCATGCAAACATGCATCCAATTCCTTTATCAAAACATCATTTACATTCATTAACCTATCATTCTTAATCATACAATCAATGGAAACAACATTCACATTCTTAGATTCTACAACATGTAAATCTTTTTTTAATTTCTCGTTTTCTATCATAAGATCATTCAACAACTTCTTACATTCTTTAAACTTGGAAGAAATCTTCTTCCTTTTCACTTTAAGAGCTTGTGCAACCTTAACCAAGCCATCAAATAAGTTTCATTAAATTCAACATTATTTTCATTCTCATCATCATTTGAGTTAGAGAGTATTTCATTGCTTTCCTTTTGAACATTAGATGATGTTAGAGCTTCTTCCACAAAAACTATAAGACATTCATTTGAAACCTTTTCCTCATCTTTGGCTTCTTCTACTTCCTTTATTTCTTTCACTTCTTCTTCATAGATGCCTTTTACATAAATTTTCTTCAACCTACATCAAATCTAAAAAATTAATTTGCACATAAATACTTTATAAAAAATATTCCTATTTAATGCATCATTAAGAATATGCATGACTTTTTCATTTAAGGAAACAACTTTTTCTTCACTTGAAAAATCATGAGGGCCATTTAAAATAAAATCTCATAAATAAAAATCTTGATCCATAAGAAAAAATTTCAATATAATTTTCCATTCAAGGAAGTCATTTCCATTAAAGAGAATGGTCTATTAATTTCAGAACCCTCTTGACCAAAACAATATGCCATTTCCAATATTTACTCACAATTTCGCTAGAAATTATGTAAATGTGAGACCAAAGCTCTGGCACCAATTGTAAGCCTTATGACACCTAAAAGGGGGTGAATTGGGTGTTTAAAATTTTTCTTTATAAATTAAAACACTTTAAACACCTTAACCTAATTTCAATTAAATGAATTTTCTAACCAAAATTCAACTTAAATGGTATGCCAAACTTTATGCTACTATTAAAAAAAATTCAAGCAATATAAA
>JAOXYD010000004.1:3811147-3825466 GCA_028565735.1 Pinacopodium congolense | reverse complement strand
TTGTTTAATTTATTTTTATTATTTAATTTAACAAATTAAAATTATTTTTAACTTTCACGTTTAGATAAATTAGTAAAAAATTAGTTTGAGTCACTTAGAATAATTTTTAAACACTTAATTCACTCCCTTCTTAGGTACCATATAGGGCTAATACACATTAATATTATGACATTTATTATGGGTTTTTTATAAAGGGCAATTAGCTATGCCTTCCACTAATATCATTAAAGGAGAAAGTGATTAGAGATTTACAGGAAGGAGGATTAGCTAGACATTTAAGTCGAGAAAAAAATGCTTGAGGAGGTATGTAAGAGGTATTTTTGGCCTAAGTTGAGAAGAGACATTGTTTCCATTATTTGTAAGTACCAAACCTATCAAATATATAAGGATCATGCGTTAAACATAGGATTATACATGCCATTCCTCATAACATATAGGAAGATCTTTTATTATATTTTTTGTTTAGGTTATCAAGAATACAAAGAGGTATGGATTCTATTGTTATGGTGGTTGATAGATTTTAAAAGATGACGCACTTTTTACCATATAAGAAGATAACAGATGCAACAGCCATTGTCAAGTCATTTTTTAAAGAGGTTGTGAGATTCTATAAAATTCCAAAATCAATTACATTTAACCAAACATTAAGTTTTTTAGCCATTTTTTAAGAACTTTATGAAACATGTTTGATTCATCTTTGAAATATATTAGTACAACTCATCCACAAATAGTTGGACTGACAGAGGCTTTAAACAAAACATTAGGTAACTTGATGCGATGCATTTGTGGTGATAAGTTGAAGAATTGAGATTTCTTTGTTACAAAAACTGAGTTTGCTTACAATAATATAATCTATTATTCTAACGGCCACATTTTTCTCTTATTTCCTTGGGTCGGTCGATCCCCGTTCAACAATGTAGGTCGACCCCCATTCTCTGTAGTATATAATAAGGTATCAAATCATGCTTTAAGCCTTATTTAATTACTTAAAGAAGTTAAATTATTCCATACACACACACATATTACACATTTGTCTTAATCTATAATGTCATCATTTATTCTATCATTAAACTCAGTTGTTCAACATACTCCTCTATTAAAGCCTCATGACATGAGTATTATCTTGACGTACCTAGAACATAACAATTTAGGGTTCATTAAGTTTAATGGGTGGTCCAATTATAAAATTAGGTTATTAACCTCATTTGTATCTAGACATTCCATAATTTTTAATTTGTAAACTATTAAAATTTTTGTTATGGCTCTTAAAGGGAAAATGATTAGTACAAGAAAATTTTTAAAATTTTTCAAAACAATTATTGAAAAAGTTGCTAGATCAGTAACTTCAACAACCAAAATATTTTTTTAATGACTAAAAAAATTTCTAATTTCATATTTTAACGATTTATATACCAATCAAAATCTCTTGATGAGTTAACAATTTTCATAGCTACAATAAGTTCATATTCTTATCAAATTTGGATGAATTGAAGAAAAAAAAATTTTTTAACCCTAATTAAATTTCTTTAGATCCACCGTGAATTTGATCATTTTAGATGTTGAGGTGATCAAATGGTGGTAATAATTATTGACAATAGCTACTGAAGGTGACAATCTAAAGATTGGTGATTTTCATCATTTTTCCTCATCAAATTTTGTGATGTTTCTAACAATTGTATAGTAAATGTGGTATACTTATGACGAGCTTAGTGAGAGGAATTAATTGGTATAGATATCTCACTAGTTAAAGTTGTTGACTGTGAAGAATGACGAAAGAGGATGATTTTATAAATAGTAATATTAGGGGTAAAAATGAAAGAAAAGTATTATATAATATAGAGGTATTACAAATCTAGTTTATTGTATTTCCTAGCTAGAAATTTTATTTTTAAAAAATATTTAGACATTTTATTTCTGTAAAATATCTTTAAAATGAAAAAAAATTAATGATATGAATAAATTATTAAATTATGAGAATAATTTTAAATAAACAAAATATTAAAGGATTTAAATTAAGCAAAAATAAAGAGGAAAATAATAAATACTAAAATGTAATTGTTAGTTATTAATGATTAGTAATTGTTATAATGCAAGAATAGTAATAACTAAAAGCAAAATATTATAATTTGATTGGTGGTAGAACTAAATTATCATAAATTATACTAATAAATTAAAAATTAGGAAAGATAAGTAACTTTTATTTTTTTAAAAATAATTTGAAACAAAATGTTTTATAGAAAGAAAGATGATTTTATAAAATAAATGGAAATACAAGAAAAATAAACAGATTTTGTTGGACATAATCTTTGAGTTTTTGAAAATACATAATAAGTTTTATAAGGATAGAATAGTTTTTTAAGGAAGGGTTTCTAGTTACATAAAAGGCTTTGTAGAAAAACAAGAAAGAGGATGGGTTTTGTAAGTTGGGAGAATTTTATGGTTTAGATAGGAGGAGAGAGAAATGAGAAGGAAATTTGAAAGAAAATTATTTTTAGTATTTTTAATTATGTAATAAATATAGTTTAAATTTAAAATATCTTTAGAACATATAAATTTCAAATGGTAAAATATCTATTTATGAAATAAAATTTGTGATATCACATGATACAAGGGACAATCCTAATATAAAAAGATGACACTTGGTGTAATGTTTAACCCTTTCCCAAATGACCTTACCCAATATAAAAACATGTTGACAAATAAAGGTTAAGAATCAACACCTAGTTTCCTTCTCCAATATCCAAAGCTTGGTCCTTTCATTCACTGCGTGCCTTTTTACTGTTGGATCTTCGCCTTTTATCAAAGAAAGCTATTGGAGGATGCGACCCTTACTTCGTCTCATTTGGTTAAAGCTCTAACCTTTCATACTTCAGCCTCCATGAGTATCAATACCCTCTTGGTCTTCCATGAGTATTTTCATCATTAGAGTTAGCTCAACCACGTACACTTATAGCGTATGCGTCACCATAAGGTAATCCCTCATTTATTACCTATATTTTAAGATTTTTTTTGGGGGGTTTCATCTGGTTTTCACCATTTCAATTTCATGTATCCAGTATAATGAAGTCTTCGATTGCATTAAATCCTAATTCCACCATTAATCCAACGGTTGAAAACATTTTCATAAGGATCAATCGTTAATGGTTAAATATGTTAGTTCCTTTCCATACGTAAGCATGATACTTTTAGTCCCTTCTTAATCAGTTCTCCTTATTTGCTTAGTTATAATTACATGCACTAGGTTAATTGAGCATCAAGAACAAAAAGAGATCTTGCTTTTATTGATTCAGCACTGCTTTAGACTAGATTCTGGGACATTAGATCCCAGACATTAAAATTTCAACGGTTGTATTAATCACTCAAGATCTAAATTCCAATAAGAACCTCCTCTAATAGGGATTTTTCATTTGTGTGCTTAGTTCCTCCTACTTAAGTCTATTTAATTCTATAGGATGAAATGAGTTATGAATCATCCATCTTTTCCATAACCTAAATTATTATCCAGACTGATACCATACTACCTTTTTCTCATGAATACTAGTACAAGGTTCATTTTAGAGTTCCTGGCAGGTTTTCATAGAGCTATGATCTCTCATAAGATTCCTTTCCCTTCACAAGAAGTAGACTCCTATTATGAGTGCCATACTAAATAGAAAAGTTTCCTCCTTTGTTCTCCATTTTAGATTGCTTATCCAATTCATAATATCTGTTCAATTGTTATGGATGCATATGGTGTTATACGTTCTTTGCATTAACAACTAGATCTAATTAGCAAACTCATACTGAGAAAATATGATACCTATCTAAGGTTGATAGTTTCCTTTTAATTACTAATCATAAAATGAATGACATTTTGGGTAAGGTTTGTTTAATCCACACTAGATTGAACCAAAGAAATTTTGCTTCTTTATTTCTTAGTAAATTCCTGTATGATCGATTGGTGAATTTCCTTAATGAGTGATAGGCCTATATGATTATATCCTTTAAGTTATAGGAGCATGAAAAGGCAGGAGAAATAATTTGTATTTTTTTCATCCAATTATCATTTAAAATGAAAGAATTCAATTGTTAAACCTCATTAATTGTAGCTAAGCCTGGAATAGTGTTTGTAATCTCTGCGAAATCTTTATTATCAATAAAACTCCCCTGCAAAGACCAGTAATCATATAGAACTTAGTTCCTACCCTATTTCCTAGCTTAGACTTAATAATTCCTCTTATTTTCTTCCTTTTCCTAAAAATGTAGGTCATACTCCGTGAATATTGTCTTTTGGGGGAGAATTCTCGAAAATTCTGCATTTTTAAATAGTAATAAAGGATTCACTTAACCTATAGTGATTGTTTAACCTGTAATATACTCCATATTCTCTTAGACATATAAACTAGGTTACTTATTTGTATTGAGTGAATACCAAGTTCATCCTTCTATTTTGGCAAACATAAGTTTTCCCATTTGACCTTGGCTTGGAATCTTCCTTCAACATTACCAGCCCATATGAAAGATCTGAAGACTAATATGTGCACATAGAATTCAACATTGAGTTCAATAATTAAAACCTTCCAAGAAAAGAAAAAAAGTCATTGCACCAGTTATTTATTCTCTTCATAATCCTTTCTATTAAAGGGATAAAATTCTGATACATAGGCTTTTTATAAGAAATAAGGATACCAAGGTATGTGAATGGTAATTGCTTGATTTGTGAACATGATAATATAGCATACCATGCATAATTTTATGTAGTTGTAGTAGATAGGAGAACACTGCTCTTTTCCTATTTATATTTAAATTTATCATCTCCTTAAAACATTTAAGAGCATTCATTAGTACACTAATTGAAGCAAAATCAACACCTGATAATATCAGTAAATCATCAACAAATAAAAGGCTATAAATGCCAAGTTTCTTACACTTATAGTGATATTTAAAATGCGTTTCCTATATGATGACTTATAGAATGAGCCTTACTAAAACTTTTTATCTAAAAGTGAATAAATAAAGGGATAGAGGATCTCCTTGCCTTATACCTTTACCTTCGTTAAAGAACTTTATGGGAGCGCCATTAACGAAAATACTATATGAAGCTGTAGAGAGACATTAACTAATCCAAGTAATAATCTTGATGGAAAAATAAAAGCATGCATAATGTTAACATATAGGGAAACATTTATAGTTTTAGTTCTTAAAGAATTCTTAGGCTGAGAGGATATTATCACCAATATAACTCCCCTCCAAGAATGTAGATTGTGTTGGATTAATCAATGGCTGCATAGCTCTATTAAGTCTTGAGACCTAAATCTTTGTTATAATCTTATAAATGGTATTGGTATAAAAAATTGGTCTAAACTTTTTCAAAGAGCTTGGATTTGGAATTTTTGGTACTAGACTAATGAAAATTTTGTTTATTTATTTTAGCATGATGTTACTCTCAAAGAACTCTTTAACTGCTACTAGAAACTGTGTTCAATCAAATTCCAAGCTTTATGAAAAAATAAACCATTTTAACCATCTAGTTATAGTGACTTATTAGGATTTATGGAGAAAGATGCTCCTCTATCTCCTTATCCATAACTGGTACCACTAATAATGTTGCATCTGTATCATGGGATTCTATCATTAATAAAGGATTGCAATATCTGTATAGAAGAGTGACTATCACTACTATTTCCAATCAAGTTCTTATAATACTTCAGAGTCTCCTTCATTAAATCTTCTTGAGTATAAGGAAATTGCATAATAATAGGGAGGGATCAAATCTTCTTTAATGTTAGTAGGACCTACCAATAAGGATTTGCTATCATTTTATCATCAATTCTTTTTTAAAAATTTTACATTATCAACAATAGTTAAAGAAATGTAAGAAGAATATTATCATCTAATTTTTTAAAAAATTCAAAAATCTTTAAGATAAAATGATAGCAAATCCTTGTTTGTAGGTCTCGTCAACATTAAAGGACAAGGAAAATTGAAGAAATAAACAAAGTTTGTTTGTTAAAAATTCAGTGACAACTTTTTTTACAATGATAGTGGGACAAAAAAAAGTTAAAGGCTAGTAACTTTAAAGTTGGCATGATTTCATTAAAAAATGGTGTGCTGATTTTTAGTCATATATAACTATATTTATAACAGATGAAACAATATAAGAAATCAAAATAAATAAAACAAGAGAGAGAGAGAGAGAAACGTGAGAGAGATGAGAGAGAAAAACTCAAAAAATAATTTTATTTGTTCTGTCAAGATTAATTATGTTAGACTCCTATAAAACTTTTGACTCATGTCATAGGTTTGGTATTTTTCTCTATTTTCTCTTGTTAGTAGTTGTCAAGAATTTAATTCTTGAGGATTAATTTATGGTTATTGCTTCTAATTGTTAATTAGGGAGGATAGCGATTGTACTAATCATTTTATTATAATGAAAAATTTACTGGATTTTACCCATAGTTTTTACTCATCAAATTTAAGATGGTTTCCATTTTAAAAAATTTATTTCTTCTGTGATCAATTTCTTGAGATATTATTATGTTATGTGTGGTTGAATCATTTTGAAAATTTCTCTACTTTATAGTTTTACATAAAATTAAAGAGAATTAATTTTAAATTTTCATTATAATAATTTAATTATAAGAGATATTCTCTCAACAATTAGTATCAGAGTTGTTTTTTAGTTAACTATTGGGTTTAACTATGGAAGAAACGTTCAACAAAACCACACATTTGAATGACACAGATTATCATATATAGAGGAAAAAGATACAAGTTCTTCTATTTGTCATGAAATCACATATATCATTATTTGCTATTAAAAAACTTAAATGCAAAAATAAATGAGGAGTGTACTTTTGAATATGAATGGATAAAGGCAAAATTAATTTTTTGAAGATAATATGTACAATCATATTTTTTATGAGACCCATTCTAGGATATTGTGAAATAAACTTGTAGAATTACATGTTTCAAACACTGAAACAATAAATTATATTACCTGACAAAATTAGTATAGTTAAAATATAAAGTGAGTAGTTCTTTTATAGATCAATTAAATGAATTTCAAGAGATTTTGGATCAATTATCAAGTATAGGTGTTAGTTTTGATAATGAAGTTCTTCCTTTTATAGTAGTTACATTATTTCTAGATTCTTGGGAAATTTTAAAATTTTCATTGACTAATTCTACTCTTAATGGTGTGATAACTATGATGTTAGTAAAAAGTGAAGTCCTAAATAAAGATATGAAATAAAAGTCTCAAGGTTCTTCCTCTTTGTAACAACCAAAAAGTAGAGAATTCAAAATAGAGGTTCAAAGGGTAAGAATAAGAGTAAAGATATTAATAGGCAGAAGTCCAGAAAATGTGCTAATGTTGAGTGCCGCCGCTGTCATAAAAAGGTACATATCAAGAAGCTTTCTAAAAATTGAAGAGAGACAAAGATTGACAAGAAATATGGTAATGATAACGATGATGAGAAAGTAGTCGCTACAACTAAGTAGATTTTTTTATCCTCTATAATATTACTATTGTTAACCTAGCAAATCATACAATTAGCTGAGTAATTGATAATAAAGCTTCTATTCATACTATAACTCAAAAGGATTTCTTCATATCTTATGCCTATAGTGATTTATAGATTATCAAGATGGATAATGATGGCAATTCTAAAATTATTGTTATTAATGATGTTTAATTGAAGACTAAAGATGATAATAAATTGCTCTTGAAGAATGTGAAACATAATTTTGACATTAGGTTTAATTTGATTTCTATTGGTAAACTTGATAAAGAAGGAAATTGTAACATCTTTTAGAATAGTCAGTGAAAGCTAACTAAGAGTTCTCTTGCGGTGGCTTAAAGTAAGAAGTATTCTACACTTTATATAATGCAAGCAAAGATCTCTAAAAGCATAGTTAATGCAGTGGAGAATGATGATAAAATTAAAATATGACACAAGAGACCTAGTCATATGAGTGAGAAAGCTATGTCAATATTGGTCAAAAAGAAAAACTTAACTGAAATGAATAATGTGCATTTGAGGAGATGTGTTTATTATTTAGTAGGAAAATAATAGAGGGTTTATTTCAAGAACTTTACAGGTTTAAATAAGAAATTAGAGGTATTACAATTAATAGATTTTGATGTGTGTGATCCATTTAAGGCTAAGTTACTTGATAATTCCCATTATTTTATGACGCTTGTTAATGACTACTCAAAGAAACTTTGGGTTTATACTTTGAAGAACAAAAATCAATTATGAATGTGGTCAAACAATTTCAAACCCTAGATGAGAGAGAAACTAAGAAAAAAATGAAGTATGTTAAGTCAAATAAAAGGGGTGAGTACATTAGATCACTTGAGAGATATTATTAAGAGAAAGATATTTAAACATAAAATGACTCCGTCTGAAGCATCTCAGTTAAATGGTGTAGCTGAGAGAATGAATAGTACACTTGTGGAAAAGGTTAGATGCTCACCTTTACACACAAAGTTGTCAAAGTCATTTTGGGATAAAGCATTGAGTATTGTAGTAAATATCTTAAATCTTTCTTTAAGTGTTCCTTTAAATTCTGATGTTTCAGAACGGGTATAATCAGGAAACAGTGTTTCCTATGATCATTTACAAGTCTTTGGATGCAAAGCATTTGTACATATTCTTAAAGATAAGATGTTGAAACTTGATGTTAAAACACGATAGCATATATTCATGAGTTATAGTTTAGATATATTTAATTACAGATTCTATGATATAAAAATAAATTTATAAGAAGTTGAGATGTAGTGTTTATGGAGAATGAGACCATAATGGATACGAGGATGAATTCTTAATCTAAAGATGATTTAGAGATAGTTCCTTCAATGATGGTGCTTGAGAGAGCAGGGGATGAAAATTAGATCGAGCAATAAAAAGTTGAAAATGTTCCTATAGAGATAGATTCTAATGATAATAATAAGTCTCCAACTCCTAAAGATCATATTCCATTTCAACCATATAAAAGTTCTAGAATTGGACAACTTTCCACTAAGTATCCTTTTAAAACCTATAAGTTAAAATTGACAAATAGTGGTGAACCAAAAGTCATGAAGAAGCTATGGAAGATAATCATAAGAAAAAGTAGGTTGAAGCCATGTAAAATAAGATGAAATCCTTACATAAGAATTATATATTTTAGTTAAATAAGCTACTTAAAGGTAAGTGAGTTTTGAGAATAAATAGATGTATAGAGTCAAGTATGAAGAGCACTCTACACTTATATAAATCTAAACAATAAGCTAATCATAATCTATTTCATAGATATTGAGCGAGAATTGACGAAGAATCAAAACTATTATTAGTTTTGAGTAGGGTTGAATAAAAAGATAAATGGGACATGGCGAAGTAGTAAGGCAACAAATTTTAGTCAGTCCAATCCTTTACTCGTTAAAGAAAATAAAAAGATAAGCAGAAATATGGAAAGACAAATGAGAGATAATTTACAAGGTATGATCTATCCATACCAAACATATCAATTTCAAATATTTAAAGTAAAAAGAGAATTTCTTTATTGTACTTGGTTTTTTAGCTAGCTTTGAATTAGAGGTTAAGTAAATAAATGTGAAAATAATGTTCTTACATGGTGATTTATAAAAAGAGATTTATATGAAGCAATTAAAGGATTTTAAGGTAAAAAGAAAAGAGGATCATATTTGCAAGTTAAGAAAGAGTTTATATAGTTTGAAACAAAAACTAAGATAATGGTACAAGAAGTTTAAGTTAATTATGTGGGAGTAAGGCTGAAAAAGACTACTTCAAACTATTAAGCGCTTTATCAAAAATTCTCTTATAATGTTTTTATCATTCTTTTTTTATATATGAATGATATATTGATTGTTGGTAAGAATGTTTTAATGATTGATCATTTAAAGCAGCCATTAAGCAAGATTTTTACTATGAAAGACTTAGAGCTATCAAATTAATCCTTTGTATAAGTATTATCCAAGATAGGAAAGTAAAGAAGTTATAGTTGTCTCAAGAGAAGTACAATGAGAAGGTGCTTCAAAGGTTTAACATAAACAATACTAAAGTAGTTAATTCTCCTTTTACTAATCACTTTAGATTAAGAACTAAGTAAAGTTCTTCTATTGATGAAGAGAAAGTAGGCATGCAGCAAGTTCTTTATACTTCAGTAATTAATAGTTTAATGTAAGCTATAGTGTATACTAGGTCAAATATTGCTTATATTGTTAACATTATTAATAGATTTCTTTCTAATTTTGGTAAGGAACATTGGGATGTTGTTAAATGGATACTTAGATATCTGCATGGAAATTCTAAATTATGCTTGTGTTTTAATATTGTTAAGCCTATATTAATCGGTTATACAAATGTATGTATGGTCAGTGATTTTGATTTTAGAAAGTCAACTTTGGGATACTTCATATCATTTGCAAGATGAGCAATATTATGACAATCAAAATTGCAAAAATTTGTTGTATTTTCTACCACAAAAACTAAGTTTATTATGTTAACTGAAGTAAGTAAAAGAGTTACTCTGGATGAAAAAATTTGTAAAGGAATTCAGTTTCGAACAAAATCATTATATGGTATTTTGTGATAGTCAAAACATTATTCACCTTGATAAGAATCCCGTTTCCATTCAAGATCAAAGTATATTAATATGAGACATCATTAGATAAGTTATGTGTTAGATTTCAAGCAATTATTGCTTAAGAAGATCCATATTAATAAGAATGGTTCGAATATGTTGACAAAATCTTCACTAAGGAAAAAGTTTGAAGCTCGTTGCTTAATTGTAGGGATGGTAGTCTCTCTCGTATTGACATAAAGAGAACTTTGATGGTAGGTCATGCTAACATTAAAGGAGAATGAAAAATGAAGAAAGAAACAAAGCTTGCTTTGTAAAAATTCAATGATGCTTTTACAAAGACAACAGTACAAAAACAAAGTTGGTAACTAGTAACTTTAAAGTTGGTGTGTTTTAATTCCAAAATGATATGTTGACTTTTGTTCCAGATGATCATTTCTTAATGGTCATTTATAACCATTCCTTATATAAAATATGGAGTGATTTGGTCAAAACATCTTAATACTCCTTTATCTGATATGAGATATGGTTATATATAACCATAAATGATAGTCATATAGTAAAACTCTACAAGGAGAAAACTAGATGGCCATTAGTAAATAAAACAACATAAGAAACTAAAATAAAGAAAGTAAAAGAGAGAGAAACATTAGAGAGGTGATAAAGAAAATTTCAAGAAGTTATTTTATTTGTTCTACTAATGTCAACTGTGTTATTATCACGAGGATCTTTATCCAAAAGATCTTTTAGTTTGTGCCTTAAGTTTAGTATTTGTCTCTATTTTCTCTTATTACTAGTTATTAAGAATTTAATTCTTGAGGATTAATTTATAGTTATTATTTTTAATTATTGATTAGGGAGGATTGATAATTATACCAATTATTTTATTATAATGAAAGATTTACTTAATTCTGTTCATAATTTTTATTCCTTTAATTTCAAATAATTTTTCACACTCAAAATTTAATATCTCGTGTAATTAGCTTTTGAAGATATTATTATGTTATATATAGTTGAATTATTTTGAAGTTTACTCTACCAATAATTTTACATAAAATATGAGATAATTCATTTTAATATTATGTTATGATAATTTTATTATATTTTGTAATAAATTAATATTTAAAAATAAACAGTAAAGTTAGTTTAAGTAACATTTAAAAATGGAAACTCGCCGACGAAGCGATCTTTTATCTACAACTTGAACGTAAAACAATTCGACTATTAGGTAGGTGTAAGTTCCTGCTTAATAGCTGTGACACCCAAATATTTCCTCGGTCTAACCAATCCGCAAGATCTACTAGAGATTCAACAGAAGAACATGAACAGCATGGCAATCAGTGGATGATATGATGCCCGAATTCATTTTACAGAGTATATACACTACACCATAACGTAACATTACCCTCTTATAACTAGGATCGTTTCGCCATAAAGCTCACTGTGTTGGGGGTTGTCGTGTAACAGAACCAGAGAACAGAAAACCCCCAAAAGAAAGCAGATCTCTGCCCAGAAATTACCTTGAAAGCACCTACTTTACCAGTACGCTAAATTTCACTCAATTTTTTAAAGCTCCTTTATAATTATCAGCTAATTTCTCCCATTGCTTCTGCTTTCTGTCACCTAAAGTTTATATCTTTACTCTCTTCCACAACCCATTTGATGGGTTTTCATTTTGGAGCTCATTAGTCTGTGATCTTCTGGTTCTAATTTTTGAAAATATGGGTTTAGGGATGCTATTATATGGTTTATAATTGATTGCAACCCCCATTTTGCTGCCGTTGTTTCCCCCTTTAAGCTCGTGTTCTCTGGGTTACAATATTAGATTTGGAGGAGTCATGTGCTATTGAAAATGGATATCCTTCCTTATTGAAAATTCTTCTGGCGGTAAACCGTTAAAGATTAAACAGTGGTGGGTTATTTTTGGGGTCACCAACTATGTGCATTTTGTTTTCTAGTTGATATCTCTGGTAGACATATGATCCTGTAAAGATTGTACTCAATCTCCCTTGTACCTAAGGAGCAAGATCCTTCATTTGAGAGACGGATAAAAAAGGTCTATTCATTCACAATGTATTGGCTCTTCCGTTTATTTTTTTTAGAAGAAAATTCAATCAGAAGAACCATTATTCATATATGCTCACTACCAGTACAACGCACATGTTTCGATCTTCCTCTTTTTATACTCCTCTCAACCCTTACAATTGAGATGCATAGATTTTACAAGCCATGTCTCTTTACCTTCTTTTAAATACCATGATAAATCTGCAAATGGATATATGGTGCTTTGCTTATTTACCTTGCTTGGGAATATGGAGAAATTTTCCTCAACTGTTCGGATCATCTTTGGATTAAATTCCTTGGTGCTGCCCACCTCGGCCAACTTTGTGCACCGTGCATATGCTTTCAGGTTCATAAAATATTCCATGATGGATTCATTAAGCTTGCAGTTACTCTAGGGCCTATTTAACTGCAGCTATTGGATGAGAGGATCTTGGTCCCAAAAATCATGTCAGAAGGCACAAAAGTTGAGGAACGAGTGGATCTTGAGGATCAAATTTATATGGAAGAGATTGATGAAGATGTTGAAGATCAACTAGGTGAAGATGGAGATGACGAAGAAAGTGATGAAGGGGACTATGATGACTTAATACTGGAGATAATCGGAGGGATGAATTGCTAGGGACAGATAAAAATAGTATTGAATCTGAACATGGGCAAAATGAAGAAAAGCTCTCTGCTTCTATCAGTGAAGACGAAAAGGAGAAGCATGCTCAACTTCTCTGTCTTCCTCCCCATGGCTGAGAGGTCTTCACTGGTGGACTTCCTAAGAATACATCAAAAGATGATCTGAGGGACCTGTGTGAGCCCATAGGCGAAATCTTGGTGATATTTGACTTTGGCATGCAGGATTTGTTCTCTTCTAGCATTCATTCAACTTCAACTCATTTCCTCCAGGTAAGGATCATGATGAAGGATACGAAAACTGGTGAAAACAAAGGGCCGTTCGGCAACGTTTTGGGATTTAGATTCTGGTTACTGTTTTGTTTTTAACAGAAACCAAGGACAAAAATTTTGTTCGGCAACGTTTTGAATTTTGGTTACAAAACAAAAATTAGGCTTTAAATCAAAACACGAAATTGCGTTCTCGGCCTCTCTCCAAACGTTGCCTAACCATTCTTGGTTGTCGCTGCAACAGCCCCCACGCACGATCACCGTCAGTTGTCTAAACGCAAATAGTGGAGCCATCGTCTTCGTCCATCGCAACCATTGACAGCACAGCCACTGCACGATCTGTCAATGGCGCCTTCCCTTTTTAAGGTGACACGCACAACCACCGCCGACAGGCCCACCATCGTCACTCCACCTCCAGCGCCAACAACATACAGGGCCAAAACCAGCAGTGAAGCAAATTCATCCCCTACCGTCGGTCCTCCATAGGTATAAATCTGAACATTGACACTGATTTTTCTGCCTAGAATGTGGATTTTGGACATAGATTGAGGTTTGTATGGTGATTTCAACATGCCTGGTTTGTGTGGTTAGGTTTGCAAACTCTTTGTAGCCGACGACAGCTGCCTCTCGACAACCCACTGGTCTTGACCATTGCTACGTAGATATCACGATCTAGAGGAAGGCATTGCTCCACCTTCTCCAGCACAGACACCACCTGTTAAGGTTGAGCAGGTCCATTCAAGGTAATTCATCAACCTTTCTCATCGTGTTGTTGCTGAGTTGTGTCTGTTATAT
>JAOXYD010000004.1:3773176-3783843 GCA_028565735.1 Pinacopodium congolense | reverse complement strand
TTATAACTAATTAATAAATTAATTAATTGAAGTTAATTATCTCATTAAAATTGTTATTTTAATTATTCTTAATTATGAAAATTTTATCCTAATAATTTCATTTTTTTTCAAAAACTTTTTATTTTTATCAAATACCCCATGTGTTTTTCATTTTTTTTAAACAGTCCATGTACAGTAACCGCCACGGTATTCACCATGTCAATCATCACTTTAGCGCATCTGCCCAGTCACCACTGTCACATTAGCATGGTCAACCTGCCATGTCAACACTCTTGCCACGTCAGCCCTAAATATTTTCATGGAGTATTTGATAATTTTGTTAAAATACAGGGGGTCTGAGATATTTTTAAAAATACAGGGAGGTATTTGATAAATCATGAAAACATAAAGAGTTTTTTTATATTTACTCTTTTTTATATGTTTAAATAAATCATAATGTTTTAAAATATTAAGAAAAAAAAGAATAATTAGATGGCCTTCGAATAAACTCCATCTAGTGACATTGAAAGTTAAAAACGAGTCACGAGCGTGACTTGCTTGTGACTTCTCAAGTCACGTTCGTGACTTTCAACGCTAATAAACTGTCACGATCGTGACATTTGTAAGCACTAGCTAGTAAAGGCCAAAAAGCGCTATTCATGCGATCAGGTTTTTAATTAAATTATAATATTTCAAAAGTATTAAAAAATTATAAAGTATTAAAAAAATTCTAACATTTAAAAACATTCAAATACAATCATGATCTAACATTGGATTTAGAATTATTTTTTAACGTTTTTAAAATTTTATGATTCTTTTTTAACACTTTTAAAATATTAAGATTTGATTTTAATGTTTTAAAATATTAAGATCTTATTTGAATATTACTGAAAACATTAAAGTTCAATAATACTTTTTACTAAGGCAAAAGGTACAGTTTACCTCATAATGTTTCTAAAAAAGTTTAAATTACCCCTTAACGTTTTTTAAGGTATCACTTTACTCCTTAACGTTTGTAAAATAATGTATTTTACTACTTAATATTTATAAAATGGTATAAATTGGCCTTTTAATACTAAATTTATTAAAGTTTTATTAATTATTTTCTTAATTACTAGTTAATAGTTTATTTATAGAATATTGATAAAATTAATATTATCTAATAATATTTTAACGAAATTAGCGTTAAATGGGTAAATTGTATTATTTTGTAAATGTTAATGGGTAATATATACCAGTTTGTAACTTAGAAGACAAATTATATTATTTTATAAACATTAGAGAGTAAAATAATACCTTTAAAAATATTAAGAGTCAAATTAAACTATTTCCAAATATTTGTGCCCAATTTACCGGATCTATTTAAAATTTTCATCATTTTACCAAAGTTAGGTAAGAGGTTCTGAGCCCCACTTGTGATTAAACTGATAGGTGGAGTAAGTGGGGGTAGGTGAGAGATGATTCTATATAACCATTGTATACAGTTAGATTAGATCGATCTCTACCGTCCGTTGAAGAGATAAAGTGATATAATAGGCTAAATTTCTCTATTGTAAATCATCTCATACATTGTAGCATTCTTGAGTAATAAGAAGCTATATCCAAATTCTACAACTCTTGTTCTTTCTCTCTCTAAAGTAGCTTCCGTAAGGTGTTTGATAAAAGTATTCTTAAGAAGTATTCGAGAGAAGGTTGAACTAGCATTCTAACCAAGTAAGGCGTTCCAAGTTCATGAAGTTTGCTAGTGTTATACGGTTCGTTAGTGACAAAAGACCAAGCCCATGACAGTTGGTATCATAGCCAAACAGTTATAAATAAGTAAGTTTTTCACTTAAACTCTACTTATTATTACTTAAGATGGTCGAAGGTGCAGAAAGTGAGATCACTTATATTGAGACTTCCAAGCAATCCAACCGTGGAAGATTAAGGTCGAGGGAAGCCTTACTAGACATCAATGAACGACTAGCAAGGGCTGAGCTTATCATTGCTGAAGGTCAAGAGAAGTTTGAAAAGCACAACGTTCGCATTGAGGAGCTTGAAAATGGGAAGGATGAGCTCCGTGAGGAGATGTAAGATGCTTTGAACCAAGCCTTCTCAAAGTGTCTAGACCAAGTAGAGGTCTTAAAGGGAGTCTTCTAATATGAGATTACTAACCTGAAGGGCGAGCTCAAGAAGGTCTCCCGTGAGCTGAAGGAGACCAAAGATGAGCTTGTCATCTGCAAGAGGGCAATTGCACAAGCAACAAGTGTTGCTATTCCGATCGTGATTACCACTCCTTCAGGGATCAAAGCTCCGAAACTCAAGATGTTCAAAGGGTCGAGGAACACAAAGGAGGTGGATAACTTTCTGCGGAGCATAGAGCAATACTTCAAGGCAACCTGTATGGAGGAAGACACCAAGAGGATCAACCATGCCACTCTCTACCTTGATGATACCGCGATGGTATGGTGGAGGAGAAGGTACCAACTCAACTAAATATATCCTAATTCTAGCTTGGGTTCAAATTTCAGTCTGACCATCATTTTTTTTTAATCTTAATATGAATTGATTGTTACTTTCTTTGTGGCTTGTCTCTTCCTCCACCTCCTGTGGCTTTTTGGTAATAGCTCAATGAATTCTTCTTCTTTTTTTTCTTTCTCGAAACAGCTTTTCTGGGAATTCCAAATAGGTTAGCAGATAGATGTAAAATAAAAGTTAGGATCAATTATTTTTGCTTTGATTTTTTTAATTTTAATTTCTTGTATTATCATATTATTATTTAGTTATCGTATAATTTTTTTGCTAAATTCAGTTGATTTTAAATTAATTATAACTTGAAATTATATTACATTAAAATTTTAAAGTTAGATTAATAAAATTATGTAATGATCGAAGAATAATATAAAAATAAATAAATAAATTTAAATTACAAGAGAATCTACTTATTTAATGCTAAAACTTACCAATAAAATAATCATCAAATTCACCGTTTATTAAATTTGAGTGTCTTGTCCCATATTTTCGGTTTAAGACAAAAACAGATATGATGTTCCAAACAATTTGAGCATGACAAAACATAGAGAAATTGTCGGCCGGAATACAGGCAGATGCGTGTATACTTTTCAATACCAAAAAATGGGCAACACATTGACATACACAGATACTATTTTCTTCAAACCAGACTAAACCATGACTCGAAAATTCC
This sequence comes from Pinacopodium congolense, assembly GCA_028565735.1. Classification (NCBI taxonomy): domain Eukaryota; kingdom Viridiplantae; phylum Streptophyta; class Magnoliopsida; order Malpighiales; family Erythroxylaceae; genus Pinacopodium; species Pinacopodium congolense. The sequence goes on along the minus strand of JAOXYD010000004.1, from coordinate 3,780,680 downwards.
CAAGCTGACTCGCATCTTTCGTTGCCGGCACGTGAGACTTGTATACAAAACATAATAATAGCAGCGGCGCTCAGAATCTGATGCCAGGTAATAATTTACAATAGCAAATGAAAAGTCTTCCGTCTTCGGCTTAGGCTTTCTAGACATAGACTCTTCCCAAAGCTCCCTTTGACGATCATTTGGATAGGGTCCAACACAGGGTATTCGGTACCGTACCGTATCGGCCGGTACCGGCCGATACGTATCGTATCGGCCTGAAACCGGTACGGTACGGACGAATACCGTTTCACATTCAAATACCGGCCGGTTTCGGGTTTTTCGGGCGGTACCGGCCGGTACCGGATCCCCGGTATGGTGCCGGGGACCAATCTGTAAATAACAACATATCATTTGGCCCGAGTCCGAGTCCCGACTCCCCCCTCTCCTCTGTCTCTGACCCTCTGTGACCCAGCCGATTCCAGTCTCCCTTTCTTTTCTGTCTTCGATCCTTCGTTCGCCTCCGAGCCTCCAGCCTCCAGCCTCCATCGCCGTCCCCTGCTGCTCGTCTCCGTCGCCTTCGCTGCTCGTCTCCGTCGCCTTCGCCGTCGCCTGCTACTCGTCTCCATCGCCTTCGCCGTCGCCTGCTGCTCATCTCCCCCAACTGCTGCAGCGCTTCCAGTCAACACTCTTCCAGTAAAGTCCAAATCAGTCGACGCCTGGGTTAACACCACCGCCATCGCCTGCGTCGATTTATGCCATCGCATAGGTCGATTCCTCTCTTCCTGCTTTTCCATGTGGCCAGATTAGTCTAGGTCAAAGCCATCTCGCCCATCTCGCCTGTTCACCTGTCTTCCTGGTCGCTTGAAGTTGCCTCATCGTTATCCTTATACTGAAATTAGAAATCAAATTGAATTATAATAATCTTAAGTTTTCAACTATTACGGTAAGTAGAGATAAATTTAATATATCCAATGTAATTTTCATATTTATAAATCTACATTATTATGTAAATATTATGTGTAAATTTCAAATTTTTATTATTAATTATATATAAATTTTAAATCAGATATGTAAATTTAACTTATATTAATTTATGAATGACTAATTTTTATATTTGTATCAAAATTTTAGTGTAATTTTCAATTATTTTCAATGTCTATTTACAATCATATTTAACATATTTAACATATTTACATATTGGTGGGGTTAATTTGGGAGATTATTGATATGTCATTTGGTGAATTGAATTTGAATGATGATAATAGTAATGGTGTTATTATTATTTGATATTTATAATTAATTCAAATAAAAATATAGTTGTTAATATGTCAAATTTATATTATTATTAATTTTTTAAGACAGGGTTGAAATAAAGGTAAAAACATACAGTATAACTTATAAGGGGTTATTTTGTAAATTTTATAAAATTCGAGGACTGATTTGTAAATTTAAAAACTTATCCGAAACGGTACCGGTATTGACCGGTACCGGTACAGTACCATTTTAGACGTCAATTCGGTACCGTTACCGATACGGTATTTAATACATTGCTCCCAACGCGTTCGCAATCTAGATCGTCTTTAAGCACTATCCTCGTCAGTAAGATCATCTTTTCCTTTTGCAAACTCTTAGGCCTGTTTGTTTGCATTTTTATTTTCTAGGTTTTCTGTTTTTGTTTTCAAAAAACAAAGAAATAGAAGAAAAAATGTATTTACCTGTGTTTTTCTATTTTCACAATCAAAGAAATATAAACAGAAACAAAGAAATAATAAAATGATGTTTTTCTGCATTTTAAAAACAGATTTTATAAACAAATTTTTTTAATATTGAATAATGAATACAATCTATTGACTAATAATATATTTTTAAGGTGTATAAAAAAAATTTTGTCAAATAATTTAAATGTATTTCATATTGGACTATCGTTATTAAATTATATTTTTTATAAATCTCAACCAAACACATTTTTGTTTTTTATTTTTTTATTACAAATATCAACCAAACATGTTTCGTTTTTCTTCATAAGAAAAATAAAAACACAAAAATAAGAAATAAAAATAAAAAATAACAACGAAAAAACAAAAGTGCTACCAAACGGCTCATTACCTTTTTCTTCTTGATGTATCTTACTAAAAGGCCCTTTTGATCTGATAAATTTTTTTATCCAAATCAAATTATGTGTTTTATGAAATGTTTACCTGTGTTGTAAGGGTAAAATAGGGTCATTTAAGCTAGAAAATGTAATTTTTGCCTAATTTTATTTGTTGAGTAGTGATATAAAAAGGAATTGTTGTTTTCTAGAATGAAAATATGAAAATTTTAAAGAGTTATACCTCCATTTTCAAGTGGACAAAATGCTAATATCAAAATTTTAAGAAACTTTTATAAAATTTATTTTAAAATTAACTTTTTTAATTTAAAAACAACTTGATTATTGTTACACTAGAGTGTTAATCTTAATTATTTAAATTTATATATAATTTCAAAGTAATTAATTCTATTTTTAAATAAGTGACAAACACCACAAACATCAAATGAAGATCTCAAACTTCCAATGATATACCTAATCCAACAAAAACATTGAACCCTTTGAAAAGTAAAAAGAAATTTGAAATTTTTGGAATTGTTTAGTTTAACTTTCCGTTTCTATTTTTTATTTTTATTTTTGTATGTTTTCTTAAATTTTTATATATTTTATATATTTTTATACTATTTTTTAAAAATTTATACTGTATTAGTGTGTTTTTTTTAATTTTTAATTTTTGTATTTAAAAAATAAAAAATAAAATAAAACTAAGCATACTCTTAAGGGTCATTTGGTATTGCTATTGATTGTGATTTTTAGTTGTAATTTTTATAATTTTTATTAGTTTTTATGTGCTTTCTTGGGTTTCTTCACTATTTTTTCGATTTTTATATTGTGTTAATCTGTTATTTTTTTTCAATTTTTATGTTATTTTTTCGATTTTTATACTTAAAAAAATAAAAAATCAAAATTTAAAACTAAATATATATCAAACAAGCCCTTAATTAAAAAATCAAACAAAAGAGTGAAAATAAAAGCTTGCTCGTTTGGAAAGGTTTTAATTTTTTGATTTGGTTTTCAAATTTTCTAAATACAAAAATTAATAAAGAACATCACAGAAATCGGAAAAAAAAACATTATAATACAATACAAAAATAAGACAGATAATAAAAAAATTTATAAAAATACATAAAATTTAATATAAAAATATAATATTCACAATTAAAATTTAAAACCAAAACTCAATAAAAAAACGTGGATTCGACTCCAACTAAACCCAATTAAAAATGGGATTGTGGCTTTGTGACGGAGACACCAGTTCGGTACAAAGTACAAACAAATTGAAGCTGAAGCCCAACTAACAAACCGAAACTAAAACGACGGACACTGTTTTGTGTTTCACTTTTCGCTACACATTCTTCGGCTTTTCTTAATGTCTGAAGCATAGCGCTCCACCTTTTTGTCTTAAATGCCGGAAGCCTAGTCCACAGGAAATTATATTCCCGGTAACTGACTCGCTCTCTTACGATATAAACCTTTGTATTCCCAATCTCCGTTTCCCCTTTGTTGGGTTTAGGGTTTATCAATTTGGGGATTATCTTAGGCATTTAGGGCTTTGTCTTTTGAGGGACATACAATATGCAGCAGCCACAACCACAGTCACAGCCGATGATTCCCATGATGCCTTCTTTCCCACCCACCAACATCACCACCGAACAGATCCAAAAGGTATACTTTTGAGTGCTTATCTGATCACTTATCTTTTAACTTTGCTTATTTGTTATAGTGGATACTTGTATATGTATGTAGTTCGGAACTTGGGAGTTTGTTTCTGTGATTCAAAGTTTGGAGCTTCTTGATGATTAGTCTGGAAGGAAATATTAGTTTTGTAGAGCTTCTTAATGAAGAAACCCACAAGGGCCTAGAAGAAATGATGTACACAGTAAATGGATACTGTTTCTAAGTTGTTACCATTCACTACAAGAGGGATGTGCATCGTGAGAATATTTAACCTATGGGGATAAACGGTTAAGTGTTACTAAGGTGATAGAAAGATCTTTTATTGATCGAGTTACCGCAACAGCTTGGTTATCATGTCTCAGGGAAATGGGATATATTGCTTAAGGATATCTGTTTAATGCCTATGAAGGACTATTTAGCTTTAGATTTGTTGGTTTCTATCGAAAAGAGAAGTAAAGAGTATGCACATCTCAGATGATGAAAGTTTGGCAAATCTGCACTATATTAGGTGAAGCATGGAATCTGGAACTTTATGGCCAAGGCAGTTCTTTTTGATTAATTGATTATATTTCCCTTCAATTCTGTCAATTGCTATGTATGGTGATGGATGCCTCTGTTTTCTTTTAAATATGCTTAATGGTTTTAGTTTTTATTGCACTTATTGGTCCTTACACGTGCCTCTTAATTTACGTGCTGTGGTCGTAATGTTGGACATATAAGTTCTTCTCGTCTATCTATCAGCATCAACAAATCTTATTAGTCTGATGCTTCTCATTTGATTCACAGTTGGCATGATTACATTAAATGAATGTGTATGATTGTAAAATTAATGAAGATTTTATTGTGACACGTGTTCTCTGCTGCCATCTTCATGGAAATTGTTATAGCCACATACCTTAAAGCTTGTGAAATTACTTTTGAAGGATGCTTTTTTACCACTGCCTCACTGACATGTTCTGATGTTTCCTCGAGGCATTACATTCCCTTTGATGTTATTGGCTGTCCCCTTGTTTCCATGCACTTCAGCTTCTGTAAGAAAGCTGAGGTTTGCCACTGTAGCTCTTCTGGCTATATGCTCTCTAAGTATATGTGCTAATAATTCACTCAATTTCTTATCTTTCATGTTGCATTTGTGCCTTGAAGAGAAGTACTGCTTTTAGTTTTGGCAGGCTGATACTTGAAATGAGGGATGGTTGGTTTTACAGTCTTTCCACATTTAACGAACAATTACTAAATGAATTATCCTGGCATTAGTTGAATGTAATCTCAATTTTAATTGCCATTAGATTGTTTCCAAACTTTAGAATGGATTATAGATTGACCTATATGGATAGATTGCTTTTATTATTATTTCCCCCTCTATAATAATTATTTCTGACTCATGTCTCTTAATACTTACAGTACCTTGATGAAAACAAAAGGCTAATTTTGGCAATATTGGACAATCAAAACCTTGGAAAACTAGCTGAATGTGCACAGTAAGTAACTCATTGTCCTTGTGTTGTCTTTTTGCCCAAGCATGTACTTCTGCATTGAGACATTTGGATCTGTCTTAATTTCTTTCCATTAGATTTATAACTCCTGTTTTTATATACTAATCAGTCCAACTTATTACGGTGTTCCTCTTTCTATTCTTTTCCCTCAATCATAGTTGTGGCAGATGAATGTCAACAATAATGAGCTTACATGCAAATTGGAGGCACTTCCTTTTAGCCTTGTAGTACTTGTCAAGAATTAAGGAATAGATAATTTGGGGTCTGGAGCAATGCATTATCGATTCCAACTCTTTTGAATTTTATCATAATAACTAATGCAGTCGGATTTTTTATGTGTCATTATTATGCTGAATCCTGCTGGGGCATCGTATTACTACAATTTTATGCTCACATTTTCAATGTGAAGTTTGGATTGTGTCTGGATGTCTTAGGTCAAAAGGGGACAGGAATTTTATGATACTGTTGTCTGGCTCATAACTTTGCGCGATGAACTTACTGTGTTGGTGGTATGTGCCAACAAATAAGATATTTGAAATCAAGTTGAGGTTGTAGATTTGAGTGCTAGTGGCTAGAGAAAAGATGATTTACCTTTAAATCTTGCAGGCACTTTACATATTTCGTTTTTGGTTGGCTAGATTGGACTTTCAGAGGATCATTAATCTAAACTTAATCTTATAATTTAAGGTAGTATAAGCGCTCAAACTTTTTTCTTGAACAAAGTTCTTATGTCCAACACTTGTATGGTGCTTATATACATTTGGATGATTTAGGTTTCAAGCACAGCTGCAAAGGAATTTGATGTATTTGGCTGCAATCGCTGATGCCCAACCTCAGGCACCAGCAATGCCTCCGCAGGTGGGTAAAGTATGCTAGTGTATTTGGTTGTTCATTTATTCTATGTGTGTTTTAGCTGTATGGGTTCTTTCAGATGGCCGCCCATCCTGCAATGCAACAAGGAGCATATTATGCGCCACATCCTCAGGCGGTGGCAGCAGCAGCAGCAGCAATGGCTCAGCAATCAGGGCTTTTCCCCCCTAAGATGCCATTACAGTTCAATAATCCACATCAAATGCAGGACCCTCAACAGCTACATCAAGCAGCCATTCAAGGGCAAATGGGAATGAGACCTACGGAGCCCAACAATGGCATGCATCCCATGCACACAGAGATGACTCTAGGAGGCAGTGGCCCCTTTACAGCAGCAGGATCACACGAAGCCAGAGGGGGAAGCAAACAAGATCTTTCTATTGCTGGGGCACCCGGCACTGGTGGCCAGGGTGGTTCAGCAGCTGGACATGGTGGTGAGGGCTCAGAGGATGTGAAGTGACATAGGCTCTTGAGTCATCTTAGATTTATACCTTTGCTGTTGATAGTAGGACAGCTATATGTGACAGACTTAACAAAGGGTGGGACGATTTTGTTTGTATTAGTTTCAACAAATTAGATAGGTAAGTAGTTAGTTCTTTCATAGTCGATTGTCAGTGTGGCAGCTTGTTCTAGTCTGGAGATGGAAATAGGTGGAAGCTAATGTTCCTGGATTCCATGTCTGTAAAACTTAAAAAATGTATTATGCGTATCAGTAGAATTTTGGTTTCAACTCTTTATCATGTTTTTTCAGAGTTAGATGCAAAATACTTAAGATGGAAGATTTTAAAACTGGCATTCTACTGCTCGGAAAGACCCTTAACAAGCACTTATATCAGAAATAGGATTGATTCATCATGGTAATGATCACAATCTTTGTTGTAGTTGTAATAAGTTTATATGACAAGATTTAATGGCGTCCTACGGACCATGAACGAGCATCAATAACGAAGAACGAAAAGCTCCGTTTCCTTTAAAAAAAATAGAGCGTCCCTGTGGCTTTGGCACCGTCTGCCAATTACTTGCAGCACAGACGCAATTGATACAAAGCAGTCAACGGCGATATTGATGTCACCACCCACGACTAAGGATGTCAATCCGGTGGGTCAGGTCGGGTTCGGGTTATTTCGAATTAATATTAATTTGGATTCAGGTCGGGTTCGGATCAGGTTGATTTGGGTTCGGGTCATTTCGAGTTAACACTAATTCGGGTTCATGTCGGATTCGGTTCGGGTTAATTTGTATTCAGGTCAATTTCAAGTCAGATTAATTTCAGGTCGGGTAGAGTTCGAATTTGGTCAAATTCAAGTCGGGTCAACGCGGGTTGACCCGTCAGATTAAATGAAGTTTCATATATGTATGAATAAAAAAATTTGTTTGTCATTTCCCAAACTCTAAA
>JAOXYD010000004.1:3753422-3773076 GCA_028565735.1 Pinacopodium congolense | reverse complement strand
GGTTTGACTCATTTATGAAATATTCATAATAATGTAATAATTTATTATTAGATTTTTCTTTTTTGTTTTTTATTGGGGTGGATGTGAATTTTATTATTAAATTAGAAAGATGTGAAAGCCAGTCGCAACGAAATTTAGGATCATCAAAACTTGTCCCTCGTGTTGTCGTTTTACCTACCTTGGTTAGCTGCAACCTGCAACTGTAAGCACACATCCCCCTGTGGACCTCTGTTTTCCTTAAGAATTCTTAATTAAAAATTAATGCTTTTAAAGATTATTAGTTCATACTTTTTTAAGATTAAATATCTTGATTTTTATTTTATTTATCATAATTTTAAAAAATTCACTTTTATTATATAATTTTTATTGTATTTTTTAATTTTAAACTTATCTTATTCAAAATAACATTGTAATTATAAATAAAAATTTTTCAATTTTTTATGTTTTTAAAGTGTAATATTTGTATAATTATATTAAAGTCGAGTTAATTCGAGTTAATAAATCGGGTTAATTCGGGTTCGGGTGCATTCAGGTTCGGGTACATTCGGGTTCGGGTGTATTCGGGTTCGGGTCTATTAGGGTCGAGTGCATTTGAATTCGGGTCTGATCGGGTTCGGGTCATCTCGAGTTCATATGAAATCGGATTCGGGTTCAGGTCAGGTCGGATGCAGGTCGGGTTCGGATCGTTGACTTTTTTAGTCAATTCAAGTCATGTCGGATATGGTTCAAATCAGAAAGGTCAAGTTATTGGATCAGATCACTTTTTGACATCCCTACCCACGACTCGCTAATCTATAATTGGAAGACTAATTAAATTGAGATAAAAGGTTTAGCGACTGACGTATTTAACGACACATGCAATACTAAAAGACGTGTGGAAGTTTGAAACACAAAAACAAATGAAATAAAATCATTAAGTAAAAGATGGATGAGCATTTCAGAATAACACTACTTTCTCAAATCAAATGCAAGCAAAGAGAAAAGCGACCATGAAGCCTCCCTTCCTTGTGAAATCTGGATCAAATGGGTACATCTCCAAGAAAGTATGAGAAACTACATCGGATCGGCTTCATCTTATCTTAAGGAGTTCGTGTTGTGTTTCTCATGATCCAGGAAAAAAAAAATCATGATAATGATATTTGCAAGGACTTAAAAACGGACTATGCGTGATCTCACCAATCTTGAACATAATCATTGGTTTAAGGGCTTATCCTTCAGGCCGGCACGTTACAATTAAGTACTCGCAAGTGGGTGATTGTATTCAGTTCGTAAATGTTGATTTAATACCTATAACCATTTAACTAACATTTCAAAGAAAATGACATCTGTCCAAAATTTCTGACTAGCTAAAGAAGAAAGACTGTTACCTTGTTTTATAATGAAAATGTTTGAGTGATTTCCATATCTTTTGTCAGGAAGTATTTTCGGGTTCAATCCATTTTAAACTATATATAATATTGATTTTTAGATAAAAAGTTAAAATTCTTTCCATAAAAGTGATTTTTTTTCCCTTTTACCTAAGATGCAACATCTGTGTTAGTAGTTTGATCAAAATATTGAAAGATAACAAACATGAGAATTTTTAAAAATAAAATGAGGTGAACTTTATTTCATTTTGTTTTATCTTAGTCATAATCTCCATAATAACAATTTGCAAACATGATTAGATTTTCACATCGTGCTTTGTTGATATATATATATATATATATATAAATGTATGTGTTTTTTTTATAATTAAAAGGGGGCATAACAGGCTTAAAGTACTAAGACCTTATTTAGTTAAACTTTGATTTTTTATTTTGATTTCTTTTAAAAAATATATAAAAATCGATAAAAAAATACTAATATAGTACAGAAATCAACAAAAAAAATATAACAACTAATATAAAAATACAATAATTATAATAAAAAATTATAATGTACAATCCAACTAAATGTTCTCTAAATAATATACATCTTTAAAAAATTTATATCAGAAATATCTTGAAGTAATAGTTGCGGAATGCTATTAGAAATTAATAGTAATTTATGGAAGCTAACTGATAACTAAGGTTAATTTGCCAACCAATCAATAATTATGTTGCTTTTTTTTTTTTTTGCACAATATTCACTTCTCAATTTAAATCAAGAAGTTTGAGGATAAGATTAAAAAGATTCCCATTTTAAGATGGACCAGTTCAAATATAATGTCTATGAAATGTCATTGGCAATGAAATGTCATATATATATTGACAAATTTAATTAGATTATTCTGATTTTAGATGCCAGTATTAAATTCTGCACAACTATTTTCCTTTGTTAGACTCCTGAAGCCAGAATAAATAGACTTGAAGACTTTTTAGTTGCTCACCCTGACTTCCTGGAATGCTGCCTTGCATTTGATTCTTCTTCCTATACTTTTCGTTGCACCATCTCTCTATTAGTCATCAAACGACCGACTCAGCGTCACACTGGTCATCTTCTCCGCTACATCTTCTTTGTATCTTCATCAAACAAGCCCTCCTGTCTGGTCCCGCCACAATCTCATCATCTCCATTCTTGTCCCTGAAACTGCCCACACTTCTTTTAATTGTCAACCGACAAGAAAAAACCAGTATATTATTCATATTATCGCCAAGCCTAAACATGGCGGACGAGCATCATAATTCTCTACCTTATCAACACCACTATAGCCACAAAAACTCAAGATCCCCGTTCAAGTTCTCCAAGTCTAACGTTGTGTATATTATTCTCCTGCTTTCAGCTTACCTTCTGGGCTACTTGTCGGCACCTACCCAGCATGTTTTGCCCCCACCTTCCACTCCACCACCCATCGCCACCACAACCAAAATCTATCAAAACTTGCCAACCCAACTCGACAACTTCCGAGTCACGACTCGCTGTTCTAACCAGGTCCCTTCCCAACTCGTTTGGCAAACGATTCTTGGTAAAATTTACAACGGCGCTTCACCGTTCAACAACTTCCCACCGGCACATGTTGCTGACTTGCTTCGGGTCAAAAAGCTAAAGGGCTGGGGCTCTTACGGGGCTGTTTTTGAAAACCTCATCAAGAAAGTGAAGCCCAAAGTGATAATCGAAGTGGGAACTTTCTTGGGTGCGTCGGCTCTACACATGGCCGAGTTGACCCATAAATTGGACCTGGACTCGGTGATCATCTGCATCGACGACTTCCGCGGGTGGCCCGGGTTTCGTGACCGGTTCAAGTACATAAACATGGTAAATGGCGACGCTCTGTTGCTGTATCAGTTCATGCAAAATGTAATCTCTTTGAACGCAACGGGTACGGTTTTACCCGTGCCGTTTTCGAGCGGGTCGGCTCTTGAGAAGCTTTGTGAGTGGGGGGTCGTGGGTGACTTGATCGAGGTAGACGCGGGTCACGACTTTAACTCCGCTTGGGCGGATATAAACCGGGCGTATCGGATCTTGAGACCCGGTGGTGTAATTTTTGGTCATGATTATTTTACTGCGGCTGATAATAGAGGCGTGAGGAGGGCAGTAAATCTGTTCGCTCAAATAAATGCCCTCAAAGTCCAAACTGATGGTGAGCATTGGGTGATTGACTCCTCTTCACATTAGCTTTCATTATCGATCCTTGGTTAGTTTTGTAAACGTTAAAAAAAAAAGGTATATATTTGGATATGTATGCTTTTAGAGGATAACCAAATATAAATACTTTCTTTCACTTTAATGGACCACTCTTCACTTCTATAATATTGCTTTGATGTATACTCGTACGATTTTGGGCCTTTTCTTAATTGTTTGATTGCAACAGGAAAGAATTTTGGGGCATTAGTGACGAATTACTCGAAAGCTATTTGGAGTAGATAGAGTTTATTTGTGTGTCTTTATCGTGAATGCTTGTTGATTAACCAAGTTCAGCATTACTAAGTAATTTATAATTCAGGGAAAATTGTCCCTCAAGATTTTCTAAGATCACTTCAGAACAACAATTTTGGCTTATATGTTTAATTTTTAAATGGAAAAACGAAAACCACATACTATATATCAACTTGTTTTATAACAGTATGTAATTTATCATTTTTTTATATGATTTAAATAAAATTTTTAATTTATATGATAATTACAAATTTCATATAATATCAAGTAAAACATTTGATAAATAATTCTGAATCAAATAATAAAATCAATTAAAAATTACTGAAGAGTTTCATGCAACGCATGCTTTCCTATTTTACACAAAAGAATTCTTAATATACGAACTTCTTATTTTAGCATAAAGAGTATTTAATGAGCTCTCTCTTTACTAATAGAGCCAACCCTTTTTTAAGGAAATCTTCAATTAGATACTAATGTTGAAATGAGAAGAGTGAAAAATGAAACAAGCCATTTACACAAATATTATAATCTTTTCGATAATATGAGTTTTAATTGTTCAATATTCGATTTATCCACACACAAAAAAGAAACATTAGTTATTTGATTGAATGTCTTAAAAATAAGAGGAATCAAATTTCCATAACAATTTGAAGGACTGGGGAAAACCACCTAATGGGATGTGTTTGATATGGACATTAAATTACAGTAAGTGACGTCTTGCTAATTTGGAGTTTCACTGAGGAATTTCAAATTCAACGTTAAGACTAATAACATAGATTTAAAGAGAGAAATCAGAGATATTTATATTAAATAAGTAAAAGTTTGTTTATAATGATATTTTATAACTAAAACTATTACACATTAAATGAGGATAAAATTAAGTTTTTTTAAACTGAAAAAAATTGCATTAAAAAAAACAATGACACAAAACAATAGCCCTCCAAAGGAGCCTACTAAACCACTTCAAGGATTAATCAACCGTGAACCAATTCCACACAACCACTGAGATACATCAGCATAATCAAGGAATAAGGAAAGAAACTACAAATCACTCAAAAAAACATCATTTGATCTTGATAGAGTCACTGTAAGAGGCATGACACTGATTAGCCAAGAGATGGAGCCGAGTATAGTTGAAGATTTCATGAGTAAGAGCCACAACTGTGCTGGACTTATGCTGAAAAATTCTTAGATTCCGTTGCTTCCAAATGAGATGAACCGAAATGGCGAAGGCTAGCTTGCACACAATACTATCTATAGAAGAAATAGACCTTAGTTGAATCATTGAATTTGCAATAAAATGCACGTCCCTAGCAGTGGAGATAAGATTGCAAAGCCTTTGAATTGCTAACCATATTGACAAAGAATAGGACCATTCAAAGAATAAATGTTGGCATGATTCCATTTAGGCTAAAGAAAGAGAGCAACTGGTGGGAAATTGTAAAAATCTGTTGATACGATCAACTGTATTAAGTCGACCTTGAAGAGCTAACCACAAGGTTGTAGAAGCCTTAGGAGAATACTACTTGAACCAAAGCAAGGAATGTCATGCCATTGTTGGCCTGGCCACTTGAAAACCAAGATAACAGGACTAGTTAGAGAAAACACCACTAGAGTGTAGGTTCCACCAATACCTGTCCTCTCCTGCATTTGACAGCCTGAAGCTGAAGAGTTACTCCTTAATATCAGATTGAGGTAGCTGGTGAAACAAGTGGGAAAAGCTTGATAAAATATCATGGACCAAAGCATGCAACAGAATAACAAATTGAAGCATAGCAAGACTTAGAAGAACACTCAACAGTTCTGAATGAAGCCATGAATCATGCCAAAAATAGCTGCTCATACCAGATCTAAGAATGCTTCAAATGAAAGGTTTAAGAGTCTGACGCAAATTACATAATTGAACAAGAGTCTAAGAGGAATCATACCTTAGATGAAAACACTAGAAGCATTGATTCCTTAGGTACTGGAAATGGATCCACTTAATCCACATAGCTTCTTTATCATTCAGAATCCTCTAAACCTGTTTAGCCATCAAAACTCTATTAGTGATTTTAATGGGCTTGAGACCTAGACCTCCTTCAATCTTGGGGCAGTAAATGTCACTCCATTTAAGTTTAGCCATCGATTTTTTATCTAAATTTCCAGACAGCAAAAAACTTTTCATAAGATTCTCAATGGATTTAATAACATTCGAAGGCAGGAAGATATGGCAAGCCTAGTAAATATGCATGCTACTAATAACTGAGTGAAGTAACTGAAATCTACCAACCAAGGAGAGAATTCTAGTACACTAAATTGAAAGCTTGAAGTGGATTTTGTCAAGAAGAGGACAAAAATCTGCTTGTGAAGGTCTCTTGGAAAATAGGGGGAGACTCAGATAAGTGAAAGGCAGCTGACTGATCTTAATGCCCGTGAATGATGCTATCCAATTAGCTAGAGAACCAACCCTTCTAGTAATAAACAGTTGGCTCTTAGACTTATTAATTGTCATACCTGAGATCATAGAAAAGGAGCTACTATCAGACATTGAACAACTAACAGATGAGAGATCAACTTTGGAAAACTGAGATCATCAGCAAAATATAAGGAGCTAATCTTTAAATATTTGCATTTAGAATGGAATTTAAAGCAAGCATCATGTTGAACGGTGTGATAGATTAGTCTCATAAGGACCTCCATACTAAGAGTGAAAAGATATGGCAACAAGGTATCACCATGTCTCACACCTGTGTAGCTAGTAATCTTTTCAAAAGGCTATCCATTTACAAGAACTTGAAAGGAGATCGTGGACATGCACTGCTCTATCCAGCCTATAAAGTAGTCCAGAAAGCCTAGAGCCTGTAATGCATTCAAGATTAAGCTCCATTCAATTGAATTATATGCTTTGAGAAAGTCAATCTCGATGGCTCAGTCAAGCTTTAAGTTTTTCCTATCATAATTTTTGAACAGCTCTTGAGCAATCATTATATTATCCTTAATAGCTCTTCCTTTCATGTAGGCTCCTTGAGTAGGGTGAATGTGGGAAAGGAGAATCTTCTTAAGGCAGTCTGCTAGGAGCTTTGTTATAATTTTATAGACTGTATTGCAGTAAGAAATTAGACGATAATTTTGAACTGATTTGGGCACAACTACTTTAGGAATAGGAGTGATGTAGGTCTAATTTAGTTCCTTAAACATCTTACCAGTCCAAAAAAACTCAAGCAATGCTTCTTTAACCAAATATCCAGTAATATGATAGGTTTGTTGAAAAGGGAAGGCATTGAAGCCATTGGGCCCTGCCTTACTAAGATTAAGAGCAAATAAAGCATCTTTGATGTCTAGAGTTGAGAAAGGCTGCACCAGATACTCTTTGTCCTAATCAGAAATTCATATAGGAAATAAAGATTGCAAACCCTAGGCTGAGGAATGCTGAGACAAGGTGGACTTATAGGTAATCATGAAGAAATTAACAATCTCCTGAGATATATCACTTTGAGTGGAAACCATGTGACCTTTAAAGGACGTAAGTTGAACAATTCGATTAACATTCCTACGAGCCAAAGCCTTAGCATGAGAGAATTTGGTGTTGCGATCTCTTTACCTCAACCATTGGACCCTAAACCGTTGCTTAAGTAAGGCATAATGACACTCCAAAGCTTGATTATAATTTGATAAGGCTGAATTCTCCTCTTGCAACAACCAAGAATCACTTGGAGAGGAATTAAGCCTGGTTTGAGCTAGAGTAAGCCTAACTCTAGCATTAGAGATAGCCATAAATGTATCTCTGATCTGCCCCCTATTGAGAGATTTGAGTTCCTGTTTGATAGCCTTTAGTTTATGCACAACCTGAAACATCTTAAAGCCATAAACTGAGGACCTGAGACCTATGCAAACTGCTTCAGAGAAACCACTAAAGGAAACAAGATAATTGTTAAAATGAAATAGATAACACTTTTTAGGAGATAGCATAAAGTTCTGAACTAAAATTAGAGAGTGGTCTGACACCATCTGCTGAAGAAAGAGGGCTTTACTGCTTGGGAACACATTCGACCATGCTTCATTTACTAGTTCTCGATCAAGTTTTTTCTTGATGTGATGAGAGCCTTATTAATGGTTACTCCAGGTAAATAACTCTCCTGCTATTGAGAGATTAATGACCCCTATATGTGAGACGCAGTCTCTGAGCTCATTGGTGAGCTGACTAGAAGACCCTCCATCCACTTCATAATAATACAAGGTACTGTTGAAGTCCCCCAATATAATCTAGAGACAATGAGTGTTGACTGCAATATTTATCAAAGAGCCCCACAAAGAATCCCTTTGAAAGGTATGGTTGAAGGCATAAACAAAAGTTGTTTGAAACTAAATTGGTGTTAAAACACGATCTAACATTTAAATGAATAAGTTGGTCAATTATGATAAAGGGATGCACATAAAAAATATTAGAATCTATTGCAATGACTATGTGTCCATGATGATGGAACTGATGATTAGTAATAACTTGCCAATGTTTCTTAACAAAAGGGAGGTGAGTACCCCTGTCTGCCAGAAGCTTAGTTTCCAAGAAACCAATAATGCTGGGTTTATTGATAGACAAAAAGTTCAAGATAGTCTACTGCTTGGAGGGTTTGTTTAACCCCCTCAAATTCTAGGATATAATATACATGGGCTTATAAAGGAGAAGGCAGAGCCTTCTTCTTATGCTTTGATTTCTTTTTTACTTTAATCTGAGTAACCACCTCGAGCAATAAAGAAGGATGCAAAAAGACAAGGTCTGTAGAACATGCTTCGCTTTGACGCCCAGTTTTAGAACCAGTGGCCTCTAAACTTCCTGAAGTGGAGTTTTAAGCTGATATCCAGTATAATTCAGAACTGTAACTAGCACTTCCTTGCATACGATTACAATTGCTATGAACTAAGGGGTCGTTTAATTAATCTTTTGGTTGTGGTTTTTGGTTGTAGATGTTGTATTTTTATATTGAGTTTTGTGTATTTTTATAGATTTTTGTGTTGTCTGTCTTGATTTCTGTGTTGTATTAGAATTTTTTTTTCTGTGATGTTCTTTATTGATTTTTGTGTTTAAAAAATTCAAAAACCAAATTCGAAAACGGAATCAGAATCAAACAGCCCCTAAGAGAGGAGTAAGAGAAGGCACAGAGACTGCATGAGTATCCGATCCACCTGGAATCAACCTTGAAAAACTTCCACCTACTTTCTTTGAGACCAATTCACATCCTACATTGGAGAAGTAAGGAGTGACAGGACCAAACTCAAGTGCCTTATCACCATAGTGAGAGGAGCATGCATTATGCTTCCTTACAGAGCAAGCTAATAATGCACTAGGAGAAGAGGCTTTAGCCAAACATCGTTCTACACCGACTAAGGAGGGGCAGCATGTGCTGTGAATTGTCTCAGAGGGCACTGGAACTTGAGATGCCAAGTTGGTAGGGACCGAACCTCCTGCCTCCTCTTGATTCAACAATTCCTCTTGAAACCCAGTTTTAAATATTCAACAAGTAGGACGCCATATTTGCCGAGCTCTAGGCCTCCAATAATAGATAATTTCTACAAACTCCTTAAAATTTTCATCAAAATCATCAAACTGATACACTAGTATAGATTCAGGTATGGGTTGCTGAATATTTACCATCATACACATTTTATCAAAACCAAATCTCTTCATTTCAGCGGTGTACATATCAAAACACAAAGGTGTACTTAGATGGCTGGCAATGCGACTTAATCCCTCCGTGGACTAGTACTCTAGAGGCACTCCGTGAACATTGATCTAAATTGGAACCAGTTTGGGCTTGAGCTCTCCCATATGAATACGAGGTTTCCATTTCTAGACAAACATAGGAAAATTAGAAATGTGTTAAGGCCCTAATTCAACCACCTTTTTTGCTTGCAATGAAGATTCAAACTTGAATAGGAAAAAGTTATCATCATATATGAAGACATCTATGAGACTAGCCTTTTCCAGTTCAACATTGTCCATTGATGCACAATTAGAAAGGCAGGGCGCTTGCCCATGAAAAAACCTATTAAAAGAGCTTTCCATTTCTTTGCACCTGCTTTAAGAACATGAACAGGGGGGTTGAAAATTCCCGATTCATCAGGGGGGATAATACCTAACTTTTTCAAAATCAGCAGCTTCTCCTACTACCTGTGTCTAGGTCTTCCGTCGCCAAGGAGAGCTACTAGATGGAACCGCTATAGTAGCCATATCATCCCCAGTAGACGAAGGCCGAGACGCGGACAGATCTTGTGAGGAGATCAGAGCCTGAGCAACCAAAGGGGGAAAATCAGTGTCTATGAGCAGACGAACCCTAACAAAGAAACAAGGAAGACAAAAGAAGGCTGATGCTGGAGAGAGAGAACAAGGAAGCAAAGACAAAGCTGAAGAGCCCAGTAAAACTACAGCAAAAACAAATTAAGGAGGGTTTAAGGGACACAAAAGTAGAAAAATCGAAAGACTGAGATAAGGGGAGAGACGAAGGATTAGGAGGGAGGGTAAAGGAGGTGACGCAACACAGAGCAAAACCAACACCTACCCATAGCGGCAGAAAGCCGGACAGTAGGGCCGATAGACAGCTCTGGTGAAAATAAGTTGCTTGTATAATGTCTTAAAGTTTTAAATTAAGATATAATGTTATTTTTTATATGAAATTTCTCATATTTTTTATTAAATAATATTATTGTCCTTCTGAAGAATCTATAGCATTGTCTTTCTATCTAAAAATATCATTCCTTTTTTATGCATATATCATCTATTGGTGGGAGGTTTTCAAGTGCCTCCCACTTTTAATAGGGCAAGGGTTTCAATCGCACAAGTTACACTTTTTAAAAGAATAATGTTAGTAGAAGATTCTACCCAAAACAAAAATGTTGATTCAAATCAAATATTTTGAAAAGATAAATTTTTAGTAAGAATTTTTCCTTCAATGGAGAAAATTTTGATAATAAAATTAGAGAAACTTACAATGATGCTTACAATAGATTGACAAATAAATAGTTAATTAGTTATGTACCAAAAAAAAACTTTTCTTTTCTTCTCTGTTTTCTTCTTCAGACCATTTATTTTTAAACTATTAAGTTCTTCTAATAAGACCTTATTTCCAAGTTCCTTAGTAAAGGATTCTTCATATTTTTCTTAATTGAATATCATCAAAACTTGTATTTTGTCAAATATTTTTTTGCAGCTAAATCTAAATTTTGAAGTCTTTTATATATTCTACGATATTTAGTTATACCTTTTTTTTCACATTTGTAACATGTTATATTCTCATAGTTAGAAGAGGGTAAAGAATTGTGTTTTTTTGTTTAGTCTATAATTTTGTTTTTGTTATATTTTTTACATGATTTTATTCTTTTTCATATATGAGATTTATTCTTATTTTTACTAGTATATTTTTAGAGATGTTACAATAATATTTCAGATTTTTTATTATAAGAAATATCAAAATTTTGACAAAAAATCCACATAAATTATAGTATTTCATATTTCATATTTCATATTTTGTGCCTTACATTTTTAAATACTTGCATCTAACATTAACTAACTTTAATTTATAAAAAAATAACGTTTTACTTTTATATTTTATATTTCTACAACTAACATCTAACCTTTTCATTCCAATGTTTATTATTTAGTTGTTATTGCTAGTGGTTGGTAAAATGTCACTTTTTCTTATATTATTGCTTTTAGTTATCTATTTATTTTAATTTTTTAATTATTTACTTTATTTTAATGCTTTATACATACAAGTTTTTATTATATTTTCAAGATTTTTTCCAAAATAATAAATAAGTTGTTTGATATGTTATAATATATTTTAACTCTTAATAAACTATTTTTTAAATTAACAACCTAAACTAAATTTTCCTATAAACAATCTTTAAACCACAATTCAACTTATATGTCATGCAAATATTTATGCCAAGACGATTACAAGATAAATATAAGACAATAATACAACAAACATCAACTAAAAGGTTAGAGTAAGGAGGACACAAAAGGATTTTTATAATGGTTTGATAATATAACCTTAATTGTCTATTTTCACTCTCCAACAATTGTATTCGATGTTTTACTATATTTCAAAAACAAATTAAAAATCTTTTTTTTTGTGAAGAAGAATCCTTTACAAACCCAATCTTTTTTTAGAAGGTATAAAGAAATATTGTATAAATCTTTTTCAAGGTAAAGGTACCTTTATAACGAATCATATCTCAGTAAACACAAAAAGTTCCTTATTACAAGAATTCTTACACTTCATAAGTTTTTTTACTTGAAAACTTAGTATCTAAGGGTTTAAAAGGTTAACATGATGATAAGTATGGATGATGCATTTCGTAAAAGCTTTGAAAATGAATTTGTTGGATTGAAAAAAAAACAAAATTTGCTCAAGAAACTAGATTTTCCAATTGCATCTTAAAAACTCAAACAAATGAAAGCTTGATCACTTTAACAACTTAAATTTTCAATAAAAATTATTTAAGTATCATTAATCCTCTTATTTATTGTGTTTCTAAGTTCAAAGGGTCATTACAAATATTTACTAGCCCATAAAGTTTAACAAAAAAATGTTAAATCAAAATTACTCAATTAGCCATTACACTATCAATGGCTACAATGGTGGTTTCTTTAGATATCAATAGTTTCATTTTGTCCCACCATTAATCTTCTAGTTATAATGCTTGATTACAATATTGTCATTGAAACAATCATTGTAAACCGTCATTAAGCAAACTCGAGATTACAACAACATTGTTGTACATTGTGTATAACCTTTATAGGGTGCTATTAAACTCCCATAAAAACACAAAATTTAACTCAACCAATTTGAAAACATTTCTAAACACTTTTTAAATATCAAATATGAATTTAACTAAGTTTAAAATTATCTCCGAGATGAATTTGAATAGGCAAAAGGCCAATTTTAACTCTAAAGTTTTAACTAATATTTAACTCAGACCTTAATGTTTCAAAATATTAAAGAAACCCTAACGTTTCAGAAATGTTAAAAAAGAACTATAACGTTTTAAAAATATTTAAAAACAACCTTGATCTAATATTGGATTCAGGGTTATTTTTAAACATTTTTAAAACGTTAAGGTTCTTTTTTAATGCTTCTGAAACGTTGGGGTTTGAACTGAACATATTACAATGCTAAGATCTGACCTAAATATTAGTGAAAATGTTAGGGTATAAATGACATTTTTTGCCTTTTGAATACTAAGACTTATTAGTTAACATTAAACACAAAATATATCTTGATTTTTTACAATTAAAGCTCAGTTTTTTGAAACTTTCCTTTTCAAATAACTTATAAACATTTGAAAATAATTCTTTTCACTTTAAAAACATTGTATGCAACTTTCAAAAACATTTTAAAGACTATTTTGAATTTCAAAAACTATTAATTGACTCAAACAAAAAAAAATTACCTTATCTATTAAAAAAATTCATGCATCTTTAAAAACTTTATGTAACATGTAAGTAATTCAAGTCTTATGCATATTAAACCTTCAAATAAAACTCACAACTAAGTTCAAAACTACCTAACTAATATTCTTGAAGCTCCAAAATGCTTGATCTTATATTTTCCTCAATTTTAGTCTTAAAGGTCAAACATTCCTCTTTACTTCTAAATGTACCTATCTTTCAAATTTTACACAAAAAGTAAATCATTATTAATAACTATGTTTCATTATCATCAAAATCAAGATTAGAACATTTCTTCTATAAAAAATCCATCCTTTTTATGATCATAAATTATGTGATATTAAGGAGAAAAGACACATTTGAAACTAATCATTTCAAGCTATAAATTTAAGATTTTTCACAAAACCAAATGTTACATATGGAAATAACACTCCTCTTTAATTTATGCATTAGAATAAATTATACTCTGCCTAAATATATAGATTAATTCACTTAGGAGCAATAACACATAAAGGGGGATTTTAAAACAAAAAAAGCATAAAAATACATTATGCATCTTTAAACTTCAAAAGCATATATTACACATATTATGCATTAAAAATACAAATCATATTCATATTATATGTATTATGCATTAAAAATGCAAATCATAAGTATAAACATATGTAAAAATTAACTCTCCTTACATAAAGCATCAATCTCACATAAATTTCTCCCTTTTTTTAACATCATTAAAAGTTATAAAAAAGATTTCAATTATTATAAAAAAAAGATTTAATGAGGAGATCACATCAAAGAAAAAAAGATCCATAAATACATAAAAAAAATTTAATGGTCTTACCTTCAATCATCCCTAATTTTCTCATAATCATATAAAACATATCCTTATTCATTGTTTTAGTGAAAATATGAGCCAATTAGTGTTGTGTATTAAATAACTCCATTTTAATGTCATCATTTTGCATATAATCTCTAATTAAGTGATATCTTATCTCCATATATTTAGTCTTATAATGTTAAATTGGATTCTTAATTAGGAATATAACACTAGCATTATCATTCATAATAGGAATTTTATTAATTTCTTTACTATAATATATAAGTTGTTGCTAAGTCAAAGCATTTGAAACACAATAACTACCGATCATTACCATAGATAAGTGAAAATTTGTCTTTTGTTTCTTAACTACCTAAAAATTTAAGGACCTAAGAAAATTTCCATAACCGTTAATGAAATGATGACCATCTGAACAATCATCCCAATCACTATAAAAAAAAAACATTGTAATTTCAAATTATTGAATTTTAAAAGAAAAGACCATGATCAATAATACTATTCAAGTAATGACAGAGGCACTTGGCTAGTTACTAGTGAGTATCAATGGGAGTATAAAGAAATTGACAAAGCCAACCAATTGTATATGAAAATTTTGAAAATTAAGGAGGACCTAAGAAAAATTCCATAACCATTAATGAAATGACAATCATTTGAACAACCATCCCAATCACTATAAACAAAGCATTGTAATTGAAAATTATTGAATTTTGAAAGAAAAGACCATGATTAATAGTACTATTCAAGTAATGAATGAGGCATTTGGCTAGTTATTAATGAGTATCAACGGGAGTATAAAGAAATTGACAAAGCCAACTGATTGTATATGAAATTTTTGGTCTTATCAAGATAACATATTAGAAAGAATCGATAATGCTTTTTTACTCATTACCATTTTGTAAATGGATATCATTGTCTTTAAATAGGATATGATGAATTACCATTGATGTGGAACAAGACTTGCAGTCTGTTATGGAAGTACATTAAAAAAGAGTCACAATGTATTTCTTTGAATTGAGAAGTAGACTGGAGGATAAATGGTGAGCCTTAATTCTTAAAAAGTAATGCAAGTGATCCATATCACGAACTAGAAATACTTGTTGTAAGCATCGAATGAAGGCATCAATTTTACAGGTATTAGAATATGTGACAATTTAAGTCATCAACATAATAAATAAGAAATATACAATTAAGTCCGCCAATAAACATATACAAGAAGTCATCAACAATAGAGGATTTGAAGCCGATTTGATGCAAAAAAAAAAAAAGGTAGGCAAGCCCAGGCATAAGGTTTTTGTTTAAGGCCATACAACAAGCTCTAGAAACAACAAACATAATTAGTATGTTAAGAATTAACATATCCCTGAGGTTGTACCATGTAAACCACTTCATTGAAATGGCTATGAAGGAAGGTATTACTAACATCGAGTTGTTTAATCAACTAATTCTAAAAGGTCATCAAGGAGAGAATTAGGCGAATTGTTGTTGCCTTGATAACTACATTGAATGTCTCATTATAGTAAAGCCAAGTTGTTGAGTAAAGCCCTAAGTAACTAGATGGACCTTGTACTTATCAATGGTACCATTTAGGCAATCACTTGATTTCGAAGATTTACTTACACCTTACAATATTTTGACTTGGTGGTTTTATAACTAATTCCTAGGTGTTTATAGTAGACAAAGTATTGATTTTAGTATTCATAGCTTGTCGCGTTATTCAATATTTTTAGCTTGACAATAAATTTACAATTCCACTTACAAAAATTCAATACCCTTAAAGGGTTCTTTTTGAAGTATGCGTAGCAATACGATCGACTCTCTTGTGCAAAGTAGATAGACATAGTCGCATTGAATGAGTGCGAGACGAGGAAGCAGTTGAAAAAACTATAAGGAAAACAATTACTTTATGACTTAAAGGAGAAGTGAATGGGAAATCTAATGGGAGGGACTAATCATTAAAGGGCAATATAGATGTAGAAAATGGAGGTGTGGATGACAATGTAAAAGGAGGCAGTGAAGTGGGAGACTAGGCATATAAAGGAGGATTAGTATCTTTAAAAAAGAAAATAAGTAATAGAGACATACCTATTGTAGGAGACAAGTTTAGAAGGCATATATTTAAAAAGATCTTTATAACAATATCTATTCTACTAATGATTAGATTAAGAAAAATATTGTAATCACGATCTTAGGATTGTTGAAGATACACATATATGAAACTTTTAAAGGAGAATTTATGTTGATTATATAGCCTTAAGAAAGAAAAGATGTTATAATGAAAAAAAAAACTTAGGTCAATAAGAAGCTATTATTTGTAAATGAGGAGTTTATAAGGCGAGCAATTATTAAGTCGAGGTATGGGAAGATAATTGATCAATCGACAACATGGGCAAAGGTATAATAACAATATTTAAATGGAATGTGAGCATGATCTAAAAGAGTAAGACCTACATTCAAATAATGCTAGGTTTTACATTCAAAAACCTCATTTTGTTCACGTGTATAAGAATAGGCTAAAAGACGAATGATAACTTGAGAAGAAAAATATTTGTGAATTTTTTTATACTCACCCCATTTGAAATGAAATGCTTTTATTTTAACTTTAAATTTGGCATTTAACCATAACCTGAAATTTTAAAAAAGATTGTGTACACTTCACTTTTATTTGTAAGAAAGAAAACCCACGTGTATATAATTAAATCATCAATAATTAAAATAAAGTATTTATGACTAAGAAAGAAATGACTGAGAGTAAGACTCCATATATCTGAGAAGATAATATCAAAAGGATTTTAAATCCTATGATCCAAGGATGCTAGAGGCATCTTGGTTAATTTCTTTAAACGACAAGAGGCACAAACATTAGTAGATGGCATAGTAGAACAGGATAACTAATGGGAGTTAAAAACACAAGACACAATCTAACAATGAGGATGAGGATGACATAGTCTCTCATGCCAATCATCAAAGGAAAACACTTTCTTCTAAAAAGGCTAAGTTGATTGATTAAGGAAGGACAGAAAGACCATCTTTACTCGGCCCTGTAATAGGATTTCCTTCATCACCTGATCGTTAATAAAGAAAGACCATGGCCAAAATTAAAAAAAACATAAATTATCATATGTAAATTTTTAAACAAATAGTAATGACTTAGTGATTTTAGGAATTAACAAAATATCATAAAGTAAATTTTTTGATTTAAGTGTAGCAAAAAAACCTTTACTAGAAAGAATAATAAGCAAGAACTAAACATTACTAACTTGAATTTGATCACTACCATTATAATTTTGACGTTCACTAAATTGACTCATATCTGTAGTTGTATGATGTGTTGAATTTATGATAGGATAAATGGCATAAGTTAAAGATGTGTATTGAAGAACAACTATGAAGTTGCATGGAATGATATGGCATTGGAAGCCGAGAATATTAACATGTAATATGAACATGTGGGTGCACTTGTGGGGTATAATTGTTTTTAGGTGTATAACGACGTCAACAATGATCAACTACATAGTTTTTGTAACCACAAATTTGACAAGGACTCTTAAGTTTTTGGTAATGAGATTGACTCGATCTTGGAGTAATAGAAGGAGATTGTTGCCCGTAAGAGATAAAAGATTTTTGTATTGTTATAATGTAGGTTTATAAACCAAGTTAGTGACTGATGGATTGTGAAGACTCTTAAGTAAAATGTTATGGGTTAATAACCACCTATATAATTCTTGAAATGAAACTGATTCAAATAAAAAATTAAGAGTGATGATTATGTCATGATATTCAGTATCAATATTACAATATATCGTGGCATTAAATTATGCATATGAGATCTAATGGTCAGCGCTAGCTAATTCATCAGTGAGTGCCTTGACTTTTTGTATATACTACAACATAGTCATATCATTGGATTGAGTTTTAAAGCTCTATGGTGAGTTGTAACTGTCTAGTATGAGATACAAACCCAAAAGCATGAGCTAATGTTTGTCAGGTTTAATAAGAAGATTAAAGGTCAATAATATAAGGAAATACTTCATTGGATAAAATTTAAGATAGTAAAAGTCGATCCTGTTTGGAACCAAATATCAAAATTTGGATTTGGAATGGTAATGTCGATTTTGTTTAGAGAATGTATAAAGCAGGGTGGATAGGAGTAAGTACCACCAATAAGACCTATTAATTTATGATAGTTAAAGAAAGGTATAATTGAGTCCACTGCGTCAAATGGTTTTTTGGCACAAGTTTGATTATAAAGGTTCAATTGGATAAAACTGAGGGCGATTATGTGTTCATAAAAGAATGAAGAGAGGAAAAAGCGAGGTTTGAGGCTTGTTCTTTAATTAGTGAATATACACACGAAGAAGATGGTGACATATCGAGATTAATTTGTTGGGGGCTCTAATACCACATAAAGAAATAAACTCTCCTTGTCTTGTTGAATCAAATAATATAAGTATATACACACCTTTGGCACATCATATTAAGATATAAATAATTATATATTCTGATTCTAGTTAACTTCTAAATAAGGAATCTAATAATATTTTACAACTATACAATCTCATAATTACAAAGAAGATATTATATGATTACTTTCATATAAAAAAAGCTCACAATTATAAGAAATATATAATCTTTTGATATGGCATAATCTCACAATTATTAGAAAGAAGTTATGAGAATCTTTTTTATGTCTAAACATATTCTTTATTTATATTTATTTAGTAGATATTGTGATAATCTTTTGATGTGGTATAATCTCACAATTATTTGAAAAATGTTATGAAAATATTTTTATGTCTCAACATATCCTTTATTCTTATCTATTTAATAGGGTTATTTTTGCAATTGTAAAGAGATGTTCTATTTTCAGACAACTGTATAATAAATAAAATTTTAAACTAATAATCTCTCATATTTTCTTCTAATTTCTAATGATCATGAATTGGAGTAAAATTTAATGATTAATGGTATAGGAAATAAAAGTCCATTAATATTTAATTTAAAAATTTTCATAATTAGTAGTATAAGGAATTTTATAAATACTGTATCGATATTGATACCATATTTTATTTTGATATAATATACTATCGATACCTGTTAATATTGAGTATTATTTTGAGTAATCTCTTAAATTTAAAATATAGTCCTTACATTTTATAAAATTTTCAAAATAGTCTATTAATATATTGTGTTATATAATTTTTAAATTTATTTTAAATTCTACTTGAAATTTATTTTAACTTGAATTTCATTAACATGTTACCAATCAATGCAATCTTATGTTAGTGACAAATATATTTAATATTTAATCTTAAGTTGTTTAATTTGTTAAACAATTAATTAAAAATTAGATTACTAGATATATTTTATAATTTATCTTAATTATAAATTGAGAATTTATACTTTATAAACAATTTATATCATCTGTAACTTGCAAATAACCTAATTTAAATTAAAACCTCAATTTCGGTCGTTGACGTGAAAATAAAATGTTTAGGTACATTTTAATTGTTAATATTTTTAATAAAATTGAAAAATATTAATATATAATA
>JAOXYD010000004.1:3739064-3750970 GCA_028565735.1 Pinacopodium congolense | reverse complement strand
GTTAAAATTATAAATATAAATCTCAAAATAATTTAGTTAAAATAATTTGATATGTTAAATACAAAATTTATTATAGAGATATGTGGATATGGGGGTATTACGGGTATTATGAAAAAAAATTTAAGGACAAAAGAGACTAAAAAATAGGCTTATTAATTATCATTAATTGTTTTGAACATCTACCTAAAAAAGTACTTTTTTGAAAAGTATCAAATTGGATCTTCTTCGTAAAGCTGTTTTTTAACTTTTGAAAAAGTTAAATCTACTACAAAAGTACTTTTAAATGTGACAGTCAAACACTTATTTTTTCAAAAAAATATTTTTACGTTACAAAAAAGTACTTTTGACCATTCTAAAAATTGAACCAAACGAAGGTTTAGTATCATGATTCACTTCCACAAATTATTTTCACGTGTCTTTGATTATGAGATGTTTAACTAAAAATATTATAAATTAGTTGTTGGTCCCATGCATCAATAGTATTTATTTTACAGTACATCAACTAATAAAATATGTTCAGATGATAGGAAATGTAAAGGATACGTCCAAAAAATTGATGTACTGAAAAAAAAAAAAGTGTAAAGGACACGTTATGGCTCAAATAAAAGAATTTGAATTTTTGACAAAATTTTTAATCTTATTTATCATTTTATAATTTAGTACTGACAAGGGTGAGCTAATTTTTTTTATAAAAATTACTTAACAATAATTAGCTACTAATATTCAATAATTAATTATAATTTCCGAAATAACTTATAATAACTTATAATTTTCAATAATTAGCTACTTAACAATAATTAGCTGCTAATTTTCAATGCTTAACAATAATTATAATTTCCGAAAAAATAATTAATTATAAGTTATTAGGTTTTAACGTTTCATTGATTTAAAACTTTTTTTATATTAAACATACTGTAAACTATAATTAATGCAGGCACTTTTATTTTCCTTTTATTTTTCAAATCAAGCATTAATTAAAATATTTGAGATTTTATTTAGCAATCATCCAATTAGATATCAGTTAATGTCCGTTGATGTGACATTCTGAATGAAGCAATGTAATTTATTGGTCTTAATTAACACGTGCCGTTTAAGCTCAGTGAAAACAAAGTCAAAAGATTTTAAAAGAAGAAAAAGACATTAATACTTTATGGGACTACGCCAGGAAAATTTTTAATTTTTCACCCATGTTGCGCAAGTTGAATGTTGTTAATTTTATATGATGTCCTTATTGCTAATTAATTGCATTTTATTCCATTAGCAATCATCAAGAAATTATCTATATTTAATGCAAGAATTATTAAATAGTATAAGATAGAAACTACCACTACAAACTCAAACAATTTTTTTGTTATGCTGAAATGAATTTGTTCTATTCTAATTTGATAGTTATCAACTTGAATTCAATAACTTGTTTATTACCGGCTCAAGTTAAATGCAAGGTCAAGTTAGTAAATTACTTAATAATTGTGAGGTTGATAATTATGAGGTTACCCTTTATTCTTTCCCCTTGAATACAAACGTTTAGGCCCTCCTCCAATAAGTGCTTCAATTGGTTGATCAAGCTTCCTTTTTGAAAAATATTTTTATTTTAGGTTGTAATTTTGAATTATAGTAAGAGGAACTATATCTTATTTAAAATTTTTAGAAAAAGAGGATTATTAATTGAAAGTAAAGATTTGTTGAATTATATAAATAATAGTTTAATCAAATTTATTTTTAAAATTTTGAAACATTTATCTATTCAAAATATGTATCTTATCAATTAAGCAAATAGTGTCATTTCAACCTTAACGTTTTCATTAATATTTAGGTCAAATTCTAATGTTTTAAAATGTTAATATCAAACCCTAATATTTCAAAAATATTTAACAAGAATCATATCATTTTAAAAATATTCAAAAATAACTCTAAATCCAATATAATTTTGAATCTAATGTTATATTAGGGTTGTTTTTTTAATATTTTTAAAATATTATAATTATTTTTAAACGCTTCTAAAATGTTAGAATTTTTTTTAATGCTTTTAAAACGTTATAATTCTTTTTGAATATTTTAAAACGACTTAAATATTAATTAAAATTTTAAAGTTAAAATTGACTTTTTTACCATTATTTATAACACTTAAATATTTATCAATTTATCACATGCGGAAACTCTACAAATAATAAGTGCATGTCCTATGACTATCTTTAAGTCGCAATCCTAGACCCTACTGCCATACGTGTATGACAAGATGTTAATCCTAAGGGGGTTTGATTGGAAGACAATAGTGTAAAAGTTTCTCTTATCAATTTACATCTGAGTGCAAGAAGTGATGCAATTATCCAGCCAAATCTTTTATTATTTCTTTTTCGATTCCTAAATCATAGTCATTCGTAACTACAGCTCTCGATTATTTAACACATTTTTTTTTATCAATTTTTGTTTTTTTCCCCTCTCAATGACTGAGGAAATCAATCAAGATCAAGGTAAACCCACAGTTTTATGTCTTTTTGAGTCGAAACGCTCGTAAATGCTTGATTCATACGAAACAAAATTCAAATTTGGCTTGATGGAAGAATAGAAGAGTCGCTTGTATCAATAAGAGACATAATTGATCTCATAATACATTAAGATGTTGAGTAAAGTGTATGGTGTAACCTATTAGGCCAAATGGTTTGTTGGGTTCCTGTAGATTTTGGGCACAGAGAGTACAAAGCTTTCATGAGACGGGACAGGTGGGCATAGTCTTCCATTGGATGGAAAGCTTGATTCTTCCTACTCAACCACCATGCATAAATGGAAGCTACCAATCTCCCCAACTGAATCATGCTGCCTCCAACATCTCACATGCCTATCCATTCTCATGGCTTGTGTTAATACGATACAATTGCAGGGAAAGGGATTTCCTTGAAACATGGAACTCATTCGAATTTAGGAGCTCTGCTGATTTCTTGGTCCGTTACATTTTATTTTCTGAGAATCTAATCTATTAGACTCAATAATTGGATGTCTCGCTCTCTCCTTCTCTATAGATCATGAACAAAAAAGCAAAAAAGAAATAATAAACACATACGAATGAATGCCTTCGAATTTGGAAGAGTAGTTGAGAGCTCCTTTTGAGGTGTCATTGACATGAAAACTACTCGAATATATAACGAGAAATGCAATTTGGTTTCTCGTAATTGAAATGTTAAGGTCTTCAATATCTGCATTTCATATTGACAAAAATGACTTCACTTTCATTTGAATAGGGCCGTGCCACTCATTTTTCCTAACGATAATATATTTAAAACCATGGTGCTACACCAATCACATCAACAGTGTAACATTTATTTTAAAATTTATTCCATATAGTCCATTGTTCTATAATAACCGTTAGTACACCAAAAAGGGTTACCAACAAAGTTAATAATTTAATGGGTTGCTGCTGAATGATTCCGACCATTATTTTAATGGTAAGTGCTTATAAAAGATTTTTTTTTTTTTTAAGATGATCAATCGTGAGATTTGATGTTCAAGCCATTTCTCCACCCAAGACAACAAGTGGGAAGAATGGATTTGATGTTTAATATTCGATTTATAGAAATATTGAAGAGATTGATCCATACCGACTTTTGGTTACTTTCACCGGTCGCCAACAATTCTTCACAGACAGGATACAAACACATGCTAAAAGTGCTTAACCCTCATCCTTGATTCCCACATATATATCTCCATCTATGGCAAATAGGCAATCATTGTCAGGTCCCGAAGAGATTTTAATGCTTTCTAATCCACGTTAATGTCATGATAGTAAGACAGTTTTTCTGTTTGCCTATTTTGCTTGGAAGTTAAGGAAGTGAAATTTGCTTGGAATAGGAGTACAAAGAAAGTACTTAAAACTACTTCGAGGTCGACCATACCTGTAGAGATAATGGCGTCATGGGTTGTAAATGGTCGACAAACAAAATGTGCCTATCGAAGCATTTCATGCAAAAAAACGACAGGTTCTCCAATGGCGCTAACTTGTTGCCTTCCATTGTTATGTATACACATTCTCCAACTACCTTCAACAAGGGAACTTTGCCATCATATTAATGAATGAAAAACGTGCCATTGAGGCCTGAGAGCAGCCGCCATTGATGTGCTGATAAGATCTCCCTTGCCAAGCCTTTAGATCATTTTTTGCATAAGTTGGACATTATTATCATAATTTAATGGAGATATGTACATGTACTTCTTGTCTCTACCCCAATTGAATCTTTCTGCTCTCTCTTCTTAGATGAACATATTATGAAAAAGACACAAGTGAATTATCTTAGATTGAAATAAAATAAATCGTTAAAATGGGTTATATATATAATAAAAGATTCATAACTTATTACTTTAAAGTTTTGAGTTAAAATATAGGATCTTTTAAGTTGTATATGAATATTCATTTAAATCTTATTCAGGTTCTGTCTAAATTCACTCAAAAGAATCTATACACAAAAAATGATATCAAAATCTTAGTTGGTTGGGTTCATATAAAGTTGAAAAAAATTTGAGTTAGTATAAAGTTCTTACTAGGGATCTAATGACTTTTTATAAATTATGGATTGAAGGGAAATAATGTGAGAGGTAATTCACTTATGAAAGAGAAAATTATTGTAAAAAAGTCACAAATAAATTATTTTAGATTAGAAAAAAATAGATTATTTAAGTGAGTTATATATAATATAAGACTAATATTCTATTACTTTAAAATTTTGAATTGAAATACAATATCTTTAAATTATATATAAATACTCATTTAAATTTGATAAAAATTCTTTGTAGCTCCTAAACAAAATCTGTAACCAACATATCGTAATTGCTTCTGGACAAATGGTTATAAATACTTCTCATTACTTGCAAATTGCGTCTATTCTTTCCGATGGTTCTTTGTTATTTCACTCATAACTATTAATTCCTTTCGTTATAATTCTTCCTTTAAATTAGTAAGATGTGGATTAATTATGCAAATTACATCTATTCCTTCCGATGGTTCTTTGTTATTTCACTCATAACTATTAATTCCTTTTGTTATAATTCTTCCTTTAAATTAGTAAGATGTGGATTAATTATGCAAATTGCGTCTATTCCTTCTGATAGTTTTTTGTTATTTCACTTGTGACTATCAATTCCTTTCGTTCTAATTCTTCCTTTAAATTAGTAAGATGCGGATTAATTATGAACTCTGCCTTTCTTTGTCATCTAACCAGACATTTATTTTTATTTTTATTTTTATTCTACATTTATTCCATTACTAATAACCCATTCATTAACATAAATATACATTACATGCTTATATCATGAAATCATGTAAACAAGATTGTAACTCGTGAATCGTGTAGAGGTCATGGCCCTCATGGAGCACAAGAAACACGCATTGAGCTCAATCTTCTGATAATTAATTGACCAAATGATTACTAGTGTGCAGCGACGGTAATTGTTATCGATTGTCAAATCCCGTGGTTTCGATCCTTAACTGCGATAAAGAAAAATAGCATTACCATGAGGAAGACTTTTTAATTTAACGGATTTAACAGAAGATCTACGGATGACATGAGCAATCTTTTAATTTCAATTAGAAAGACTTCCCAGTTCTCAAACCTGCTTGGAATAGATATTATGAATGTTTGATTGACTAAACTAATAAAAATATTATTTCAACCTCCCACACCTAACGTAATTCATCCTTCCGTACTCTATCTATGGCTAGGACGGTACCTGCTTAGGACACAACAATCTGTTTTGGCACTAAATTTATCTAATATAATATGCCTAGCAACTCATGTCGCTCAAAAAGAAAGATTCAAAGGCTCTGTTTCCTTTTTAAATACAGAGAGACCCTTATCATTAGAACTAGGATGTGAGCTTACTGCTTTGCAACTCTACAAAAAACACTAGATCGACGTTGATCGTTGATCGTAGGAACATAATTCAAGAAACCAATCAATGGAAGTGATAGGTCATAGGAGGAATAAAACCATATTGTTCTGGAATTCAAGGGATGGAATCGGTCATAGGAGGAATAAAACCATATTGGTCTGAAATTCAAGGGATGGAATATGTTTTCCAATTCCACTAACGGAAGTGCGGCCATCACGCAGCCGCATCTACTACAGGAATTTCTCCACATAAAAAAATCCAGTAGAATACACCTTCAATTAATTATCTTATTCTTGCTTTAGAAGTTAAAATTAAAATTATAAATAATTCATATCGTGTATTAGATTGAGTATATATTGCTTTTCGTTAAAACCTGACATACTTTACACTATAGTGGAAAAATTACGTGCCTAGATATTTATTATATATGGTAGCCCTTATAGATAGAAAATCCTATAAAAAAATATCTAATAGTTGGAGTTTTTGTCACTCCAAAAAACTTATATAATTAAAATAGATTTCAACATTTTGGGCTAGAAGAAGTGATCAGTACAGAAATAAGCATTTTCATGTTCAAAACGTATTCATCAATGGAAGAAACTCGTAAATTTAAAGTTGTTAGGAGCAGAATTCTGTATCCTAAGATTTGCGTACGTTGTTGAACTCCACATATAATAACCACATGTGTCTTAATTAGGCAACTTTCCGACAGAATCATTCAAAGAGAAAGAAAAGAGACAACTGTTTCTTAATAAATAATAAAGAAGAAGGATTATTATTTCCAACGGAAGGAGACAAAACCAAGGAGTGTCATTGATTACATCACGCCCTCGTATCGTTACAAAAGCAATCGTATCTCCTGTGATTTGACAATTAACTTTGATCAAATTTAAAGTGAATATACTGTAAAAATGCTGTAATCAATCATGTAATAGTCTACTTAATTTGGATTTCATTTCTTTGAATGTAAATTTCCCGTAATTACAAATGACCATTTTTAGTTATAATTTTTAGTTGTATATTGTATTTTTGTATTAAATTTTATATATTTTTATAAATTTTTGTATTATTTAATTCAATTTTTATATTATATTAATGTATTTTTTATTTCTGTAATGTTCTTTATTAATTTTTATGTTTAGAAATTTCAAAAATTAAATCTGAAAACAGAATCATTTTCAAATGACTCTAAACAAATATAGAACCAGCAGCAAGTTTTTATAACTGCCAAAGTTGAAAAGAAAAGAAATCTTAAATAAAGTAACTGCAGCATCAAAATTAAAATTGCTGTGTATTGAAATTAATATTTAGCCAAAACATAATAGATCATATTAATGTAAAAAAATCATAATTGAAAACTAAAAATTCGCCGTAAACCTAACAAGATACCTGTCAAAGGTTTATCTCCTTGTTTGATTATAAATTAGAGCCCTTTAGAAGCTCCTTAACGATAAGAAATTAATTCATATTAAGGTTTTTTTTAATCAGTTTTATTTTTAATAATGTACCAGTTTCTTGCCAGTTTTTTGGAGCTTTGAAGTTCACGTGAATTCGGAGTAAGTTGTACTCCTCCACAACCTAAACATAATATTATTAAAATTATTTATAATAATTCTCATATTTGTAGTGGATAAAATAAAATGATTAACAAGAACTAATGTTTCAAATAATAAAAATTATAGTGATACGGTAAGCACTTGAAAAAAGAAATTTAATGTATTCGTATTTCTTAATATATAAAAGAAACAGAAATAGTCTCGCATACGTGTATACATACATAGTAATAATATATATATCATTTTTTTAAAAAATCCCTTCTTTAATACAAATGTTCTTATCAGCTTATTTGTCAAAAATGTATTCCATTTCATAGGGTTGTCAAAATGGGCAGTTGAAATGAGGTGAGATATTATTATTTTTTAATAATAATTTAAAATATATGACAGTCTTCAATAAGTACATAGTATAAATGTTCGTCATAAAATAAGCATACTAGAGAACGTTAAATTCCAATTTTTTAAAAACTTTTATCTTATATTCTTGACAGAAGCACGGAATTCCGCCTTTGCCCCGTTAACATATCATCTTTGAAGAAAACCAAAAAAAAAAAAAAAAAAACACAGACACTTCTAGGATATTCTAATTTAAAGAACATTTACAAAATTACTACTTTATGGCATTAACTTTAAACTATTCTATGGTAATTAAAAGCGACTCGTCTGGGTAGTACCCATATGCATCACATGATGCAATGCATCGAGAATAAAGAACAAATAACTCCACTTTGTCAAATAGATAATTAAAGAAGAAAAATAAACAAAAATTTTGGACGGCAATTCTAGGAAAGCTCGGGAACTTATAACTATGGGTCAACTGGGCTTGTTTGAAATGGAGTTGGGCTAGTAAAGCCATACCCAATTTGCAACAGAAGCAAAAGAACTCGCACAAGTTGAGGGTAATCCCTCAAGATTATTGTCAATTAACTAGAGCTTCAGTTAAGGCCTCCACACAAATTAGAATTTTTTTTTCCATGTTCATTCCGACTAAAGAACTGCGCAAAACACTGACATCTATACTTCTATGCTGATTACAAAAGCACGCCATGACCTAAGCAACATAAACAAATACAAACCAGAAGCAACAGCTCACGCCCAAGCTTCTCCACCTCCTCCTCTATTATTTACAATCCCAATGCTTGGAGTCTTCTTAGTTGCTTTACTCAATTGAAATACAGGGTGTCTGCACAGCTTCCTAACTCCTTTTCTCAAACTAAACCAGTCCCCACTATCATATCCGTCTTTACATCTATTTTCTAAGGCTCCCCTGTTAGATAAAGAAGCAGGGCTGCTACCTGAAGTGGACTCGAATTCATCTTCTCCATCTCTCTTTGGAAAGCTCCAGTAATTTTCCTTCGCGTTGGATTGTATTCTACTTATAGTGGCAGACCTCAAAAACTTAACAGGGGCTGGTATCTCAGGTGTACTGGATCTTGGAACATTTTCAGAAGAATCTTTTTCAATTAACTGTGCTTGGCAGGAATCATTCTCGTTGGCTGGGGATGCTGAGCGCAATCTAACGAGGGCAAATGATTCCTCTCTTTGCCGAAGAGTCCTTAAGATTAAAGTCTTGAGCAAGTTCATTACTTGTACAGCATGAATCAGTGCAGTCAAAGGGTCAGCCATCTGCATCAACAACAATAACTATAATTAAGATCAC
The DNA here is from genome assembly GCA_028565735.1 of Pinacopodium congolense. Lineage (NCBI taxonomy): Eukaryota > Viridiplantae > Streptophyta > Magnoliopsida > Malpighiales > Erythroxylaceae > Pinacopodium > Pinacopodium congolense. The sequence goes on along the minus strand of JAOXYD010000004.1, from coordinate 3,741,877 downwards.
TAACTAAAGACAAAAAATTCAATTGTAGGCTGTTAGAACTACAAATCCACAATACTGCAAGCATTTACTTGTAGTCCTACTCCTATAAGGAAAACGTGAACAGTCATCAATGAGATTGATTACCTAAAGCTGTTAATGGTCAACTATTTCACTCATCAACTATTATTTACTAGAACTTCATGTCTTGCCAACTCAAAACCTGTTTGTATCAGCATTTAAGCTATTATTCCTGTAGCAACAACTGACTAGAGAAATCACGCTACATCAATTATAACAAAGAGGGCAAACCTGGGTCATGTTGGGAGCAAAAACCATAGCAATGTTACGTGCATTCATCTTATTGTACTGCTCATGCTCGACGACATCAGCCATCAAGTTGATAGCCCAATCAAGCAGCGCAGCTTCTGTCGCGGGGAGGAACTTGACAAGTTGAGTGCAGTCATCTTCAGTGTTGCAGTGCATCACCTGTTCTGGTGTGAGTGAATCAAGTACTCCTGAAGGTAGTTCTCTAAACCAAGCCTACAGATCATGAGAAACATCAATCTACCCAGAATTTACCAGAAAACAACCAAGCAAAAAGAAAGAGTTATATGTGCTTCTTGAACTATGTCACTCTGTCTCCTACCTTAATCAAGCCTGCCAAACAATGTACTTCGATCCCACGAGGCACTACCCCTCTGTTAAGCTGGTCTCTGACATGCTCTTCTTGGCTATTCTCCGGATTTATCCGGAATATTCCCTCTGCCTTCACATACGCAAGCAAACATGACAAAAACACAATTAAACTCTGCTCCAATTACGTTGAAACTGAATGATTCATCGATTTAAAAATAGGAATTTGACTACACCTTGAGGCCGCCTTCTACGTATAATCGCTTTTGCATCATAAGAAGTATGGTAGGCACACTGTTCCCTCTCTCGTCATACCAACATTGCATTGAATTTGCAGAAACTCCAAACACATTTGCACTGATACCATATACATGAAGACTCAGTCAAATGACAATTCATCGAAATCCCCAAACAAACCACAAAATCGATAATATTCATAAATTTTAAGAACCGCGAAGCTATCAAGCATTAATTACCTGGCGCTTGGGGCTTTTCGTGGAACATGAGGCTGGAGCTCGGTCGGCAAACCAAGGAAACCGTTAAAACGATCGAACGTCACGTGAGATTCATGCCTGACCTGCGTAGGCCAGCTAATGTCCATAGATGAAACATCATCCTTCTCCACACTGCACGTGACTAACGACTTCCTCAACGCCGTGACCAGCACATCCAGAATTGCGGACTGGTTATGGTTGTTACCATTACGTCGACCTCGATCTCCTCCGTCAGCGTCGTTAAATCTGGACCCCGGACTAATGAACGGAGTGTTCAATGGGTTTCTAGAAGCGTCGATGTAATCCTCCTCCTCCTCCTCTTCCTCATCCTGTTCTTCATCACAATACACTTCGTCCTCATCTTCTTCAACGCTGTGTTGAAAGAACCGACTCGGAGGAGTGACGGGGCTCACCTCAGTGAGTCCGACAAGACCGCACGATTTGGATCGGAAAAGCCGAGTCATGAGGACGAAGAGGTCGTTTTCTCTTTCTTTAATTGTCCCTTCGCCAAGTTTTTATTTTAACAACTGGCGGGTGGGTGCGGGTTTATAATTGCCACAAACCATAATAATAATATAATATTATTACGTGTTTTTATTTTTTTATTTTTAAATTTTGTAATCGAGTGTGTGTGTGTGTGTGGGCGCTTGGGAGTGAGCGAAAGGCTGGAGAGGAGAGGATAGCTCGTGAGTCGTGAGTCGTGACACGGAAGGCAAAAAACGACAACCTCGTCTGATGGAAAGAAGACGGCAAGTAGACAAGAGGAAAGGAGTGTGTTGCTGTTTTGTAGTAAGTTTTTGATGGCGATTATGACTTGGGTTGATTTATTACGTGTTTGTGCTTTATTATTAGTGTATAAAATTAATTAGGTGGTGTAGGTGCCCCGATTTTGTCATGAAGATGGAGCTATATCTGTTTAGTGTTGATTCCCTGAAGAAAAATAATTATTGTCTGTGATCTGGTACTTGTTTGGTGTAAGATTCTTTCGCTCAACTTGTCTGAAAACATATGTAATGATCTAAAACAGAATCTTTTTTACATTCAAGTATTTTCTTTGCTCGTTTTGTTTTTAGTATTTCTCAATAATGAAACTTATTATGATGTTGATATTAGGGATTTAATTTGCATAATCAAACAAATGAAATTGTCTTTCCATTTATCGAGATTGAAATCATTGAGGAATATATTCTCATGTCATGTCAATGTTACGTCTTAAAAATAATAATTTAACGAATTTTAATGATTAAATACTTAATTATTTTCAAGATAAACGTATTTTTTATAATGTTTATATTTTAATTTTTAATTATTAAGGGCCTGTTTGGTATGATTATAGTTTTTTGTTTTAATTTTTAATACAAAAATCGATAAAGACAACACACTAATACAGTACAAAAATCGAAGACAAAACACAAAAATTAATACAAATTTATCAAAACTACAACTAAAAATTACAACCCGCAGTAATACCAAACGGACCCTAAACTTTCTAGTTTACTTATGTTAATCTTTTGTTAATGAAAATTCTCTATTGAAGACAAATAAAAAGCTTAATAATTAGATAATTGAAATAAAAATTAGTTTAAAACACAATTTGCAGCTAAAAGACCAACTGATCAATAGAAAGTATATATATATATATAAAAGAGCGACAGTAAAGGAACACAAGAGGGTCAGACAGAAGAGAAAAGCTATGTGGGTGTAATT
>JAOXYD010000004.1:3724845-3738964 GCA_028565735.1 Pinacopodium congolense | reverse complement strand
ATTTGTTCTTGGAGCATATCTCTGATTGCATATATCTTGTCTTCAGAGTTAGACAAAGAGTGGGATCATAGCGGTACTTAGAAAGAATGGGGTTATCTCTGAAAGCAATACCTTTCAACTTTCCGAAAGACACATGTTTACATTTTTGAGGATTTATATACATATATTGTCAAGTTAATTTCTCACCCTTTATCGGATAAGGACAATTCAACTTGCTTTTGGATCTAGTTATATTGTCTGCAACTTCACTCTGTTTTGTACATTTGCTTGTCAATCCCCACATTCACTCACATGCTCACATGCTCATGTTCCTTTCTTGCTCTTTGTGCTCTCTCTCTCTATCTCTCTCTCTCTTCTCAACCTTGTAAAGTATTATAATTGAGATAATGAACATTTGTTTGTTCCTGCAGTTAAGTGGGATAGTCACGAATCGTCTTCTGCCATTAAAAGAACTCTGACCCCTTCAAGATCCTTATCCATAACCCTTGTACTCCATTGGTATAATATCGATTACCCAAGTCGATATATAGTGATTAGAGTTGGCAAACTCAACGAATGTGTAGTTAGACATGTAATAGGACACTTGGATACATGCATAGATATGCAGTTTTACCTTTCTGATATTAGTTTAAACCATTGCCAGGTGCTGCTTTCAAACTTTAACGGTGGTTCCACATCTAACGTGGTCCCAATTCGAGTATTTCGATGATTCACATGCGTGTTTTTATTGCTCAACCGCTCAGTGCAGCTATACTTCCTCAAGGACCAACAACTATTTGTCCAACTATCTTCAGGCCCGGTATTACTGAGTCTTTAATGTAAATGAATGCTAGGTTAAGTACCATATGCAATTGTAATTAAACAACGATATTCTAGTTCTCTCTCTATTCGTTTGTAATTGCTTCTAAAAGCTATTTTTGGTTGTCCAAAAGCGTTTCTCAATCAAAAGCAGATTCTAATAAGTTATCCCGAAGATTTTTAAATCATGATTTTGAAAAACAAAAAAGATCTCTCATAATAATGATTTTTTAAAAAAATTGTACTTATTTTTCTAGTCTAGACCATAATTTGAAAAAAAAGTAATTTTATAGAAAATTATTATATTTTCGTATTTTATCAAGAGTCTAATTTACCTTCCTTTGTTATATATCTAATAATTATAAAATTATTATAATCCTAATTATTTTTACAATTTTTTGAAATATAATTTTCATAAAATTGAATTACTTTTACTCATTATACTTTTATTAAATTGTTTCCATTTGCATCAATTCATATGTTAATAATTTAATCCGTATAAACATCAAATTATGAAACGAAGTATACAAATTACCTCTTCCTAACTAAGGTAGCCTTTGTACGTCCACAATGTTAATGGAAAAGTTGTAATCTTTTATGTTCTATATACACAGCCGATCTTTACGGTTGACCAACATAGATTTTTGGTGTTTTTTTTTTGTCTTGTATTTTTTTTCATTATTTTAACATTATGGAACCATGGAGCAAACAGTCTCTAGCATGATTAAGGATTGTGTTCTACAAACATTCAACCCTGGAACTGAATGACTTTTAGACAGCTGGCACGATAAACTGAAGTTTCCGTGTAGAAACAAAGCTTCAGAGACGAGTACGTACAGATTCGACAGCCTGCCCTTTTCGAACAGAAGTCATGTTAGCATGGCGGTTGCTTTTTGAAACAACTAATCTTTCGTCATAAAAAAGTGGACGGATAATGATAATCGACCCAACCCAACATTCCACCAACTTATTACCCTATAAAGTCTACTATACACGCCTTTACATTAAAGCATTAAATGGGCAGATCGTGTTATTGCCCTTTCATGCAAAACCAAACATAAAGATCCAAAAAGCTAGCTGAAGTACATTCTGCAGAGTTCTTATGGAGTTCCTTTCAAGCTACTCTAAGAATGTCTACCCCACAGGAGGCTCTGCTTGCAACGCCCTAACTAAACCACCAACTAATGAGAAAAAGAGCAACTTAACGGAAGCATGTTTGAGTCTTAAGTTACTATAAGTTGACAAATTATAGTTCTCTTCAGAGACTTGATCTCTTAGCAATGTCGGAGAATAGCTCTTGATAGGTATGACTAGCAAAGGAATTAAGGTGCAGCTTGTTTGCAAATATGGACCAGTTCGTTGTTCATTCTAATCTTGAATGTGATTAGTGGAGACAAAGTCGATTGAATCTCCTCTAATAATTTCGTGGGTATTAAGATAGTTTCTCCAACTGTCAATACTCGGTCAAGAACTATTTATACACACGATCGGAACAAGCTACGCGATTATACGTCTATATCAGTGTTTGATTTTGTTGGGAAGTGCTCTGTTGGAACTACACGTATGCAACATCAACAGTTAGAAATTTAAGAGGCCTAAACTTACGTAGCACAAATAAAGTATCAGCTTTTGTACCAGTTATTAAGAAAGGACATTCAATACAACAGAAGCAATAATATAATATGGTGAGTAAAATGAAATATTTCCTATTGGAATGAAATTATGAAGATCAAATATGAATACATAAAAATAAATTATATGGGAAAGTTGGATTATAATGTTGAAAATCTTCTTATTATGAAAAGTAAAAACTATGAGATCTAATATAAAAAATAATCTAATATAAAATCAATGAGTACATTAAAATTAAAATTTCAATATTCCAAGAGTTATCAATAACAAATACTCATTAATAAAAGTGACAATTACAATGTATATAGCAAGTCATAATTTAATGTTTACTTGATTAGTTTCTAATTTACTATTGAAATTCATAGCCAAATACAATTTGTTTATCAGTCAAAAGACTTGATCTTTAGTTGAATTATGTTAGTAGATTTTTAGGAGATTATTTTGTGTTATTGGTAAGTTAGTGGGCCATTAATTTTCTGATAATCTATTATAACTCTAATGTATAAAAATTTGATTCATACTTTTTGAATAAACACTCTTTTAGCTCACTTTTCTTGTCCACAAACTGTTTGATAAAATTCTCAAAATAGCTTCTATTATTATAGATGTCTTGTTCCTTTACATTTGATATCAGAGGCAATATACATTGCCAAATGGCCAATAATCATGCTCGAGTAAACCTCTCATAACCTTTAATTTTATTTTTTTAGATAGCAATTATGATATGGAGTACCAAAATGAAGCCATTATTTTTATCTCAAGAACTATGGGATTTGGTGAAGAATAGCTATATGAAAGATGGAGTAGTTGCTAATAGTGTTAGAGATCTTTAGAAGAAAGGTGCCAAGGCTTTGTTTTTCATTCAACAAACTGTGGATGATATAACTTTTTTTTTCATATTGCTCCTACCACAAAATCAAAAGAAATTTGGGATGCATTGCAAAAAGTCTACTAAGGCAGTGTAAAAGTGGTAATTGCTAAATTTTAAACTCTTCAGAGAAAGTTTGAAAGTTCCTTTCTAAAAGATGGAGATAATTTTTCTGAATATATTTCCATCATGATTGATGTTTTTATTCAAATTAGAAAATGTGGAGATATTTTGAGTGAGTAGAAGGTGATTAAGAAATTCTTAAGAGTTTAGCTAAGAAATATGATCATATTGTGGTTGTAATTGAAGAGTTAAAAGACTTAAAGTTATTAATTGTTGATGAATTGGAGGGTTCTCGTTATTCTCATGAAAACAGAATGAAGAGATATGATAATAATTATATTGAGAATGCCTTTTATAATAAAATATAAACTTTACACGATGGAAAATGTGCTAGTAAATTAAGTAGCAAAAGCAACTTTAATAAGTTAAGTGGTGGACATTCCTTACGTGGAAGAAAAAGGTGGTAAAAGCAGTGGTGAATTTGACGAGAATAATCAACAATTTAAAAACATTGACAAAGGTGAAAATGGAAGCCAAAAGTAGTGCTACTCCTATAAGAAATGAGGGCACATATAGAGATTTTATAGACTTAAAGAAAAATAAGTTAACCTAGCCTAAGAATAAAAGGAAAATAAGATTGAGAGCCCTTTCCTTACTCTTTTTTTTTTTTTGCCAAAGAATATCCTCCAATAGTTTGTTATATCAGCAGTGGCTGTAGTAATCACATAATAAGTGGTTTGAAAATTTTCACTAATTTGGATGAATATGTTACTAGTCAGATTATAATGGGTGTTGAAACAATATGCATATCACAAGGAAAAGATAATGTGTTGCTGAATTATCTTAGCCTGAATGGTATTCAAAATGTATAATATGTTCCTAATTTAGGTTCACATTTGTTAAGTGTGGGGCAGTTTATACTGGATGGTAATTCAATTGCCTTTAAAGATTTTGCTTGCTATGTATTAAAGGTAAATCCAACAGAATCCTGCTTGCTAGTGTAAAAATTAGATTTTTCTTTACTTCCTCATCTTTGAAGAAAAACATGCATTGAAGGCAATATTGACTAATGATAGTTAGCTTTTGGTATCATATATATGGTCACTTAAATTTTAGAAATTAAAAAAAAATAGGAAACTAACACCTTGGTGGCCTTCTATGGCTAACCCCTGGTTTTTCTGTAATTTCATAAAGAGGATAAGGGCAAAACTGTAAATAGATTAAAGATAAATTTGTAAATTTATAAATGAGTCAGGAATAAAAATGTAAATGAGTATTAAAAATAATATTAAATGACGAAAATAACCTTGAAAAAAGACAACACAGTGTTGGTCCCACGTGGGTCTCCCACTGACTAATGGAGTCAACACAGTGTTGGTTTTATAGTCAATCTCTTTAGAAATTTTATTCTTTTGATAGAATAAAATTATGTTAACTGTTAACTGGTAATTAAAGACGTTAATGAGGTGTATGAAAGCTGTGTAGTTGGAAAGCAACATCATGACTCTTTTCCAAAAGGGAAGGCAAGAAGAGGTTCTACACTAATAAAGTTTATTCATGTAGAAAATTTCCTATATATAACCTTAGATACATCTTTACCTATAAAGTTTATTCATGTCGAAATTTTCCTATATATAACCTTACATACATCTTTACCTATATACATCTTATATAACAAAGACATATAACCTATGTACATCTTTACCTATACCTAATCAACCTTAGACGAATATTTCAATGGATTTCATGTGAGGTTTAACTAAGTCTTAAGGGGGTGGAGATAGTATTTTTATGGTTGTTGAAAGGTTTACAAAGATGGCACAAATAATGCAAGCTGATTTGTTCTTTAAAAAAAATTATTCATTTGCATGGTTTTCTTAGAACAATAGTTAACGATAGGGACATTAAGTTCTTAGGTCATTTTTGTTATACTCTATAAAGTAGGTTAGGAAACAAACTACTATGTTCTACTATTACATATCCTTAAACTAATGGATAGATTGAAGTAGCTAATTAGATACTTACTACTTTGTTACATTCTATTATTAAAAAAAGCTTAAAGAATAAGGTGATATGTTTGACACTTATAGAGTTTGAATATAATACTAGTAGTTATTCTCCATTTGAAGATGTGTATAGTTTTAACCCTTTAACTCCTATGGATATTTTACCTTTCTCTACTAATGAATAAGCTAATTTGGATAATAATTAAAAATTCTATTTTGATAGGGAATAGTATGCAAAGATTCTAGCTAATATAGAGCGAAAAAATGAACAATATGTAAGGCAAGTTAATAAGGGATGCATGAAGGTTACTTTTGAGCGTCATGATTGGGTATGAGCTCATATGTAAAAGAAGAGGTTTCTTATGTGATGAGCAAAATTGATAAGATGGACCATTTCAAATGCTTGAGCAAATCAATGACAATGTATACAAGCTAGATTTTTCAACTAAATATGGCAATATGAATGTTACTTTCAATGTTGCTGATTTGCATTATATGATACAAGTAATTTAAGGATGAATCCTTTCAAAAAAAAAAAAGGGAGAATGATAAGGATCAAGCCATTAGTACACCTATGTCAATGCATCATCCTAAACTATTGAGGGGTATAGAAGGACCAAAGACAAGAACACGGATTAAGTGTATGAAAGAAGCTCTTCAAAGACTAAATATGTAGTTACAAGAGAAGGAAGTCATTCCCGAAGATCAAAGGGATACACCTTGATTAATCACCTATTTATGTGTTTTGGATAAGGAGCATGCCTTCAGTAGTCAACATAGCCTAATGGAAGTCAAGTTCAAAGGTTCAGTTATAATAAGCATTATTTTAAGCAAGTGATAGTAGCCAAATGATCCCCAAAAATGGCATCATTATGACTTACTTGATCTTGCTGTTATGGGCTAATAGGCAGCGTCACAGATAATGAGAATTAAAGCATAACGGTACCCTTTAATGATACCGTTATGCATTAAAAAATTACTGTTATTAACCTAGATATAGACATAAGAACAATAACCCATTACAATGGTGTTCTTTAGCATCGACTTAATCACCGTTGTGGTTAGCATGATTATGTGAAACTTTATATTTTTAGTTATTTAACTTATAGATTTGTATTGATATTAGGGCTTATCATTGTTAGGGATATATAAACCTATTTAACTGTTACTTTGGAGGAATTTTGAAATTTTGAAATAATTTGATAGATTTTCTTCTTGTGCGAGAAATTTTTTCCCTTTATTCTTTATCAAGAACTCAAGTCTTCTCTCATTAGGGTGACCTATGGCAATGAATCACTATAACCATCAGGTTCCCTATATAATTTTTAAAGAAAAATTTAAAATTATCACTCCTTATGGATTTGTGATTTTAGATTGTCTGTGGTCTAAGGTTCACATTACTATTTTAGTGAGAATAAAAGGGTCGTTTGATATTATTTTCGATGGATCTACATTTTAATTATAAGGAAAAATCTTATCCTAATTTTCCAATATGAATACTCAATTCCAAAAAATGGAGTTCTACTTACAAATTGCCTCTTTTGACTAAATGAAAAACTTAGTGCATTAAAATATAGCATATTGATCTTTTCTTAATAATTTAATTAGAAATTTATATGAAAAAAGAGAGACTAGTTTTGATAACAATTGTTGGCTCCATATAAAATCTAAGAGATTAAATTAGGTGTTCTAAAAAATTTTAAGTTTAAATCTCAACCAATTTTTGTGAAAAATGAAATTACTAACTAAAATTCAAGTTAAATGATGATGATGATGTTAATGTAAACTAATTTGCTTCAAATTAGACTCCCAACCAAGTAAGATAAGATAAACAATAACAATCAAACAATAATATGTGTTAAAGGAAGACAGAATGAATAATCCAATTTTTATAATGGTTTAGAGAAAAATCTTTACCTACGTTCACTCTCAAACTACTTATTAGAAATTTCACTATAAACAATCTTCTTAGGGTGAATTGTAACTCTTCTTGTTTTGAAGGTAAAGAACAATCTTTTAGAAATATTTCTTAAAGGTGAAGAGGATCCTACAAAATATTTCTTTTTGAGGATGAAAAGAAACTCACAAAATCTTTTTTCAAGAGTGAAGAAACTTGTTCTAATTTACAATGCTTTCTCTCAAATCAACAAGATACTAAGAAGCTTTTTCTACATGCTTAACAACATGTATTCATACTAAAGCATAAGTTACAATGTCAATCTAGTCTTACTTTAATATATAAAATTGTTAGAAATAAGAAATTGGTCATTACTACAAGCTGTCAGGACAAACTAGTCAACCACTAGGTTATACTAGTTGATTAGTATGCAATTCCAACACATACTACTTAACCACTCAATCTCACTGATTGACTAGTCAAACCAAAACAATGTTATTTACCTCACAATTTTGCGATGCCATTTACCTTATATAAATATCATCTAAACTAGTTTCAATGCCCATTATTTTCAACCACTAGTCAACCAGTCAACCAGTCTTCCAGTCTACATAAAATATTAACACTAGTCGACTAATCTCTAGCATTGGTCATTTAATGTATCTGAAAATCAGTTTTCTAGATTCTACATAAACTTTTTGACCTTTTTAAAACACATAAAACAATGTCATTTTACTAAAACTTGACTCAACGTAATTTTAAAAGTTAATCAATATATTTTAAAGACCAAGACCCTTTAATTAAAATTATGAATTGATAATTTCTTGGCCTATAAAATTTTATGCAAATCTTCCAAACATTTCAAAGCTTTCAATCCTTGCCAAAGTTTTCTAAACTTTTCATAAACATTCTTTTCATAGAAACTTGATTCAATCACACTAAAAAATTTCTTTAAAATATTTTAATACATCAAGAGGATTTTCTTAAAAAATTCACTAAATTTCTTTTTAATTGTGAAACATTCTATCCATATTTCCTAAATACAAATGATCATGCAACAATTGAGTATAATGCAATTCACATATATATGACGGGCTCTTAGGAACATTGAGATTGTCAAGATAAGATTTAGGTATAAAATTAAAAATATTATCCTATTTAACTTTAATAATCTTTATCTTTATCTCTTCTCTACTTCAATAGAAATGTGGTTGCTCTAATTTTTTTTTCTTCACACTTAACTTTCTCAATTCATTGATCATGATCTTTCATACACCTTTCATTTAAAAAATTTTTTTAAGATAAATAAATCATTGATAACAATTTTATTTTATCATCATTAAAGCATATATTAAAACCTATCTTAGTTTAATAAAAAGTTATGATTAAAATATTGAACAATAATCAATAGCTATAACAGAATGAATTCACATGTTTCTTTCACTAAATTATTCTATCAATGTTCAATATCAACTTCTAAAGTCTATTTATTCATAAAATGTATATATTTTTTCTTTTAATAGTCTTTTGAATAACTTCGATTAAATATTTTTATAAAAACTTATGTACAAAATATAAATTAGTGTTTGATAATGATATTAAATTTAATTGACATATATTTTTATCAAAAAATTATTTTTTAAAGTGTTATCACCTCAATTAATCAATTATATTAACCATCCAATATCAATTTCTAACTCAATTAATAGGCATAAGAAATATATTTGCTTAACGTGTTAAATGTTATCAAATTATTGATGATGCAATTTTAAAATTTTAAGTCTCCCAATGAAATAAATTTAAAAATCCTATAAAAATATACAAATAACTTAACGACCAAGGAACATGTAATTGATGAATTAACATTCAAAGTTCTTAACCATGCAACTTTAGTTTTATCATATATATATATAGAAGCTTATGTATGATGTGTATATGAATATTTGTTTTAATTATTAATTAATAACAATAGACAAAAAATTCAGCTATTGTGTATTTGCCATCGAATACGAGTTCATTTTGTTGACGAATTGATACCAAGTCATATATGACAGATGAACAAGTAATGCTTACGATAATTGAATTTGCTCTTATTGCTAATAGAAAACTAGCATTGAACATCATATTTAAAAGTATGGAACTAAAGGAAATTAAAATTTAGATGACAATTAACTTAAAAATAGTTATCTTCTATGTAATATTATATTTCTATAGTCAATAATTTTATAAGGTCTCAAGAAAGCTTCCAAGCTCTTAATAGGTTTAGGATCGAGAACGATATTATATCATGGTACATACTTGAATCATTTAACCCAACTTATCATAATCAAAACATGGTCCTTCAAAGAGAAGCCAAGTTTTTGTACCCTACCAACGATATGAACTTTCAGTGGAAGATGATGTGTTCATCCCCTCTTGTGCCTAGCTTCTTCTAAGAATATTCATGGCAGCCTCTTTGTTAATTCTAAATGCAATACAAGAATTTGATGGAGGTATTTGTTGGTTTTCAGTGTAATTCAAAGGAGTTGGTACATAGTTTGTCTAAAGTTGGAAGACCTTGAAGGCAACCAAAACATCTCTACCATGTTACTAAGAATAAGAATATAATGTTAAAATGATAAATAGCCATTTAGGTGTTAATCATCCTAATTATCATAATATAAAATGAGTTAAAGTGGTCTATACATAAGGTAAGGGTCAAATCTTATATTAAAAAGGAAAGAAGAGTTGAAATAATTTATAAATCTATAAAAAAACTTAGCTCATATTTAGGGGTCGTTTTGTATTATTGTTGGTTGTGATTTTTATTTGTGGCTTTTATGTTTTTGTATTGGCTTTTGTATATTATTTTCGATTTTTGTAATATTGTTTTCAGTTTTTTATGTTGTATTAGTGTGTTATCTTTTTCGATTTCTGTGCTATTTTTTTTAGTTTATGTGTTTTAAAAAAATTAGAAACTGAAACCTAAAACTGAATCTATACCAAATAACCCATAACTAATTGATTTTTTATGTATAATTTTTTTAAATTCAAAATGAGATTTTCATGAGACAATCCAAATTTAAGTGTTATAAAGAGAATGGAAAACGGTGGTAACATCATAATTGTGAACATTGTGATAAACTTTTATTCTAATTTAATATGAAAAATTAACTCATACATTCAGTAAGATTACAAAAGAAAAGAAAAGGAAATTGAAAACTTAGAAATCATAAGAGATTAAATTAACATGTCTTTAAATACACTTTAAATAGAAACTTTTACAGTTAAAAGGAGAGATTATTAGCATTAAACAAATTAAATCAAAATAGAAAATCTAAAAAATCAAGAAACTAGCTAACTGAAGATTGTTCATGTTTGACAGCTGTTGTTATGAGGAAAGAGGACTGGCAGACAGCATTAGCGGAGGTGGTAAGGGTTGGTCGTGATCGACCTCGGGGAAGATGGGGTAGGTCTTTCCGCAACATTGACCCGTTTCTAGTAGAGAAATTATGAAAAGCAAAGCATCAGAGGTCACTGAGATAATCTTAACACCATTAAATTTGTAGGGCCGAATTATATGATATTCTTATATGTATTTCAATATGAATTCAACTCTATTTTATTTCCTAAATGCTTATTTTATGTTTATATTATTTTTTTATGCAGATTTCATTATTAGACACATATTTATATAGAAAAGAAGAAGATTAGAAGTTATTGGAAGCAATGAAGCGGAGTCTTCAAAGTGAATTAAGAGCAAACATTGGTTTTGCATTTAAAAAGCTCCAAAATGGCAACAAGGATGAAGACAAATGACATCCATGCACCTCACTCTTTTAAACACAAAACAACAATGTGTTTCCACTCTCCAGAAGTTATAAGGCATTGTGCTGATTATGAGCCTACTTCAAAAGAGGTTGCTCGAGACTTATATCTGAGTCTTAGCATATTTCCTATCGGGGGCATTACATGAAAAATGTCAAGCTTATGACTTAAAATAAGCACTTGATAGGAGGCATCCCATTTGTATCTCTTCTTTTATGTGTTTTTCTTGTTTTTATATATATTTCGATTATTTGCTTTGCTTGATTTACTTGTTTTCTTTGGTTTGTTTTATTTATAGGCATTCAAGAAGGAAGCTGTAATCTCTATGCTTAAGCTTGATTTGGCCTCATCAATCTAAGGGAGTCTGCTATTCTCATCCCCTTACCTATATTTTTATTGTCTTTTGATATTGAGGATAATGTTCACTATAAGTGTAGGGGTAGGGCAGTTTGAATTGAAAATTTTTGAAAAATTTGTACATTTGTGCACTTGAACTGTTGTGATGAATGTTGAATCATATTATTCTGTCATAGTAGTTGGATTGAGATTGAGTTGTATGCTTGAATTTTGATTAAGTAGCTTGAGTAGAAGGTGAATCATGTGGAATAATTAAAGTAGTTGATTACATAAACTCAGTCAAACATTTGATACTTGCGTGATGAGGTAATGTATGAAATTTTGATGAATTTTCAAATAAGCACATGCGAGGTTTTGAACCTATATGACTACATTCCATAGTCATTTTATCTTCTTTATTGTGTATTATGCTCTCTTAGGAAGATTATCTTTTGAACTTGTATGGTATCGATTTGAAACTACGAGATGCATACTTTATGAAAATGATTAAGGTCTTCTTTGTTTTGAACCCTTTAGCTTAAATGACCCATCATGTCATTTTTTCCTTACAAATCCCTTTGAGCCTTTTGAACATGTTTGTTTTGATATTAATTACCTTGTATTGAAACCCAAAAACCCTTTTAACCTTACCCTTTCACAAGTTAAATGAAAAACTAAGTAAGCAGTTGATATTTATGATTTAGGGTTTTTTGTTTTATACTCTATTCTAAGATATTTTAAGAGATACTTTTACTCGTGTATTTGTTGATATGTGCGACCATTGTTTCTCTTATTTTTAGTGTTGTTCAATTAAAAAAAAGAAGAAAAGAAATAAATAAAAAAGAAAAAAGAAAGAAGAATTAAATATAGTAGCATTGGTTAGTGATGAGTAGTTGTAGTCTGTTATATTCATTTGCTTATCTTAGAATTGATATAAGGTTATCCCTTTTACTTAGTATTTTATGAATGCTTGTGAATAACCATATGACCCTTATTGCTATACCTTAACCCAAAGTCCATTACAACCCTAAGTAAAAGCCCTTTTGATCCATGATAGCATGTATTCTATGTAGAGGAGAATGGATGAACCTATAAGCCTATGGTAATGTCATCTCCTAGAGGGAGTCTTGAGTGAAACACCAGCATTCACATACTTGAGTGATTTGAGTGAATACCTTGAGAAAAGTCCATCTTAGTTTTATACTTGATTTTGATCAATGGTGTCTTCATTTGACTTTATTTATGTGTATTGATGAAAAATAATTATAATATATATAGTAGCTTGATACTTTAGTTTACTGAAGTTTGAATGCTTACATACACTTGATTTTCTTTGAAAATGAATTGATAGAATTTCTTGATTGAGTTTAAATTGCTTGAGGACAAGCAATGGTTCAAGTGTGGATGTATTTGATAGGGTTGAATTATATGTTATTTTTATATGTATTTCAATATGAATCCAACTCTATTTTATTTCCTAAATGCTCACTTTGTGTTTATATTATGTTTTGATACAGATTTAATTATTAGACATATATTTATATAGAAAAGAAGAAGATTTAAAAGTGATTGGAATCAATGAAGAGGAGTCTTGCAAATGAATTAAGAGCAAACGTTGGTTTTACATTTAAAAAGCTTCAAAATAGCAACAAGGATAAAGATAAACGGTATCCATGCATCTCACTTTAATGGCAGGCCACGTGACATGCCCACGTGACGTTAGACTAATAGTGAAAGTACTTTGAAACCTTAGGGATTTATTTGATAGTTTATCAAATTATAAGAATCGAATTGATAGTTTGCCAAACTATAACAATCTAAATGATATTAAACCCAATTAATAAATTTTTTAATAATTAAAGAAACAAGTGCTATAAATATTGTGTTCTTTTAATAAAGTATTAAATTACAAATTTTAAAAATCAAATAAATTATACAAATTAATATCTATGATATTGCATATATATAACAGTAATACAAACATATTTATTTTGTAAATAATATGGTAATAATTACTTTAAATTAATAAAATTTTAAGTTAATAATAGTTTGGTTTAAGTATGATTTGATATAATTTAAATGATTTTTATAATAAATTCTAATTTAATTTAAACAAAATTTTCTGAAACTTATTCAATTTTAATTATTTAACATATTCAAATTAATTTTAGATCTAAAATTAATGACTTAAATTGTGTTTAAATCAATGTATTAAATACCGTATTGATACTGATACTGGATTTGTGTTTAGAATGATATTATACCAGTACTGTTTAGGATAATTTTTTAAAATTATAAATCAATCCCTAAATTTTATAAAATTTACAAAATAGTCTATAAATATATTATATTGTGTAATTTTAACTTAACTTTAAACCTAAAAAGGTCAAAATACAAAATTTTTCTTTTTATATAAATAATTTTATTTTTATTTTTATTTTTCGGTACCGACCGGTATTTAAATCTGGTATCATTTTTCCTAATTTCGTATCGTTTTTCAGCCGATACGCTTCGGCTGATACGGTACAAAATTAAACACTTTGGTTTAAATCTATTTAAATTTAAGATTCAAATTACAATTAAATTTGAATAAGTTTTAAAAAATTTTATTTAAATTAAATTAGAATGGATTATAAAAATTGTTTAAATTATATAAAATCATACTTAAACTAAACTATTATTATCCTAAAAATTTTATTAATTTAAAGTAAT
>JAOXYD010000004.1:3708201-3724745 GCA_028565735.1 Pinacopodium congolense | reverse complement strand
ATACTTTTCATATTGTTTAATATACTTTAAATAATTTTTATATACATAAATAATTTTTATTACAAAATAAAATATAAAATCAAAAGTACTTTTTATTTTTATGTTACCAAACAATTTACTCTATTAAGTTTTTTTAAAAAAAGTTCTATTTTAAATGACAGCCAAACAGTTAATTATCTTTTTAAAAAAGTTTTTCTCAAAAAAATTTTACAGAAAAAAATTCTACTAACAAAAACTCTATTAAAATAAGTCTATCCAAACTGACCCTTAATATCATTTTATATTGATCAGTACAGACCGAAACACAGTTGTATCAGCCAGTGAATGGAACAGTATCAGTTTATTTCGTTATGAGTTAGGGTATCAACCTATACCGTCAATTTCGACCAGTACCCTACTGGTATTTAATTCCACGGCAACTACCCATATGACTTGATTTGTGGTGTGGTTTCAATTGCCATCAGGTGACTTTGAAATTTCGTAGCAGCTAGAGAGTCTCTAGTTGGTGCCCAACAAGATAATCAAGTACAAGCCTTTGACGATGAGTACATCTTGTTCGGTAGATTAAAGGCTGGGGTGTTCCTGTCAAAATATGTATATTTTTCTTAACCTAACATTGGCAAGTACTAGCATTTATTGGCTGACTATAAGAGGATATGATGCTCATGATTATGAAATGAAAGCAGCGAAAGAGCAACGGCATTTAAATATATGGGAGGAACTTATTAGTTAAAATCAGAATAAAATTGCATATATATTGTTGGTTGTCGTGTTTCTCATGCCATGTTGATTGATAAAGACGCTCAGTCAAATACCAGAGATGAGTAATATCCGCCCATTTTCGGGACCAAATGATCCTGAATTCAAATATGAATTACTTCTTTTCCATAATTCATTATTTCACTTTGAATTAAAAAGAAAATGCAAGCTTTTGGAAGCTAAACGGTAATTAAGATATTTCTTTAATGAACCCTTTCTCTTCCTTTAAGAGAAATTCTTACAGACATTGCCAAGTTGTAAGCCGATGCCTATCAATTATTTTGCAAGTTTTTTTTTTATAAAATTATTTTGCAAGTTTTAGCAATCAAATCTCATAATTTTCGGATTCAAAACTCGAAAGTATAAGTTTGTTTACTCGGATGAATATGTTGGGCTAGTAGAAGTAGGCCTATGCTTCAACGAGCGTACAGATAAAAATTGAGTGGCGATATTGTATCTTTAAGCGTGCGGTATAATCTAAAGAGAGGTGGCAAATCCTGTTGCAATAGACTTAGTCTTTGAATTATGTTAATAAATCCCTATTGTTTAGGGAAGTTGATTTATTCTTTAGCTTAACTCACGAATACTGTGGAAGTACCTTTTATTTTTCTTTATTATTATTGTAAGGCTATTTTAAATAGTTGTATTCACTTTCAATAAAACACAACTTTTTCTGACAACTTTCTTTAGTTTTCACATCTGGTATCAGAGCCATCATCAAGGGTTAGGGTTCCCAAAATTGCAGCAGCAGCTCAGTCATCCGCAGTTGGGTTCCCAAAATTGCAGCCGCAGCTCAGTCATCCGCAACTCAGTCATTTCTTTAGAAAATAATTTTGTCCAGCCAGCTATTCCCCGGCTCAATGGGCATTATGAGCATTGGAGCATGCTTATGGAAAATTTCCTTCGCTCAAAGGAATATTGGCAGATAGTTGAGAATGGAGTCCCAGAAGAGGGGGCAGTCCTCACTGATGCAGAGCGGAAGGTGCTAGCTGACCAAAAATTGAAGGATTTACGAGCCAAGAACTATTTATTCCAGGCTATCGATCGCACCATCTTGGAAACCATTTTGACTAAAGACACGGCCAAGGGTATTTGGGATTCTTTGAAGCAAAAGTATCAAGGGAATGCCCGAGTCAAGCGTGCCCAACTTCAAGCTCTTCGCAAAGATTTTGAAGTTCTGCACATGAAGGAAGGTGAAACTGTTAATGATTTTTTTGCTCGTACCCTTACAGTTACTAATAAAATGCGTAGTCTTGGTGAAAAGATGAGTGATGTTGCTGTGATTGAAAAGATTTTGCGCTCTATGTCATCCAAATTTGATTATGTGGTCTGCTCCATTAAAGAATCCAAAGACTTGGATCATATGAGTATTGACGAATTGCAAAGTAGTCTCCAGGTACATGAACAACGTATGTCTAGTCATGTCATTGAAGAGCAGGCATTGAAGATTGTTCATGAGGATCATTCTAATAGTTCTGGACGTGCCCGTGACACCTCACGTGGAAGGGGAAGAGGAGGAAGAGGACGTGGCAGACAAGGTATGAATAAAGCTCTTGTTGAGTGCTATTACTGTCATGATCTTGGTCACTTTCAAAACGAGTGTCCCAGGAAAAACAGGGACTCCAAAGCTCACTTTGCTGAAATGGAAACGGAGGAGCTTCTTCTAATGGCCTACATTAATGATGAAAGATCTCATGAGGAACTTATTTGGTTTCTAGACTCTGGTTGCAGCAATCACATGTGTGGAAGGAAAGAGTTCTTTTCGCACCTTGATGACACCTTCCGAAAAACTGTTAAACTTGGCAACAATTCGAGTCTTCAAGTCATGGGAAAAGGGCAAATTCACATGCAAATCAACAACCTTGCTCATGTTATCACAGAGGTATTTTACATACCTGACTTAAAAAATAATCTTTTAAGTATTGGTCAATTGCAGGACAAAGGATTATCTATCCTAATTCAACACAACCAGTGCAAAGTATTTCATCCAGAGAAAGGACTTATCATCACAACCACTATGTCACACAATCGCATGTTCATTCTTCGAGCCATCATCAGATCACCAGATCAGTCATGCTTCCATACTTTCTCTCAAAATCCAGATCATCTGTGGCATTGTCGTTATGGGCATTTAAGTCTTGATGGCCTCAAAACACTCTTTCACAAACAGATGGTTAAGGGTTTGCCGCAATTACAAAGTTCCAGTCTATTTTGTGAAGACTGTGTAAAAGGAAAACAACACAGAAACTCATTTCCACAAAAAAGCACTTGGAGGGCGTCACAAATTCTCCAACTTGTCCATGCCGATATTTGTGGGCCTATTTCTCCAACTTCCAACAGCAACAAAAGGTATCTTTTAACCTTTATCGATGATTTTAGTCGCAAAACGTGGGTATTTTTCTTGACAGAAAAATCAGAGGCTTTTAAAGTATTCAAGATTTTCAAAGCAAAGGTTGAGACAGCCATGAACACATCCATCCGAGGTCTACGTACAGATAGGGGTGGAGAGTTCAATTCTAATGAATTCACTGATTTTTGCGTGACCAACGGAATCCGACGTCAATTGACTGCAGCCTATTCTCCTCAACAAAATGGAGTAGCAGAGCATAAGAACCGGACAATCATGGAAATGGTTCGTAGTATGCTTTCATGTAAACAAATGCCTAAACACTTCTGGCCTGAGGCAGTTAACTGGACAGTGCATGTTCTTAATCGAAGTCCCACACTAGCCGTGCGAAATCAAACACCAGAGGAAGCATGGAGTGGCAATAAACCCTCAGTTGACCACTTTCGAATATTTGGATGTCTTGCATATGTTCACATTCCAGATGTTAAACGCACAAAATTAAATGACAAAAGCTTGAAATGTGTCTTTCTAGGTGTCAGTGAGGAATCCAAGGCATATCGTCTGTATGATCCTTTATCCAAACAAATTGTGATCAGTCGTGACGTTGTTTTTAATGAAGATGCATCCTGGCCTTGGACAGATACACAAGGTGATATTGTTCATACTTCACTTGATTTGGGGGAGGAACATGCAGACACATCTGATCAAAATGTTGCTGGAAATACAATGCCTTTTACCTCTGGAAGCCCAGGTACTGAAACCACACCACCTTCACCTGCAGCTGAAGGTATTTTTCCTACTCCTGATCATCCATCTGACCATGAAGCAACAACACGCTCTCGTCATCCACCACTTTGGATGCGTGATTATGATACTGGAGCTGGACTTTCAGAGGAAGAACAAGACAGCAACTTCGCTATGTTTATTGATGAAGATCCTCTAACCTTTTCTGATGCAGTTCATAGTAACAAGTGGCGACTTGCTATGGATGCCGAGATTGCTGCCATTCAAAAGAACAATACCTGGGAGTTGACAGACCTTCCTGCAGGAGGAAAAACAATTGGGGTTAAGTGGGTGTATAAAACAAAGCTGAATGAGCATGGTGAAATAACCAAATGCAAGGCACGTCTTGTCGCAAAAGGCTACACCCAACAATATGGCATTGATTATTCTGAAGTTTTTGCTCCTGTAGCCCGTTTGGACACTATTCGGCTTATCCTTGCCATTACAGCCCAAGAGGCATGGCCAATCTATCAATTAGATTTCAAATCCGCTTTTCTTCATGGAGAGCTTGATGAGGAGGGTTTTTTTGTCTTAATGAAAATGCAACAATAATTACACTTCTAACTACGCTTTTACCTGTTGTCTAAAGATCTTTTTACTGTATTAACAATCAAACACATGGGATAGATTATCAGGAAACTTTTGCTCTAGTGGCTAAAATAACACAATTTAAATTCTTTTGTCTTTAGCTACTAATTTTAATTGGTGTTTATAGTAATTTGTTGTCAAAATGTGTTTTTTTATATAAGACCTTGAAGAAGAGGTGTATATAAAACCTCAATCAGGTTTCTAGAAATATTTCAAAGAAAATTAAGTGTATAGGTTAAGAAAGGCACTTTACAGGTTCAAGCAATCACCATGGGCTTAGTTTAGAAAGTTTATGAAAGTAATGCTCGATATTGGTTACAAATAAAGCCAAGGAAACCATACTCTCTTCTTTAGACACTTAATAGCAAGGAAACTTATAGCCTTGACAGTATATGCCAATAATGTCATTGTGACATGTGATGATGACAAAGAAATTCTAAAGCCTAAGGTTAGAATTATAAAAAAATTTGAGAATAAAGAGCTTAGGAAGCTTAAATACTTTTTAGGGATTGAAGTAGCTTGATCTAAAGAAGTGATGGATATCTATTTCCATCAACAGTCATTGATCCTTTACAGGGCATTAGAAGACTAAAAAATATTATTAAGATTAATTACTTATCTTCAAACCCAAAAAGATGGACAAGGCCTAACATAAGTAAAATAATGCTTGGAGTCCTATCTGCAAGGATGATCTACTTACTTGTTTTAGTGAAGCCCAATCTGTATAGTGAAGGCCAATTTGAAAAGATTAAAGACATGAGTTTTTAGGAAAATTTCGTATTTTGAATTTTTGTCATTAATTATTATTAATTGTCAAGTTATTTTTAAGGATTTCAAATTCAAAAACTGATTTTTATCCATTAATTTAGGAAATCCTTCCTAGTCAATTCTTTCATATTTAGTTATTATTAGAATTCATTAGGAAGATATTTCCTTGTAGGGATTTCATCTTTTGGTGCTTATTTAAAGAGGCAACTTAGTGTAATATGAGATCATCATATCATTAATCAAATTGAGTGTTTTTCTCTATTGTGAGAGCTTTCTCTTTATTTTTTATTTAAGAACTAAATCTGATGTTTTCAAGGTAACTTGTATTGATCAACTTGTAACTTTAGTTCTAATTAACAAGTTTGGTTGGGGTTCGGTTCTTTACTTGATTCAAGACAGATTTTGGAGTTTTTTTCCTTGTTAGTTTCGAGACTTTGGTGTTTCTTTATCAAGGTTCTTATCATTTGGTATCAGAGCCAAACTCTTTGAATCAAGTTACATCTATCCTTGTTTTTGTTTCTTGTTTAATCTTATTTCTTTGGTTCTTCTTATTCTCGTGTCTTTGTTTCTTTTTAGTATAATGTTCCTTGTGCTCTTCTTTTTTTCCTTTATGCAAAATTACATTAAAGTTTTTCTATTAATCTATTGTCCTTTAAGTTGTATTCGTTCTAAAAAAAAAGGGGTCCTGCTTATCTTCAATTGTTACCTAAAGTTACACGAATCTATCTCAAATAAAAAATTGCAAGATTTTGTTATCTTTAATTGTTATACACATTTTTGGGTGTTATTCCTAGTCAAAAAAAGAAAAAAAAGAAGAAAATAAAAAAAGGGAGAGGAAGACATTTACTATCTTTCCATTTAGTTTAAATATTCGATTATCATCCTTAATTTATTTCCTTCCTTCCTTCTATAGTCATATTTTGCATTAATTATTCTTTCCTTATTCGTGCTTAATTATTATTTTCTTATTTCTTCCTTTGGACTTTCTAGAATTTCCTACTTCATTGATTTTTGCTTTCCATAACTTCTTATTAAAAAAATTTTCTATTATATTCTATTTCTTATTTTTCACATAAATCTACCTTTCTTGTTGACTTATAATTCAAAGTAATTAAATTTGAATTGCTATTTGCTTTTCTTGCTGAGATCATTGACCAGGTTCTAGTTTAAAGAGCTTGTAAGGGGAAGTTAAGTGGTAAAAAGGCAAAAGTGGAGAGCTTAGCATCAAGAAAAGCGAAAATTAAGTAAACTAGGAGTGAACATTGACTAGAGAGTAAACATGTAAGGGAGCGTGTGAGAACAAACCAATTTGTTTTATTACTAGTTCATTCTTTGCAGGGTTAATCATGAGTAGTAGTGGAGAAAATGTTATCATTAACCTCAAGATGTTCATGAAAGTCATCCAAGATTAATTCCAAACTCTTAATATGTGATTAGACAATTTAGAGACATCAAGTAGGTCAAATTCTTGTAGAAATCAACCACCAAATATGTAGGAAGAGGAGGAAGCCAATTTTGAATAGGTTAGATTCATGAGAGGAAGAGGGCCTATTTAAAGGTATGATAATAATTTGAGTAATATTAAAATGCAGATTCCATCTTTCAAGGAAAGAATGATACAGAGTTATATTTGGGGTGGGAAAGAAAAGTAGAACATGTGTTTAATTTTAATAACTATTCTTAAGAGAAAAAGGTCAAGTTGGTAGTAGTTGAATTCACGGATTATGCTAGCATTTGGTGGGATCAATTGGTGCTAGAAAGTGTAGGAATGGAGAGAGGCCTATTCGGTCATAGGAAGAGATGAAGATAGTAATGTGCAAACGTTTCATACCTAACCATTATTATAGAGACTTGTGCAAGAAGTTACAAGGTTTATCTCAAGGTTCCAGAAGTGTAGAAGAATACTACAAGGAAATGGAGATAACCATGATTAGGTCTAACAATAAAGAAGATCGAGAAGCTACTATGGCTAGATTCATTAATGGTTTAAATAAGGAGATTACTAATGTGGTAGTTTTGTGGCATTATGTAGAGATGGAGGATTTATTATATAAGGCAATCAAGGTTTAAGGGCAATTAAAGTCTAGGGGAAATTCCAAATTTGGTGTGACTTTTAACTTTTCAGGGAGGTCAAATTGGAAGGATATTAAGACTACCTTAAAACCAAATGATGTTACAAAATCCAAAGATTCGGTTTCCTATAAAGGTAAAACTGAAACTAAACCCCCTCTAAATCACGTGAATTTAAGTGTTTTAGGTGTTAAGGGTTTGGACATGTTGCTTCTCAATGTCCAAATAAAAAGACTATGTAGGGAAGTTGATATTGAAGGACCCGTGAGTGGGGAATTGCTTATCACTAGGCGAACTCTTAACATTTAGCCTAAGGATGAAGGAGATGAAGCAAAATGTGAGCATATCTTTCATACTTGATGACATGTGAATAACAAGGTATATAGCATGATACTTGATAGTGGAAGTTGTACTAATGTTGCTAGTACTTATTGGTTGATAAATTGAATTTGGCAACTCTAAAACATCCAAAACCATACAAGTTGTAATGATTGAATAAGTGTGGAGAAGTTAAGGTGACAAAACATGTTTTGGTGGCTTTTTCCATAAGTAGTTACAATGATGAGGTTCTTTGTGATATACTGCTAATGTATGTTGGTCATCTTCTTTTGGGATGACCATGGCAATTTAATAGAAAAGTTTAACATGATGGGTATAAAAACAACTAATCCTTTGTTATGAACAATTGATATGTGATCTTAACATCTCTTAAACTATGGGAAGCATACGAGGGTCAAATCATGATAGTAAAAGAGTACAAATTGAGAGAAAAACAAGTGAGTGCTCAAGAAAAGAGTGATAGTGACAAAAAGAGGGGGAGTGTGAAAAAGAGTGAACAAAGCATAGTAGTAAGCAATAAGAGAAGAAAATCAGATTGTGAGACTCAAAATAGAGAGAAAAATATGAGAGTTAGTGCATATGCTAGTAGCGATGAGGTTAATAGTACAATGTTTGTGAGGCAAAAACTCTTTGTACTTTTATACAAAAATATTTACCTTTCAAATAACGAACTTACTCTTTCTTTATCTAGCATTTTATGACCTTATTGCAGGAATTTATTGATTTGTTTCCTGAGGAGTTACCAAAAGGATTATTTCCTTTAAGAGGCATTGAGCATCAAATCGATTTCATCCTAAGATTAACAATTCCTAAAAGGCTAGCTTATAAAGCTAATCCAGAGGAGACTAAGGAGATTCAAAGGCAAGTGGACGAGTTAGTGGAAAAAGGATTCGTGAGAGAGAGTCTCAGTCCATGTTCAATTCCTTTAATTCTAATACCAAAGAAAGATGGAATATGGTTCATGTGCGTGAATTGTCGAGCTATAAAAAAAATTACAGTAAAGTATAAACATCATATACCTAAATTAGATGATATGCTTGATGAGTTATATGGTTTTTGTTTGCTTTCAAAGATTGATTTAAAAAGTGGATACTATCAAATTTGCATAAAAGAGGGAGATGAATGAAAACCTACTTTTAAAACAACATATGGTCTATATAAATGGTTGGTATTGCCTTTTATTTTAACTAATGCATCGAGTACTTTTATGAAGTTAATAAACCATATTTTGCGACCTTTTATTAGGAAATTTGTTGTTGTTTACTTTTATGACATTTTAGTGTATAGTAAGAACTTGGATGACCATGTCAAACATTTACATTATGTACTTTGTGCTTTAAGAGAATATAAGTTGTATGCTAACTTAAAGAAGCACACATTTTGTATGCAATCTGTTGTGTTTCTTAGTTTTGATGTGAGTGCACATGGAGTTAATATAGAAGAGGAAAAGGTCAAGGTAATTAAGGAGTGGCTTACACCTAAGAATGCAAATGAGGTACAATATTTTTATGGTTTAGTAAGTTTTTATAGGAGGTTTGTAAAGGATTTTAGTTCCATAGCAGCACCTCTAAATGAACTTATTAAAAAGAATGTTGTGTTTAAATGGACCGATGTGCATGAACAGGCTTTTATTATTTTGAAAGATAAGTTCAACAATGCACCCTTGGTTTGTTGACCTAAGTTTGATAAAGTTTTTGAGATTGAATGTGATGCATCGGGAATTTGTATATGAGCTGTTTTGATGCAGGACTATAAACTGATTGCATACTTTAATGAGAAGCTTAGTGGAGCAGTCTTAAATTACCTTATGTATGACAAGGAATTATATGCATTAGTGATGACTCTACAAACATGAAAATGTTACTTATGGCCAAATGAGTTCATTATTCATTCAAATAATGAGAGCTTAAAGTTTTTGAAGTCTCAAGGTAAGTTGCACATTATTGAAACCTTTCCTTACACGATCAAATATAAGCAAGGAAAGGAAAATGTTGTGGCTGATGCATTGTCTAAAAGATATGCATTATTCACTTCTTTGCAAACTAAATTACTTGATTTTGAGTTTATTAAGAATTTATATGATAGTGATACCGACTTTGGACAAATGTGGCTTGCATGTTCTAAGTGTGCATACGGTAATTTTTATAAGCATGATGGATTTTTTTTAATAAAGATAAACTTTGTGTACCTAAATGTTCTATGCGCGAATTACTTATTAAGGAGACCCATGGGGGTGGGTTATTGGGGAATTTTGACATTTAAAAAATCTTAAATATATTACATGAATATTTTTATTAGGATAACATGAAGCATAATGTGCAATCTATTTATAACAAATGCATTGCATGCAAATAAGCTAAGTTAAAAGTAATTCCTCATAGTTGGTATACTCCTTTACTTGTGCCTAATCAACCTTGGATTGACATATCTATGGATTTTGTGTTGGGATTACCTAGATCTTAAAGTGGTAAAGACAACATATCTGTTGTTGTTGATAGATTTAGTAAGATGACACATTTTATTGCATGTTCTAAAACCAATGATGCAACGTATATTGTTGATTTATTCTTTAAGGAGATAATGCGTTTGCATAATTTTCTTAGAACAATTATGAGTGATAGGGATGTTAAATGCTTGAGTCATTTTTGGCGTACTTTGTGCAGTGGTAGCAAACTGTTATTTTCAATTGTTGCATATCCTCAAACAGATGGAAGAATTGAGGTGGTTAATAGGACATTTACTACCTTATTGTGTGCTATCATTCAAGACAATTTAAAACAATAGGAAACAAGTTTACCACATGTGGATTTTTCATATAATAGGGCTATACATTCTGCTATATCTTATTCACCTTTTGAAATTGTGTATGGTTTTAGTCATTTGACTCCTTTAGATGTTTTGCCTTTGCTTACTAATGGATGTGCTAATTTGAATGGAAAGAAAAAGGTAGAATTTATTAGGGATTTTCATGCCAAGATTCGCTCTAATATAGAGAAAAAGAATGAGCAGTATACAAGGAAAGTTAACAAGGGGCTCGTGAAAGTTACCTTTGAACCTAGAGATTGGGTTTGGGTTCATATGCATAAAAAGAGATTTGTTACCCAAAGGAAATCAAAATTGTAACCTAGAGGTGAGGGACCTTTCCAAGTGTTAGGGCAAGTAAATGAAAATGTCTATAAGCTTGACTTACCAAGTCATTATGGAAATATTAGTGCCACCTTCAATGTTGCTGACTTATATTTATTTGATGTAGGTGATTCGAGGACAAATCCTTTCGAGGAGGGAGGGAATGATGGATATTTGCTTGCATTAACAGTCACTGATCCTTTATAGGGCATTGGAGGTCCTATGACAAGAGCAAGAGCTAAGCGAATGAAAGAGGCTTTGCAAGGGTTAATAAAAGACATTCAAGACAATAAGACTATTTTGGAAGGCTCTAAAAAATTACCAAGATTAATTACTTATCTTCAAGCCCTAGAAGATGGAAAAGGCTTAACATAAGTAAAACAATGCTTGGAGCCTTATATGCAGGGATGATATACATACTTGTTTTAATGAAGCCCAATGATCTACATACTTGTTTTAATGAAGCTCAATCTGAATTGTGAAGCCAAATTTGAAAAGATTAAAGATATGAGATTGAAGAGAAATTTCGTATTTAAATTTTTTGTCATTAATTGTTATTATTTTTTAAGTTATTTTAGAAGGATTTAAAATTCAAAAACTGATTTGTATCCATTAATTAAGGAAATCCTTCCTAGTCAAGTCTTTCCTATTTAGTTATGATTAGAATTTATTAGGAAGATCTTTCCTTATAGGGATTTCATTTTTTGGTACCTATTTAAAGAGGCAACCTAGTGTAATATGAGATCATCATATCATTAATCAAATTTAAGTGTTCTTCTCTATTGTAAGACCTTTATCTTTGTTCTTTATTCAAGAACTAAATCTGGTATCTTCAAGGTAACTTGTAGTGATCAACTTATAACTTTGGTTCTAATCAACAAGTTTGGTTGGGGTCGGGTTTTTTGCTTGATTCAAGACAAATTTTGGGGTTTCTTTTTCCTTATTGGTTTCGGGTCTTCAGTGTTTCTTTATCAAGGTTCATATTAAGAAGTTATCTTTATTTTCTAATAGAAATACATTCTAGATCTCCTACGAGAGATGGGAAAGTTGAGATGCAAGCCTACTAATAGACCAATAAAAAACATCATTAGTTGAGTGAAGCAAAAGATGATGAAGCTATTAATAAATGGAGGTATTAGAAGTTGGTTGGGAAACTAATCTACTTGTCTCATATGCGTTCGGATATTGCATATGTTGTGGGAGTGATAAGTCAATTCATTCATGATCCTAAGAAAGTTCATTTACATGCTACCTATAGAGTGATTTAGTACTTGAAGTCTACTATAGGGAAAGCAATTATGTTTAGGAAAGAAGAAAATATAATTGTTGAAGCTTACATAAATGTAGATTATACTGGGTCACTCACAGATCAATGCTCAAAAACAGGTTATTATACTTTGATTGGAGGGAACTTAGTGACATGAAAGATCAAAAAATAGGCAGTGGTATATAGATCAAGTGTAGAAGCTTAGTTCTGTGCAATAGCTTAAGGAATTTGTGAACTTTTGTGGATAAAGAAAATCTTAAAAGATTTGAAAGATAAATGACATGAACCTATGAAGTTGTATTATGAAAAAAAGTCTACTATAAGCATCACACATCATCTAGTTCAACATGACAAAACAAAACATGTTGAGATATAGTGACACCTCATTATGCTCTTAAAAATGGTCAAATGATAGATATGCTTATAAAAGGATTGGACAACTCAACTTTTCAAAACATCATTAATAAGCTGGGAATGGAAAACATTTATTCCCCAACTTTTTTGACAACTATAAATAGCTAATTGATAAGCTGATTTGTAGGTTGATTATTCTGATTGTAATCTTTCTTAATTTATTAAATCAATGATTAATTTATAGGGATTAGCTTATTACCTAAGATAGAAACCTAGTTTTGCATCTCTATTAATGTATTCATTTTATGAAAATAATGAGAAAAAATTCTAGTTTTTTGTTCGAAATCCTTCCATTAATTTCAATCCTATTTTCATATTTGGCTTTCAGCCTACAAACATATTAAAGTAAATAAATCCATAATTAGGTCACACACTTGTTATATTTACGATCTATGTAAAATTTTAATGCCCAAATGTCATTGACCAAGAAACCAACCATCTTTAGTTATATATTTGTAGAAACCCTCACTCTCTCTTGTGTACCTACCTCAATACCCATATAATATTTCCTTTTTGACATGCATGCTCTTGAAGCAAAAAAAAAAAGAAAAAGGGTTTTGAGTTACTAATTAGAGACTTAGAGAACAATCAAGGTGATAGCTGGAAAAAAAACTAAAAAAATTATGGCGATAGATAGGAAGTTTAAGCTTTTTAAGATAAATACTATAGATATATGTATAAGTTAGGTTGGGTTAGGTTAAATATAGACGTCTAGGTTAACATTAACCTAAACTAACCTAGATTTGGGAATGTTATAAACATAGGCCTTAATAAAATGCATGGATGTTATGCAAGCATGCTACAATTTTTCCTTCTTAAGAAAGTTTCATCCTCGAACTTAGCCACGTACCTGAAATCTCGAATAGATAAGTATACTAATGTTGTACATTATCCTCCTTCTTGCATGTGGCCTAACTTGGACAGCAGTAATGAACCACAATAAACTTATAACAATACCTTTCTAAAGTCAAAGCCTTTTCAAGAACCCAAACAATAATCTAAATTTGGAAGTCGTATCCCACAGTATCATAAATTAACTCGATGCTACCTTTAGGCATAGACTTTTAGCATAGCCTTCAACATTAACAAGCTGTGCTTTAAACATATTAAGCATGGATTAATTTATTAGTAGAGAACTAAATCTACCAACTTAGTAGCTAGAATATGTTAAATTACATACATTGCCATGAAACTGTTTATGCATTTAACATTAGGTTTTACTCATGTATCTTCACCTCTTTAACATAACGAATTGTAGTAACTATTTCAGCACCATCTCTTATCACCCCTCTAAAACAAAGAAATTTGATTCTTCAGAATAATTATACATCTAAAGATGCATCAAAATAAACATCTAAAAATGGAAAATGTTTTTTCTTACCTAATAAGCTTGGTATGTACATTACTGGAAAGACATACAATTGCTAAAAGTATTTGAAAAAACTTGAGTAATATACCACTAGGATTTCTTCTTTAGTAATGTTGATCTAAAAATCATCATCTCAATATCATGAAAATGGATTTAGTTTTCATAAAAATATTAAGAGATATGTGAAATACTTCCAAGATGTTTGAAGATGAGATAAATTATAAAAGCTATACTGGGACATATATGTACTTGTTTTCCTTCATGCTTATATCCATTATTAATCATTAACCATAAATTAAAAAAAACATGAAATCAAAGAAAATTGAGAGAACAACTAAAAATATAAGTATTGCATAACATGCTTGCTTTTGATTATGAAATGCAAGTGTTTTAGATCCTAGTTTCATACTAGTCATTTGCCTATAACAAAAGTAAATGAGACTAAGTTCCTAATTTAAAACTTCGTGAGTTACACTAAAAGTCCCTAACTGTAGATGAAACAGTGCTCAATTAAGAGTATCCATAACCAAGAATTATAGTAAATCTTAATCACCACTCTTAAGTAAAACCAAATACACCTCCTTATAACCTTATTATCTTATTAATAAAAAAAATCACCAAAATTATTAGACTTTAAGCTATATTTATCTTAATTAGCAAAATCTCTTACCATACTAAACTCTGGAACATCTTTCAACTTTATTATATTTTCCAAGACTTTTTATTGTATTTCTATATTCCTATTTCATAAAAGCCATAAAGTAAAGTTCTATAATTATTAAGATTTAGCTTAAATCCTTCCTTTTCAATTTCATAAAGTGATTTTAAGAAATCAGAAATATCTTTTCTATAGTGTGCATTAATTATCTCATTGTGTAGAGTTTCATTTACCTCCACACCTTTTAATGCCATTTCATTAAAGTTTTAAAGTTTTGCTTAAGTCACCTCATTTTATATGGGCATCAACGCTCTATATTACATCATTGACGTTACTATTGCTCACAACTATCTCATTAAAAAGAGTAACTATTTTAGATCTACTCCCCATACTCTTATAACCATTTATGAGAGTTTTGTAACTTTAAACAGTTGACATTAGATTCCTTCTTTTTAGCTATAGAGATAACTACTTGCCTCTTTCATCATTCTTCTTTTACAATGATAATTAATTAAAATTGTATAGATGATGTGATCTAACACTACATTTAAATTACTTGTTGTTGAACTAAGAAGGTTCCAATCATGTGTTTTAATCATGAAAAACATTATTATTAATAATGTTTAAGTTTTTTTAAGCATGTATAAGATAAGTTAATATTTACAATGCAAGAATATATTTGTGAAGCCTAAAGTAGAAGAGTTTAAGTATTGGATGATCAAGAATGACCAAGGATCAAAGGATAAAGATTGATGATCAAGATAATGCAAATCAAGTTCAGATGGGTTTAGGAAAGAGTCTTAAGTTGTAAGTCTTCTTGATCTTTATCAATGCTTGAAAGAGATCTCACATTTGCATAACATATTTACATGAAGATTTGCATATAAGATTTGAATTGTGATTTTAGTGCTCAATTGAATTTGATTATGTCATTTTTCATATTAGGAATTGAATTTGAATGCATATAGGCTAAATGTTGTATAATCAAGTAGAAATATGGTGAATTGTTTTGGTGCATGCTTCTTGATGATTTTAAGTAAATTAAATTATTGCTTGAAGTTGTTTAAGTATGTTTGAATTGGTTTGTGTCATATTTGTGTTGTAAATTTTGGTTTATGGATAACTTATGAAGTGTTTGAAAAGTTTTAAAGTAGTTTAATAATGAAAAGTTTCATAATTAAGGCAATTCATTTGTTTTGAATGATTTCAATATTTTTTATAAGTTGAAATAACCTTGAATTATATTTTAAAACTTACTTAAGTATTTTTTAATGTTAGAAATTTGTTAGAAAATTTTGGAATTGATTTGAGCATTTTTTGTATGTTTTTGGAACCATTACAATGGGCTGATAAGTGATATACAACGGGCTCTAGACTCTCGTATTGCCTCAGTTTCCCAGAGAGCATTATGGTGGTCTAGGAGGGCATCGTAATGCTCCTAGCAACCATTGTTATGTCAAACCTTTTATGATTTAAAGTCCTATAGTGTGGGTATATTTATTTGAAATCAAACCTTTTTCTACCATGTAATCCTTTAAGTTTATCGCTTCTTAAATTTTCTAACTCTATAAAATCTACTATTTCCACATTATAGGTAAACCTTTCTCTTCCATTTCAAGCAACATAAGTTAACCTTCCTTAACATGGACACATAAATACATGTAGAACCATTTAGCTAGAACTAATATTAGTTTAATAAAGTACATGTGAAACAGGCATCACATTAAATGACTCTTCCTTGTTCACTTTTGGCCTAGCAGTTACATCATTAAACAGACCTATCTAATTTATCTTTAGAAATGTAGACCTGCTCTGATACCACCTAATTTAATACCCTCCTTTACAAATTCCTCACTTATTCCCAATAAATATCAATCATAATTCAATAAAATCAATTCTCAAATCGAAATAAACCCTAATTTCATATTTAACTAAGATTCAATCTTAACTAACCAATCAATTAAACTTCTATAAATCCACAAGTAATGTCATTAATCAATTCATGATCCAAATGTACAACCCATCTAATGCAAATAAGTGTACAAGGTGAAGACTA
>JAOXYD010000004.1:3688257-3702942 GCA_028565735.1 Pinacopodium congolense | reverse complement strand
AGATACTTAATATCATTTGTAAAAGGAACGGTATCATGACAATCGAAATTATAGAAATGTGTTGCACTTTCGACCACATAAGCTGAGTTTATTGCAACAACCTAAGCTTGTAAAGAGTTGCTAAGGATGCAAATTTGTAAGGAACATGGTTGTAAACAAGAACGTTATGTGTTATTTTGTGATAGTCAAAGCACTATTTATCTTGGTAAGAATTCCTCTTTCCATTCAAGATCAAAGCATATTGATGTGAGATATCATTAGATCAAGGATGTATTAGAATCTCAGCAATTACAACTTGATATGATCCATACTGATGAGAATAGTTTGGATATGTTGACGAAGTATTTACCAGGGGAAAAGCTTGAGGCTTACTGTTTGACTATAGGGATGATAGTCCCTCCCATATTGACGTGAGGGGGAGTTTGTCGGTGATCCTACCATATGGAAAGGACTACTTGCATTTGGTGGCTCTCTCCCTCTTTCAACTTTGATGTTTATCCTTTGATCACTTGTCAAGACCAATGCTTTGATTGTAGACACCACTTGCTCCTCTTTGTAAAATACATGTTAGTTTGTTAAAATTGTCAAAATTGTGTCTCTTATTTTCAACATTTGTAAGCTACAGTTTTAGTTATAAATATGTTGAATGTATAAAGTGAAATAAGAGAGCAATGGAGAGTGACAATAAAAGAGAAGAAAAGTAGAAAAAAAATTGTGTGAGACCCAAATTATAGTGTTCAACCAAGATCAAAGTGTATTTTGATCTTGAAGTCCTCTTTGATTCGTGTCTTAAGTCTGATATTTTTTATATCCTCTTATTATTATTTTGTAGTTATTGTCCCTATTTATTAAGTCAGGAGGATTGGTTATTGTACCAATTATTTTACATAGTGAAAGATTTACTTACTTGCGCTCGTAGTTTTTATTCATTGATTTTAAAGTAATTTTTTACGTTAAAAATTCTGATGTCTTGTGCGATTTATTTTTCACATAATATTTTGTAATTTGTGATTAATTTATTTTTTGAATCTATATAAAAATTTTTGAGTAAATTATTTTTATCATTCTACTGTAATAATATTATTATTGTCGTTATTCTCCCGACAAGTATCATATAAAATAGTGAAATCATATAGTTGATAAGTTGACGAATGGACCATTTTCTCCAAATCAATAAAATATCAGAAAACTTTGTCATGCGGAAAACTTGTGGTTGGAAGAATTCTTCACAGTCAATAAAACACTTTGTCGTGTCTCTTAAGCGGATTCGATTTGGAAATTCATTCCTGTTACGCTTGCCAGCCAATTTCTAGTACTATTGTCATCATTTCTTGCTTGAATGAAATATCGAGTGTTCGAATTCAACTCTTCAAAATAAATCCAATATGTTTCTAGTGGACTGGGATATAAGAACTTAATTATTTCTCTAACGGGAAAAATTGCGAAATAATGTAAGAGACATTAAGTGTTATTGGTCAAAGAGTTGCTGCATAAAAGGGTTTAACCCTTCAAATCAACCAAAAAGATGGTCATATCATCTTCATCAATTTATCGGATAGCCAATCTAAAAGAAGTTTCTAGCTAAAACGTAAGAACTGGTGTAACTAATGAATTGATTGATTAGCTAATTCCTAGTCATGACCTGTTTGATAACAAAATGATAAAAGATAGATGAAGACTTTAAGGTGAGGAATTTACAAAATATGATGTGACTATGATGCAATTCTTAGTAATAAGAATTACTTAAATAGCACTTTCTTGCTTCTGCTAAACATTACTATAGTAAATCGAACCATTTATGTTTTTTTTTCAAATAAAAAGACGATATTAATGTTTCCCTCTCTCTTTTTTTTCCCCTCATTTACCCTTTTAACCAATAAATTCTTCTCACTACATACAAGTTAAGTGTAAGTAAATAAGATGCCAATGGATTAAACTATTAATGATAAAGTAGCACGATGATTTTTTTTATTTTTAAAGTTGAATCAAAAGCTTATGATCCGGCCCAAATGTATGTGGGTAAGGGAGAACAAGGAGCATTAGGAGGAAGAACAATAGGCATTAGGCAAAACTACCATAGCTTTTTTTCTTAAGATTCGAATTCATTCTACGTCATTATCACGTATAATACAATAGAAGTTTTCCAAAGCAAGATTACAACTAAGTCCTTGTCACTCTTTCAAAAAAAGTCCTTATCTCAACTAATTAATCGATTTAGGCAATATCATCAAATAATGCAAACCATAGGATCGTTATCAACTGCACTTAAGACACCAGTCATGTCCCACCACAAAGACCCACAATATTGTCACTCTCTGGTCTTCCACATTGTCCAACTTGAAACGTAAATAGTGCTAATGGATGTCTAATCGCAGTCCAAGTTGCGATTCCTGAAACTCAGTAACTAAAACTACCAAGGCAATATTCGAACACTAGTAAATCATGAAACTTAATATTATGATAAGCAAATTATTTATTAATATTACTATAAATTTAATTTATGTTTAGTCTAATTTGAGTCATTTACCATTTATTTGCATGCCCAATTCAAAGCCGTCCAACTGGCTAATCTACGGATATGCTTTACAGTTAATAGTTTCTCCAAATCTCCTCGTAAGAATTATCTGTCACCTGTTCATTGTCTCTATTCCTTCTTGTCCTACTACTACAGATTAGTTGCCAATCAGTTTGCGTGAACTCTTTTATCTACTAGACCCGTGATTTCACAGCTTATAACATGACTGGGTGAGATTGGGAAAGAAGAACTGGTCTGATTGATGATGGGTGTGAGCTGCATCATATGATTTTGTGTATTAAAACTCTGCATAAACGACCATTGACTAAGAAATAAATTTAATGGTTTAGAAAGGAACTACCGATTATGCTTGGCCTTTTGTCCGTTCTTTCCCTTTCAGTGTTGCTCGCATGATGCCATCACCACCATTAAAGAATTCTTCCATCTTCAACGATGGAAATAACAAAAGCAAAAGGAGGGGTAAAGAGAAAAGAAAAATCATTTGTTCTATCTTTTTCCAGTCAAGAACATAGCGGAAAACAAAACACACAGTTGGAAAGGCAAAAGCTTTTTTCTTTTTCCTTTTGTTGTCATTATCGCATGATATTCATCAGCTTTTCTTCCTCAGCCAAAGATCCACCAGGAAACATACAGATAAAGAAAAAGAAATTAACCCCAGAATTTACGCATCCCCAAAAGATACCGATCCATCAATATAAACCTAACATCGGCCACTGTTTGGCTCCACAGTTAACAGAACCTCAAACCCTAAAACACAAAACATTATGATGATGATGATGCACCGACCTTTCTCGATCAATAACGTCTTGAACGTACCTAAAATCCTCCACATGGCAAGGGATAGTGATTGTACCCTTCTGATCAAACCCATACTCTTCTTCAGCTTCTTTGAGTAACTGCATGAACAGAGGATGATTGAAGTATATGACAGGCACTACAAATCTCTGTTGCTCTTCTCCTTGACCAACCTTAATTGCCAGACACCCTTTTGGCACATCTCTCTCTCGCTTCTTATTGCTTCCATGACTACCATTATGATGGTGATGATGGTGATGATGAGGATGATGATGGTGGTGGTGATGATGGGGTAGGTGTAAGTGAAAGTTTCTCAGACTCTTCTCGCCGCTACCCATAATAATAACAATTCTAAGCTGCTAACTTCTGCAGAAAAAAACAGAAGACAGAACCTAACTAATCTGAGACGAGAAAACTGCCAGGGGCACGCTATTTTAATGACTTGTTTAAAGAGGGTAAGAGTGAAGAGTATCTAAGCAATCTTACCAGCCATGAAACAGAGGGACCAAGATTTATATAGTATCATAATCGAAGAAGAGGGTTTTTTATTACCTGCGATCAATTTCTATTACACAACTTCGCTACTGTATTCCAGACGTTTGATTTGGCGGCCCAGCTGATTGTCAAGTTTTAACGTTGAAGATGATGATTGGTGATGTTGGGACAGGAAATCCCTCTTGTTAACGGGATTGTAGGTAGTCTGACTCCAAAGAGTGGCAAGTTTGTAAATAAAAGCGTATTTGAGGGGTAAGACACGTGGAAGGACAGTGGGGAAGAGGAGGACAAGTGGATGGAAGATGTCGACAATCGTAAGCGATAGCCAATAGCACGTCCCAAACATGTCCACGTAGACATCAAGCAGATTCTATCTCTCTCTCTGTTTCACACCGGTGGATTTTTTCTTCAGCCGTTGGATGCTTGGAAGGGAGCCTAACGCTGAAATCGCACGGCAGATGGATCTAGTGGAGTAGGTAACCCGTAGGTACCGAATGTACATAATCGTCCAAAGCACGTTTGTAATGACGAAGAATAACGTTGGGGACAGAATGACAAAACTCTCCCTATCCATTGGGGTCCATCATGAGGTTGACTTGAGTGTGCTGCTGAAATATCCGATTTAAATCAAAAGATGTCAAAATTGGTGGGACTATGATGTCACGTGGATTCTCTTGTATCTACACTTAATGTTTTTTTTGGGGGGACTATGCTCTAGTTGATTTATTTTTAGCTTAAATTAATCCATGTCTTCACAATTTTTTGGGGTAATGGGGACAATAATTGTCTAGGCCCAAGTTTTTTCATGACAAGGTAATTAGTATTAGCTATTTTTAGACATATGTTAAACAAATTTAAAGTTACTGATTAATAAACCATATATTTTAAGCTAATTATTTAATTAATCACATAATAAATCCATATATAGATTTTGAGCCTCAACTATATAGAACACTAATACTCATAAAGCCTAGGTCCTTGGTAACCTGGTTGACTTTCGTTTTATTACTAGAATAAGTGTAATTACTAATTACAATCAATATGAGCATCTGAATCAGACTAATTACGGCAATAGGAGTCAATCAAGGATTTATAAATGCGATTATAATTATCTATTAGTTAACTGCCTAACCTTTGTTATGATAAATGGACCGACCCAGTACTCTTTGTTCGGGTGAATATGCTAAAATTATACTTTGTACCGAAATAAATGGAGTGCAAAAGTGAGTTGAAAATTCGAATTGCTTTTTAGGCCGAAAGCCGATCCCAATATATATACGTTCGACGAACGTGATTGTAATGCTGTTTCTTTGGAAGAATCAAATGCTTTTGTCGAAGGAATATCTTCCAAGGATATATTAGCACACTTGCTGTTCCTTGCAATGCTTTGACATCTGGCAATATAATAATGTAAATATATAAATATATAACAAAAATTTACACTAATTAAATTGGATTTCACACAATTGATTATTTTTATTTTTATTCTTATATTTTTAAAAATTATCATTCATTTTATAATGTTATTTAATTATCTTATAAATATTTTACTAGCATACAATTCTCTTCATAATTTAAAAAATAAAGTCAACTGAAATTTTAAATTTTTAATATAACATTGTTTTTAAAGTTAAAATAGATTAAAAAAGGTTAATAAACTAAACAAAAGAAGTTGTATAATGCTTAAAAATAATATATAAAATAAATAATAGTTTTTTAAATATAAATATTGAAATATAAAAGATCAAATCACATAATAATCCTCCGAGTGTATTTAACTTTAAAAAAGGTATATATATATATATATATATCAAAGTGGAGTTGCTGCTTGTACGTGAAGTACATCTCAAAACTTGAAAGGAGCAATTGGTTAGTCAAAATGCCTATTCCCTTGGCATCAAGAGAGAAATGAAAGACCTTGCAAAATGCGTGTTAAATTATAGGAGAGAAGACCCCAAAAATAGCGGTAGTGGTGAGGAAAAAAAGATGCAAAGTTAGGGGAAGTGAATAACGGAAAGTGGAGGTAGTGAGAAAGCTAAAACGTGGCTTCAATCATTTCTTGCAAAAGGATAGATAACGTTCTTCTTTTTGTTTTTTTGTTTTTCTTCACACGCAATGATTTTAGTTGAATTCCCATTCATGAAATAATCACTGACTTGAAGTCAATTACGTAAATAAGAATAATTGAGATTGGCCGGTCAAGGGTACGGGCCACGCAACACCGACCCGCACCTATAATGAACCTTAGCTTAGCTTAGCTTGTC
Source organism: Pinacopodium congolense (assembly GCA_028565735.1). Classification (NCBI taxonomy): domain Eukaryota; kingdom Viridiplantae; phylum Streptophyta; class Magnoliopsida; order Malpighiales; family Erythroxylaceae; genus Pinacopodium; species Pinacopodium congolense. The sequence goes on along the minus strand of JAOXYD010000004.1, from coordinate 3,696,852 downwards.
GTCAACGGAACCATTTTTAGCGCTTGTCCGAAGTCATGTCTATCCTTTCCAATTCTAGAACAGAAAAGAGAGATCCAAAGCAATTATTACATTTCTATGTCACTTGTGCATTCCAACTAATTGCATTTGTAATTCTCATCATCATAATTATGATTTTGTATTGGTTCTTATTGGTTCCACACTTTTGAGGGATGACTTAGTTTGAAGTTACGAGAATAGTCACCTTTCGTGAATAGTAGCGACATAGAGGAATGCCCAAGTTGTTTTAATTGTCTCAGGAATTGAAGGACTCTTCAAAAAAGTTCTAGCACTTGGGGGCCTTGAATTTAATTTTTTTTAATTTTCAAAATTATGTGGTAAACTCACAAATTTATTTTGCATCATAATCTGATTATTTCAGACTTGTTACTTAATTTTAAGTTCTTGATTTTGTTTTCAAATTATTATATGTCAACTGCTGTTTAGACTCTAGACTTATCGTCAAAAAGTATCTCTACAGTACAATCTCAAAATAAATATTCAATCGTTTAGTTTAATTTTTAATTTTTACTTTCGTTTTAAATTTTTTTAAATTTTTAAATTTTTATACTATTTTTTAATTTCTGTATTTTATTACTATATTATTTTTAAAATTTTATACTATTGTTTTCTATTTTTATATTTAAAAAATAAAAACTAAAAACTAAAAACTAATCCAAACATCTAAAAAAGCATTTTAATGTACTGGGCTGAAATTACGCTTGGACTTACCTGTCACTAAACTCACTAGGGCAAAGGATTGGTCCAATGTTATTTGTGAAGAAGAGAAATGGGCTAGACCAACTCATGACCTTTGAGGTCCCGGTACCTTAAACTCGAATCTCATTCATGTAGAAACATAGTCCAAATAAAAAAGGTGGTTTCAGGTCCAAGTGCAAATTTTTTGTAGTAAGAACTCCAAAAACGAGGCTAGTAGAGCTGACTGTCTAACATTTACTGACCCTAGATTTAATTACCGCGTTTCTTAATTAGTATGTATAACATTCTCCATTTAAGGCTTATTACAAGAGTATTGATACATTATAATTATGATTTTCCTGTGCCGCAATTTCACTCCATATATAAATCTCTACGCTTTGCATTAGTAATTTTCTACTCTAGATTTGATTTTTCAGTATCAAGAACCAACAACAGCGACAATGTCACTAGAATGTCAAAACAGAAGAAAACAGCAATGCTGCTCTACTTCTCAAAGCAATAGCCGCCCCTAAAAGTACAAAATGCTAGTAATTAGAGTCTAACTAGCTGCTTAGCTATTAAAATTGACTTTAGGAGCAGCCAAAGTTTTCACTTTTCACACGAAAACATTGAACTCACCCCAAATCGTCTTTAGAATCTGTGAAATTCCACAAATTACAACATAGCCTGGTTGGCATTGGATCCCACATAAATTGTCAAGGCGTAGGTTTTGCTGCACCTACTTGTGGAAGTAAATACTACCGAGTCTTTTTCAACATCTATCCAATAGTACAAAGTATTGTGGTCAAGTTGTAGGTGTACCAATCATTCACAAAAACTTGTGGTCACAAAACTTTTATCAGAATTCATAAAACATGGCCCAAAGACCTTCCCTTCGTGGGAAGTAAAAGCTAAAATCAGTGATAAAACTAAAGCAGAAAGTAGTTTAGTTTAGGTTTGCTAAGTCAAAAAGGATTCAATAATAAGCTAAAAGGCAGATCTTTAAGGAGACAGGATTGACACAACCCATCTTGACGAAGGGGTGTAACAAAATGTCTGGGGGGACAGCAAAGGAATACCAATCTGTACCGGAAAAACTCTGATAAATATTTACAATTCACCAAAGGTACAAAAGCAATCAGTAATGAGATACACATTTGCCTCCTAGATGCCATACTATGTTTCATACATGAAATTTTGCTCAATGAGAGTGGATGGTGTGTGTTACTGCTCTTGCCACCCTCAAATGGAGAACCCATTGCTGGATATCAAAGCACATGTGTACTAATTCCTCTCTGTGAAGCATGTAAGAATTAAACAGTATGAATGAAGAATAAAAGAAATACAATAAACACCAATTTTGATTTCCAAAGCGATCTTTCATGTATCGTTCCGAGAATTAGGGTTTAAAGCGAAGACAGCATTCTTGGATTTCTCTTAAGGAAAGACGTAAGCCCACAGTTTGCCTTAACATCACGAAAGATTGCTGACAATTCGTTGGCTTGTGCTCAATTTTCCACACCTGAAGGGACAAGATAAGATAGGACTAATGCATAATGTACGTCAGTGACCAGAGGAAGAGGAAACAAAAACTGACGCATAGCATCAACACATTATGAACTTACACATCCAGTGCTCTAAGTGCAGGTTGATTGCATATGGGACGGGAGGGTAGAGGTAGATTGGAAGTTAGAATAGCAATCTGATTGAGTCTCAGAAATAGGAAAGGTAGTTCAGTAGGAAAACGCAAGCTGTTACCGAACAACATGGTAGTACCATCAAATGTCAACAACTACATGATAAGCATAAATATATATATTTTATTTTACATCAACAAAAAAGCATCTTGGTAATGGTACGTCTTAACTTGTATCATCTATTTTTTTCTATTTCCATGAAAACAGAACTGCAAGACTTTTCAAATACTGACAGAAGGGCGTCGCTTTCTTGGTTGTACATCTTGACACAGCCATGCCCTTTCTAAAAGATTGATTTTGAGATCGGAGCCTGACATTTTTAAAGTGAAGAAGGAAACCCTAGAGTATGAAAAGAAGAAGAACTACAAATGTGTGTTAAAAAAGTTCAAAACCAGATCTGAAATAGAAGCAAAAATAGGAACAGATAGATCAGATTCTGGAAGCCATCATGAGAGAAATCTAGCTAATGATGAACCACATGAGGCTTTAGAATGTTACTGACACATACGAGAAAGATAACACCATCATCACATGATCAGAAAAAGAAAACGAAAAGGAGTAATGATGAAACTTTTTTTCTTGGTGTTGGTCAAAACCCTTCATCATTACACCAATCTGCACAAAACTACAACCTTAATTAGACGAAAAACGAAAACCCATCAATCTGAAAACGCCACGATTCTTTTTTCCTGAAACGACTAAGATACAGAAATTTTAACAGAAAAACGAAAAGAGTCAAGAAAAACCAAACCTTTACACGTACTCCATGCGCATACTGACAAGCTAAGACAAATCTTTGCGGAAGCAGTAATTGGGGGGAATGAAGCCTGGTCCGACGACACTGAACAATGATCGGTGTGTCACGCGATCTTTACGCACATTAGATCTGAACCACATCTATTACAAAATTGAAAAGAGTCGATCTTTGCAAGTGTCCTCGAGCCAGACAACATTCCCCTCAAAAAAGAAGCTTCCTTTGCGCGCAATCCTTCTTGAATTCTAGCAAAAGAGAGACAGAATCTGAAACAAAGAGAGAGTAAGAGGTGGGAGGTAAATTCTGTATCTGTTCTTGCGTTTGTGTGGATTTCTCTAGCTTTGTATCTTATCTCTTTATCCCCCAAGACTCGCGCCTATCTTCAAGGGGGACGTGAGAGAGAGAGAGAGAGAGTTGTGGGATCATCATGAATGAGATGATGAAGAGAATGATAATGGCATGGGGGGTTATAAGAAGAGTAAACAACAGTGGAAACAAACCCCAACGTTAGCAAAAGACAAAAGATAGGTGCAGACTTGGGCCTACCACCTGGTTTTCTCAGTTCCAGAAATGACCACGACCCCATGCACCTCTCTCTCTCTCTCCCCTCTATATACACACTCACACTGTCAAACATGACAAGATGTGTATATAAATACAGTATGTCTCTGTTGTCTAAACTTATATCCACCGTTGGATCTGCCCAGACGATTTGTAATGATCAACACCTCGTACAACATTGGGTGTATACATATAATATATACATGTATGAAACGGAAAGCCCGAGGCTTGGAAGAGGAGAATTTAGGTTTAAGTGTGATGGTTGATGGTGTCATCAAACATGAATTACTGTTAAAACAATGCTGTCTATGTACTATGTAACAAAAGGAACCAATGCCCATTATGGACCGTAGGATGCTGAGACCGTCCCATGATTCAAAAGCTGCATCCAGTGACTTGTTCTTGGTTTTTAAGTCATGATAATATAAAATAATTGAATCGAAAAGGAATCAAAAGTTAAGGAGGCCTAGAATTGAGTCAGAGGAGTGGTTGAGTTATTTAGCTGCCCGATAATAGCAAGCCCCATTTAATATGGCATCACCTTTTTGGACTGAATTAATTGTATTTGGAATTATTTATTTTATAAAAAAAAAGAAAAATTTTTGAAAGAAAATTAAATACTAGAGGGAAGTTTTAAAAATATTTTAAAAAAATAAAAACCCTCGTCTGCCGTGTCACTTTTAGCCAGAGGCGAGGAATTCGAGGCGATGACCGACAGACATGGTCAGGGGTCCACGCTTTCCCTTTCACTTTGCCATTTTACCCCCCCCCCCTCATTCCGATTCATCGGCGACTTCCTATTGTTTTTTTTTTTTCACATTTCTTAAGTCAAATGATTTGCAATTTTAATTAAATAACAAATTTTTTTTCATTTTTTATTAATCTAATGCTCCCTGTACATTCTCAAATTTTCATGTACATTATGAATCTTTAGTTATTAAATTTGTTTCCTCTTTTTTTGTTTTGAATATTTCGTCTTTCTTTTGCAATTGCAGATGAATCCAGTGCTACTGTTGGGACTTAATAAATGACCGTATTGTTTTCATGCAATGCTTTAAATACTAGGGCCTCTTAAATACAAAACGAAAAAAGATGGTCTTGCTCTTGTCATTGCAGGTAATACATAGACGTGTCCACCCGAATTTCAAGCTTGATGCCATTGGTTTCCATTCCTGACAAATAAAAATGTTTATGAAATAATAAAATTACTCTTATATATCTTTAATTATTTATTAATATATAAGAGAAATTTATATTATTTAAGAGTCTTATGATGGCAGTTTGTATTGTTCGGCTTATTAAAACATGGCCTCTACTTTCCAGATAGGGACATGGCAAGGCCATCTTCCCATACACATTATGTATATGTATCTCATTTAATTCCCATGGGTCCAACTTTGTTTTCTCTGCATCTGTATCAATGTGATATGTCTCTTTTCCTATTTTACCTATTGGCGAGGAAATTTGACACCCAAATAAAGTTAAAATGCTTTCTGGGTTTGGATCCACAACGACGTAAGGTTGTGATGAGTTGGAGTTTTGCTGAGTTTTGCTCTACAGATTACCTTGGACAACATGAAGACAGCAGATATTGAAATATGGCATGTGGTGGAGCCTTTTTAGAAGTTAATATTTTGTAGTAATTTAAAATAGTAAAAATATTTTTTAGAATGAATAAATGTCTTAATCTTTTGCCGTACTAATCCCTTTAATAACTTTTAAATTTCTAAAACACATATAATCTTGTGTTAAAACTGTAATTGAAAAAATATTAAGAAAGAATAATGCTTAAAGTAAGGCAAAAGGTATAATTTACCCTCTAATATATGATAAATAGTTTACTTTGATTTTTAATATTTTTTAAGGTATCACCTTACTCCTAACATTTGTAAAATGTTATAATTTGCCTTCTAACGTTATAAATTAGTACATATTATCCCATAACATTTATAAAATAGTACATTTTACTCCCTTAACGCTAATTTTATTAAGATATTGTTAGATAAATATTAACTTTGTCAATATTCTATAAATCAACTATTAACTAATTGTTAAGAAAATAATTAACAAAATTTTACGAAATTAGTATTAGATGAATAATTTACATCATTTTGTAAACGTTAAAAGATAAAATATATTATTTTATAAACGTTAAATAGTTAAATGATACTTTCAAAAAATATTAAAAGGTAAACCTTTTGCCTTAAATAACAAAACAAGACTTCAACAAAAGTAAAGTGCTTGAAAATTTAGAATAGATATTAAAGAAAAAAGTTGCTCACTATGCGTTTTTTTTTTTTCAAGTCAATAGACTTATTCTCCGAGGATTAATGAGGGGGGTGGTCTTGGTACTTGATCATTCAATTAAACTTAATAATGGTGAAAGTATTAAATGAGTTATGGGATGGTTAGTCCTAAAGTAAGTGAAAAGATTTATAGGAATGCTTAAGAAATTAAGTGGAGAGAAGTCATGGAGGCTCTATTCTTATGAAAGAGAGGAGAGAGTGTTTTGTTTTGTTTTGTTTTCATGTGAGGCTGGTGCCCGTATAATGTGCTGCCATGCTATCAACTTTTACTCACCAATCTCTCTTTCTCTCTCTCCCTTTACTGTACATCAGAGTGACAAACGGAGAGGACGATACTGGCTCCAGATCTCAACGCTTTAGAGTCTTGAAAATTGTGCTTCCATATACATAAGCGCATCGAGTGAGAGGGAAAAAAGTGGGGATAGAAACAACACGTAAATGTCAAATCCTGCATCTCTTTCCCAGATTGTCGACTCCTTTTACATTTTGTGTATTCTATACTACAAATTTTGCAGCTTGGAAATCTTGTTATGAACACAACCCAATAAAAACTTTTCGATCATCTACAACTCATTTATCATTATAATATATATATATAGTTTAGGAATAATCAGGACAGTATTTTCTTACATGGGTATGTATGTAGGTACGTTCACTCTCCTCAAAATGCACGGTCACGTGGTGCCATTCTTCTTTTTCTCTGTTTTTGTGTCTCACTCAGAGGTGGCTCCAATGGAGGAGTGGTTGAAATGGAGGAAAAAAGAAAACTTTGGTGGGTGAGCTTTTTTGTTCAAGTCAATTTGGTGCCTACATCGAGAAAAAAAAAGATAAGTGATACTCATTTCTCTGTAAAGCCAAAACAAGCTTACAAAAATCTTTAAGCAGTCAATGCACACACTCCCCCACGATGGGTTTAATTTAATCTGATATGATTACCAAACTACTTGTACTAGAGGAGAAGACTTTTTTTGCACCTAAAAACATGTTGATCACAGTAGGTTGTAGCCATTCTAATTAGTGAAGAGTCAAAGTACAGTAATGCCTTTTTGTTTGATTATTCGCTTGTATTTATTTCTTGCTTTTTTGCATGTACAGAGGATCCCAGGTCATCCCCTTTACAAAGTTACTGTTCTGCAGCTGCTCCCGTCTTTATGCTATTCATTCCATAGCTAGAGCTAGCTAGCTAGCTTCGAGCTTCAAACAGTTGCCTCATGGTCACCCTAGTTGATGTAAGGTCAAAAAGTGGCATATGGAACGACTTTAACGTTACAATATCACTTCATTTTCAAAAGGAACTCTTGCTTCCAAGTTATAATTCAATCATATGTCTTGTTCCTGATTAATTTGGTAAGTCTGCCATTATAGAGCCGGTTGAAGTTACGGGTTTATGATACGGATTGTAAAAATGTTCTTGAGAAATAGGAATGAGTGGAGTCTCAAGTTCAAGTCAACATCTGGATCTCTGACCTTTGAAAAGGAAGCCCTAGGCCCTTGTACACAACTGATTATGGTTTTGGGTCTATTTTGTACTCTGTCCATATCCCATAAAAGAGCTAAACTCATTGAACTTGAAGAGAAGCCCAATCACAACAGCAGCTATAGCACTAAACAGCAATTAATTGTCCGTTAAACATCGAAATTTTTATGATATAATAAATTTTATTTTATAATATTTTTTAATTATTATATAATCCCTTCAATTATTTTTATTATTTGTATTAATTTTTAATTAGAACAATATAATATTAAAAGTAACGCAGCGCGAACATGCAGTACTCTAATCTAATAATATAGAAAACTTATATCTAATCCAAGATCTACAAAGAACTCCAAAGATAAATAAAAATCTTAAGAGAAAACTGAAATTTGATTCAAAAAGGGTAAAAAAAAGTTTTTTCACAATATATAAAATAAGAATTTATATGAGTTATAATGACCTAAAACCTAAAAATAAAGAGAAAAACGTCTTTTATCAGTCTAATAAAAATTAAAAAATTAAAAAATAAACCTTATAGTAAAAGTAAAACATTTTAAATATAAATATTCCTAAATAGAATATGTGTCTTTGTAAATTAACAGTACCCGTAAGTTTGATCTCTTAAATTTTGTTTTTTAAGTTTTCCGTCAGACTCCTCCGCTTATAAAAATAACTCGACCTCGAGTTATGATCAAAGTTTTCAAATCATTTGTACTTCAAAGTTTTTGCTAGTTTAAAGGCTTGTGAAATATAATGAAAAATATTACCTTTATAACTTAATTTAATTCTTGATTTTTTTCCTTTTTCGAAAGACATCAATTGTTAGATCTAAATTCTCCTTCCTTCGCTTCTTTTGCTGGAAAGAATAGTACCACTAAATATATTGTAATCTCTTACAATTTAAATGCCAAAATTACTAGTACACTAACTCGAGGTCTAAATCCATCTTGACTTCAAACAGATCAAAAAGAAGAGTTTTGTTAAATAATAGTCATTTTATCGTTAACATTATGTCAGATGCTTCCTTCGTGAACTTTGTTTCATAAGTACCCCTTGACCAAAACTTTATGTCCTCATTTGATT
>JAOXYD010000004.1:3643786-3662660 GCA_028565735.1 Pinacopodium congolense | reverse complement strand
GTTTGGTATCACTTCTCGTTTTTGTTTTTTATTTTTGTTTTTGTGTATGTGTATTGGTTTATGTGATATTGTTATTGGTTTCTGTGTTATTTTTAGGGTTTATGTGCTGTATTAGCATGTTGTCTTTTTCGATTTCTGTGCTATTTTCATTGGTTTCTGTATTTTTAAAAACAAGAAACCAAAACAACAAATAGCAATGATACCAAACAAGGCCTTAGTTTTTATGTTTTTCTCTTTTCTAGATAGGATTCTAGTTGATTTATATTTTAGTACTTTTACTTTGTTTTGTTTACTTTGTTTATACGTATATAGGCAAACTATGCTCTTTTCCACAAAAAAAAAAAAGTTTACATAATTTAGGGGAGTCTTTTGCCTATTGGGTTACTTTGATTTTTGATCATTGGGGATAATGTTCAATCTAAGTATAGGGAAGGGAATTAATATTCAATTTTTTTACACTTGATATTGTTGTGAATCTGAGAGTGATTTCGATTTTATCATAACTTTCTCAATAGTCAATGATTAGGGAAATTTGTTTTCTTAGAAAACATGTTGTTGAAATTATTCATTAGGATTTTGAGTATTTTCATGGTTCAAGATGTTTATGTGATTAATTATGATGTTGGTGAACAATTGATTTTAATTTGAATCATGAATTTGGAAGATGAATACTTTATGCATATTATGAATTTTTATGTCTAAATTACATAATCATAAGTAATTATGACTTTTTAAAACATGATTATTAAAAAAATTAAATTAATAATTTAGGTTTCTAAATGAATAAGCGAGCAAAATAAATTCACTTTGTTGGCTTTGCATCTAAAATAAAAATGTCAAAGTTAAAGAGCAATATTAGTAGCCAGTTGATAAAAGTGATCTAGTTAAGTAACTTCTCAACTAATCTTTCAAAGCTTATAATTAAAGTTTGTTTCTTGTGAATAAATAATTGAGATGAATATGTTTTAAAGTTAAAGCAATTACCTTGTGTATATTCGTTTTATACATGGGAATGAATTTAGTTAATTGAGTTGAATTTAAAAGAAGCATGAGGTGAATTGGCTCACTTACAAATTAACATGAGAAACTAGTTGCATAGCATCTTGATGATCACTTATGATTAAATGAATAATGAAGACATAATTGATCATCATATGATTAAATGAATAATGAGGAAATTCCAATGGTTATATTTGATGAGATTTCTAATTTTCTAATGATTATTTGCTATTAGAGATTGGATGATAAATTGGTTTGCTTGAGGATAAGTAATAGTTTTTAAGTATATGAGAATTTGATAAGGGTGTATTTTATAGAATATTAAGATATGATTCAACATAGTTTCACTTTTATTTTGATACCAACTTGTCTAATTTACATATGTCATGAGCTAAAATGCATATTCGGACTTAAGGTGTCAAATTCTAGGTGAAACAAGCCAAGGATGGACAAAAAAGGATTAAAGTTGTAATTAGAAGGTTTCCTAAAGCCAAATACAACGAAAAAAGCCACAATCTCTGTAACTTATACGTAGAATCTTCTGGAAAAAAAATCAAAATATGCCTCACGACCATAAGATAGATTTATGTCCTTCAACAATGGTTATCAATGGCACTGTTGTTCTCGTAGAAAGCTGCAATTAATGCTTAAGTTCCAAATATCTACAACTGTTGTTTACCAGTAGTGTTATTAATACTTGATGTTAAGTGTCATTAAATTCTCAAAAAAAAATTTTAATATAGATTTCAAAGGCAGTTGATTCTTTTAAACTCAAGATGAAATCAAACCTAATAGAAGATAGCATTAAGAGAACTAGTATTCTAAGAGAAAAATATACGCACCTTCACCTTGAATTGATGGTTTCAATTTTGTTTCTTTCATTAGTTTGTTGCATTATTGCATTGAAATTATTTTTTAAACTCTTGTTCAAACCTTTGAGTTCAATTATTAAATCTTTCAATTCTCACTATCTTTATTTCTTTTATCATCAATCATGAATTCCTTAATATTATTTACTATTTAATTTTAGTATGTCAGTCTAATTTTCTTTAGGATAGAGGATATTGAAGAGACAAGGGAATTGCAATTATGAGATGGGGAATTAGAATCAATGATTATTGTGGGATTGAATCAAAAATTCACTTAAATGTCAATAGTTAAGAGTTATATTATATGATTGATCATCTTATTATAATTTCTAATTAAATGCTAGGTATTAACTTGTTGTCTATAATTGTCACTTATTAGTGTTAAGAATAGCAATAGATTAATTAAATTTATATTTGAAACTTAATTAATTAACTTAGAGTTTTTTTTCTTTAAGTTGCATGATCCGAACTTGTGTAATGATGATTTCAGTTAACCATTTCCTTTGCTTAATGCTATTAAACAATTAAATCTATAGAGCTTATTCTAAATTATTGTGTTGGTTAGGAGTATTTTTTGAACTTGTTGGATTTATCTATAATTGAGGGAATTTTAGGATACAAGAGCTTGTTTATATCTAAAGTTAACATTTTAGTTAGGAAAAAATTTATATGTTTTTTATTATCTCTTATCTTTCCTAAGTGTTCATATTATAATTATCTCATTCTTAAGGTTTTATGTTCTTATTTTTATTGTCTTTATCTCATTAATTATATTTTTAATTTCAGTTAAAACGAGGATTTAGTGTAACATTAAAAATAGTAAAAATTAAGCAGTTTTCTGTAGGATAGACCTTGATTCATCCTACTACATTATTAGGAGGTTAAAGTGTGGTTAGATTTCGATGGCCTACAATAGTTTCATCAATAGTCATATAAAGATGAGAGGGATGGCATGTAAAAAATGTTATAATTGTAATTTGTATCTTATAGGAGAAAAATGATCAAGGTCGTGTGTTATGTTTTATCCAATCACTCCATTTATAAAGTAATAATGTTCATAATGAACTTTGTTAGAAGGATCACAAAGCTTGCATTTCAACATTCTTGCCTAGTCTTGATTATTGACTTTCTTAAATTAGGTTCTATTGCTTTTAATTTCTACTAACAACTTCAACCACGTATGAAAAGCAAAAACCAAAGGAAACAAGAATATGAGAATGTAGTATCTCTCTTAAGAATCAACATTAAACACATGCATGTGACCTAAACATTCTAAACCAATACCTATATCAGTTGGCAAAAAGAATATTAATAAAGCTTTTGTTAGAGGGGAAATGGGAAGAATTACATCATTGGGAAACAAAAACTTATAAAACCAACTATATGTTTCTCCATTTCCCAAGTGCTAAAATGAGTAACAATTAGCACTTCCGAAATCATACACCAAAACTAGAATATTTTTTTAAAAAATTTATCCTTTCATTTCTTTTAAGGGATAGCATCCACTTTATCTAAGCATTGCCAAAAATAAAATGAACTAGGATAGTAGAGATTATATATATATATATATATATATAGATACATATATTATATTATGTATATTTGCCTTTAGGAAACATGATTTACATATTCTTGAAACAAATTTAATAGTCTTAGAAAATAATAATGCACAATGAAAATGTGGCATTGAATCAACAATTGCACATTCTAATGTTTTGTTAGTGAAAATTTTCAACTTACTAATGGGAGACATAGGAAAATAGTATGTCGATGAGACATTATAGGGCAACGAGCAGCAACAATAACACTTGGAGAACAAGCATGCTGATGTGACAGAACGATCGATGTCAATGGAGTATACTAGATGGCAGAAGAATGGTGTCTACAAAAGCATTTGCTACTAGTTTTAACATATTTCATTTCCCAATCACCTATTATTGGGTCTATTAAATGACCTTTTTAATTTGGAACCATTTTGCGACTGTTTAATAAACCCCTCCAACTGAAAATGATGTCATTTTTTTAGATTCCAAAATGACATCGTTTATCATTATAATACCAAATCCTTTCCTATCCACACTAGCGCCACATCATACACCCACCTCATTCTAAATGTCACATCATTTTTCAAGTCATCTGTCACATTATTAGTCTTTTAATGGGGCCCATAAAGTATCATTGTGAAATTCGGATTAAAGTTTAAGGAGGTATAATGTAATTTATAAATTATAAGAGGTATTTAAAAAAACTTCAAACTACAAGGTGATCCTATGTAAATAACTTTAGTAATAATATCAATCAATATCAAAATTATAAATTAATTAAAAAAATTTTATAATCCCTTCTTATGATTAAAATTTAAAAAATATATTTTAAATTTAAACTCATTAACTAAATTTATTAAAATTAGTATAAAATATTTTATTTTATAACCATAATAACTTCTAATTAAAAATATTTAAATATTTAACTTAACTCTTCAATTTTTCTTAATTTATAATTCTTAATCAATATATTTTTTAATATTTTAACCTTTATTTCTGTATTATCAAAACAAAATTTCACAGTATATACCAATATAATAATTTGAGACACTACAACTTATTTTTGTACTCCCTTTACAAAACATGAAATATTAACCAAGAAACATTTTGAAATGCAAGAAATAAAAAAGGATTATTGATCATTGAATCTTGTTAAATAACCAAATAATTTATTATAGATATGTCAATTGATCCTTAATAAAGAGTTAATTACACTTGACCTGTAATTTCATCTTTTTTTTAATTCATGGTATATTATTATACAATTTATTTCATTATATTTTATTAGTTTTTATTTATTTTTCTTTTAAAATAAAAAATTTAAAATTTAATACAATGTCGTCTTAGAGTTATAAATTAATGAAAAATTAACGAATATAATATAAAAATTTTTGTAATAATTAATTTGTTATAAAATAAATTATAATATTGAACCAATGGCTGGTTCCACCTTTATTTTGATGATTACAAAGTATTTCTATTAATATGTTTGTAGACTTTGCTGTGTTTGTTTAGTATTTGGAATGTATGTGATGAATAAGTAATTAAGTTGGTAATTCAGTAAAATTTGTATAACTTATATAAGTCATGGAATAATTTTTTTAGATAAATAGTATGTAAATTGAAGTTGTATGAATTGATTAAGTATGTAGATCAAGTGAATGAAATTGTTTAGATTATTGTGTTAAGGAAATTTAATAAACTAGAAGAATTGATTGTGTTAAATTTGTATAATTGTGTAAAATATGTTAAGATTTGATTAGTATTGTTTTGTTTGTGTTAAGATATGTTGAATTAGGTTAGAACTGAATGGAATTGGTTTTGCATAAATTGATTAATGTTTGTATAAAGTTTGGAACTTAGATTGTTGAACAAGATCAGTTGAGTTCTAAAATCTGTACAACTGATTTGGGAAAGGAAGTAAGTATACTTCTAGAGCTTCAAATGCTATGAAAGTTTACAGGATGTTAGAAAAATGTGTCAAGAATCTACCCACCAAATTCATGTCAATTGGATGAGTAATGAAGAAGATATGACAAAAACATCAAGCGGCGTTGCAAGCTGTCAGCACAAGCATTAATCGACCTAATGAGATGTACAAGGAAATCGATAGACTGAATGAAGACATCTAGTTCAACTGAATGAGACCATCAGTAGACTGAATGAGGTCATTCGATGGACTGAATATTAAGAATATGCAGTGGTAAGATGATAATGGGCAAATTTACAATGGATACAACATTTAATGGGAAGAACATTGGGCAGCGGCAATTTGGTCTTGGAATGAGTATAAATAAGTGCGTTGAGTGTTGTTTATGTATGAAAGAAGCATAAAAAGTGTTTATACATTACTATTGGGTGCTCTTAAGTATATATAAGCTATTGGTGAAGTTGTGGTTAGATATATTTATGGGGTTAATCTTGAGCCTTAAAAAAGAAGAGTGTAAGGTTCTCCTTTACCCTTAGAAAAGGGAGTGTTGTGAGATTATTCATAAACCTTAGAAAAGGGAGAGTGAAAAGTCTTGAGCTGTTAAAAATGATTGTATTGTGAATTCTTGTTGATTGCAATAAGAATAAAATCTCAATAATGGTGTTTGGGACTGGATGTAGGACGAGGGGATTGTGCTGAACTAGAATAAATCATTTGTGTCTCTTCTTCCCTTTCTCTTTTATTTTTATGTATTTAATTTAATTGTTTAAGTTATTGTTGTTATTTAATTTGTACAATTAAATTATTATTTACCTTCTGCGTTTAATTAAAATTGATAAAAAGACTTAGGTTGATAATATTGAAAAGAATTTTTAAACTCTCTTAGGTGCCATATAGGGCCAATAATTGATATCAGAGTGTAGGTCTTACATTAGATTAATTTTAACGAATTACTGAGTAAAGATAGATGACACTATTTAAAGACGTTTTTGAAGCCCCTATGTCTAGTGGAGAGAACTTCTTGGTTTGAAAGCGGAGAATTAAAATATTCATAAAGAGTCATAATTTAGATCTATAGTTGAACATTAGGCAGACATCAAGTTCCAACAAAATTGGTAAATGGGAAATTAATTCTTAAAAATAAAAATGAATGAGATGAAGAGTATAGAGAATTAGTGTCTTTGAATAGTCAAGCCTTAAATACGTCACGTTGTGCTTTAGATAAAAGCATTCTTGATAAAGTTTCAATGTGTGCCTTCACTAATTCTATATAGTGTAGAGTAGAACATTTGTATGAAGGTGTAAATCATAAAGAGATACTTGGATTTACTAAGGAAGATGTAAAGGTAGAGATCCATAACGAAGAATTCAATGCATGTTCGGTGGAACAAGAAGGGGTACATTTTAGTATTAATATTTATAATGATATGATAGTTAGTTATTCAAAATCCCATGATAATGATATATGTGATGGTGAATATTCTTATGAAGAATTGGTAGAATATGTTGAAGAAGCCTCAAGATTGTTTTATGATTGTAAATTAGAAAATGAAAAACTTAGGAAATAAGTTGAATCAAATAATGATATCATTTATAAAATGCAAAAATTAGTAAAAGAAAATTGTCTGTTAAAGAAACAATTGGAATAAAAAAGCGATGTTGATTATTATAGTTTGGTAAAAGAAAATGCATCACTTAGAATGGAGATAGATACCCTTAAGGATTCACTTGTTAAATTTATGAAAAGGAATGAAAAATTGGAAAACATGTTGAATAGTCAAAAGGTCATAAATGATAGACATGGTTTAAGTTATGTGAGCGATAATAAACCTTCCTCTAGTATGACTAAATTTGTTAAAGGTAAGAACTTAAAGGAAGAAGAACCTAGAACATTCATTAAAAATGTTGCTAGACCTTCTTCATCTAGTCCTCATCATAGAAAGAATTATCATGCATTTTTGTATATGTCAAAACCATCATATAGAAAGAATGTGCATGTGCCTAAAAATGGACATAATTTCTTTGTAAATGTACATTATCAAAATGATGCATATAAGCCCTCTATTTCATATGTTCCTTATAATCACATATGTATATCTAGAAATGTTTACCATGGTCATCATATGCCTTTAAATGCGGCTTATGCATAATTTAAACAAGATTTTCATCAAAGAAAATTTTTTACATCTAGATATGCATATAGGAACAATTTAAGACCTCTTCATTATGATACATTTAGAAGTTTTGATGGATCTAGATCAAGACATGCTCATAAATTACGAACTCTATTATCTTTCCATTTCTGTGGTTGATATGGATATGTTCAACAATTATGTTATGATCGTTTAAATGTGAATATTTTGTCAAATGGACGAGAAAAATATAGAATAACCATCAATGACCCAAGATGATATGGGTACCAAAAGTTTGTTAAATTTATTCTATAAGTATTAAAGGGTATCTCCAAGAATATAAAAGAAAAATAAATTACCAACATTGTTGAACTAAGGATGTAAAGACTAGAAAAGATTCGTGATAGATCATTAAAAGGGAGGTACACCTTAAACCTATAGTTATTTGCTTGATTAAGCTTTATATTGATGACTTGATTAATTATTATTTTGACCAAAAATCAGGTAATTGAATCTACCTGAATTTGTGTATAACTTGATATTTTGTGACTTAGATTATAAAAAAATAACATCATTCTTGAAAATGTGTTTGTTTAATCGTTTGCAGAATTGTGTTTGCATACGATCGGTCGATTGATAGGATGAGTTTAGTCGATCGAATGTGTTTTTACAGGTATATTGGTCAATTGATATGAACGATTCAGTCGATCGAATTATCTAATCAATTGATATGAGCGATTCAGTCGACCGAATTATCTAACTTCTGTGTACTTAAAATTTTGATTTGAGTTTTTTTGTGTTTTTTTGTTTTTCTTCATCAGCATATGTCTGATTAACCGAATGATGAATATCGGTCGACCTACCTACTATCGTTCAACCGATAGGCCCAGTTCGGTCAACTGATAGTCTGTTAAGTTGCATTCCCATCTTTCATGGTATGCTTTTCATTCTATTTTCCTCTACCACTGCTTTCATCCTTGCTACTCTCTTTATCTAACTTGTGAGTATTCTTCTACAAGAATAATTTTTTTTCCTGTATGATATTTGCGTTTGAATGTTGAAAGATTAAAGTTGCTTTAGATATACTTTATATATGCTTTTGTATTGAACACTCTCAAATCATATTATATCTTGCATTAGAAATCATGAATAAAAATGCTTGAATACAATTTTTTGATCGCGTATGTGTTAATTGGTTAAAGAACTCTTGAATGATATTGTTATATAATTAATTTTTGCAGGTTTAGGAAAATTGAAACTTATAACTAAATAAATGCTCTAATTTGTCTATTGAATACTTAAATGCTTAATGGATTATATGATTTAATTTTACACTTGTAAGTATGTTTTGAACCCTTTGAGAATATTTTCATTAATTATATTAATTGAATGTTTTGATCCCTCTCATAAAGTTTTTCAAATCCTGCAATTGCATATTGTTTAAAGAGATTGTTTTTTTAAGGGGGGAGCTTGAAAGTTCTGAGGATTTTGTTCTACAAAATTATTTACTAAAAAGGGTTGATATTTTATCTCCATACATTAGCTTAAGAAAAGATTTTTGAAAGGACAATAGTTTTTTTTTCAAAATTGTTTGAAAAGTTGAAATATTTTAATAGAAAAAGTTTCAAGAATCATAAAGTTTTAAATTTTTATTTCACACATTTTATGATCCCTTAGACATGACTTTTACCTTTTAGAAAAAGCTTATGATATTATGAAGTATTATTCATATATTAAGGGAGAGTATGGAACTTCAACTTTAATTAGTATCTTAAACTTATTTACATCTTGATGTCGCTATTGATTTTTGGAAGTATCACTTTTAGAAGTGAAAATTGTTGTCCTTTTTAGTACTTATTGATGATGCGTTACGTTCTTTATTTATTTTGGATGATATTAAAAATTTGTATTATGATAATTGTTTTGATGAAATTTATCTGCATCATTCATTGACTTGCATTGTTTTTATTACAATTGGTATTAACATGTCGTTTTCAACAACTTATAATATTTGTAAACAAGTGATATCTTATCTTAAATTTTTTTTAATGATAAGAATAATTGATATCAAGTTTTATTTTCCAACAATTGGCATGAAGTTTTTGCATTCTAACATTTGATATTATGTTTTTTAACAATTAGTATAGACATGTCTCCTTTTTGTTATATTTGGTTTCAAGTGTGTGATTTTTTAATTTAATCATTTTTTTCAACAACAATTAGTATCACCTTTTAACAATACTTGGTATTTATGTTGATGATTATTTGATTGTAGAACTTTTAACTGAAATTTGGTTGTTTTGTCCCTCTTTTGAATACACGTATTATGGTATTTTTAAAGGATATCTTAATATGTTTTATTAAGGGGGAGTATTAGTTTGAAATATATGTTTAGAAGAGGACGAATGGATCCTGTTTATATGCTTTGTACTTATTGGTATCAAATTTTTATGAAAAGAGGGAGAATGGTAGGTGTTATATGTATTTGTGACTAGTATTTAAGTTTTACACTTTTTTGTAATTTGATGTATAATTTTTGATGATTATAAAAAGAGAGAGAATGATAGAAGTGATATTAGAAAGGAGTAGAAAGGAGTTGCAAGTTTTGTGATGTTTACATGGTTGAGTAGTTTAATTTATATATTACATGTTTCTAATATCACATGGTTTTATCATCATTAACAAGGAAGAGATTATTGAACCAAGTGTTGATTTCACCTTTGTTTTAATGATGATAAAGTGTTTATATTAATATGTTTGTAGAGTTTCCTGTGTTTGTTTAGTATTTGGAATGTATGTGATGGATAAGTAATTAAATTGGTAATTCAGTAAAATTTGTATGACTTATGTAAGTCATGGAATAATATTTTTAGATAAAGAATATGTAAATTAAAGTTGTACGAATTGATTAAATATGTAGATAAAGTAAATGAAATTGTTTAGATTATTGTTTTAAGGAAATTTGGTAAATTAGATGAATTGATTGTGTTAAATTTGTATAATTATGTAAAATGTGTTAAGATTTGATTAGTATTATTTTGTTTATTTTAATATATATTGAATTGGGTTAAGAACTGAATGAAATTGGTTTTACATAGATTGATTAACATTTGTATAAAGTTTAGAAACTAGATTGTTGAACAAGTTCAGTTGAGTTCTAAAATATGTATAGCTGACTTGGGAAAGGACGTAAGTATACCTTTAGAACTCCAAATGCTATGAAATTTTATAAAATGATAGAACAATGTGTCACGAAGCTAGCCACCAAATTTCATGTCAATTGGATAAGTAATGAAGAAGATATAATGAAAAAATTAAGTGGTACTGCAAGCTGTTAGCACATACATCTGTCGACCCAATGAGGTATACATGGACATCTGATGATTGAATGAAGACATTATTTGACAGAATGAAGTGAAGGTTGACCGAATCAAGCAATAGTTTACGCAACGATATGTTGGCAACGGGCAGATTTGCAACGGATATAACATTTAATGGAAAAAATGTTGGGTAATGACTATTTGGTCTTTGAATGAGTATAAATAGGTGTGTTAATTGTTGTTTATATATGAAAGAAGCATAGAAAGTGTTTATATGTTATTGTTGAGTGCTCTTGAGTATATATGAGTTATTGGTGAAGTTGTGGTTAGATATTTTTATAGAGTTAATCTTGAGTCTTGAAAAAGAAGAACGTGAGGTTCTCCTTTAACTTTAGAAAATGGAGTGTTGTGAGGTTATTTTTAAACCTAAGAAAAGGAAGAGTAAAAAGTTATTCTTGAGCCTGTTAAAAAAGATTTTATTGTGAATTTTTATTGATTGCAATAAGAACAAAATCTCAACAGTAGTGATGAAAACTGAATGTAGGAAAAGAATTTTTAAGAACCTAATTCACCCATCTTTTAAGTGTTATATAGGGTCAACACATAATTCTCAAAACATCATCATTATTGTTGAGTGCTTTTGAGTGTATATGAGTTATTGGTGAAGTTATGGTTACATATTTTTGTGGGGTTAATCTTGCGCCTTAAAAAAGAAGAATGTGAGACTCTTCTTTAACATTAGAAAAGAGAGTGTTGTAAGGTTATTCCTAAATTTTAGAAAAAGGAGAGTGAAAGATTATTCTTGAACTTGTTAAAAAGGATTGTATTGTGAATTCTTGGTGATTACAATAAGAACAAAATTTCAACTGTGATATTGAGGACTAGATGTAGGGTAAGTAGATTGTGTCGAATCAGAATAAATCGTTTATGTCTCTTTTTCATTTTCTTTTTTATTTTTATGCATTTAATTTAATTTTTTAAGTTATTGTTGTTATTTAATTTGTACAATTAAATTATTATTTAATTTTCGCATTTAATTGAAATTAATAAAAAAAATTATGTTGGCAATATTAAAATTTTTAAAAAAAACCTAATTAACTCCTCTTCTTAAGTGTCATATAAGACGAAGATAATTCTTAAAACATCATCATTCAATAAGAACATTGCGACTATGTTGGCTTTAATGGTCAATTGGAGGTTTGCTTTGCTGGTGGTAGGAAGTGACTTAAAAGATTAAAACACAGACAAGAGTTGTAGGTTGTTTTGAGAAAAGAATTAATGCATTCAGTAAGAGTACTGTTTGTCCCAACCAATGTACCTTCACCAGCCCTGATATTGGTTCTACGTTTCCAGCTTACTTACACTAATATGTTAGATAATTATTCGTCAAGGAGTGACAACATAGGAACAGTAACTGTTCATTAATTTTTTTTTTTTTTCACAACCAAACATTCCAACTTCAATTGAATACAAACAGAACACGCAGGATCACATACTCCCATGTTACAACATACATGACAAGCTCATTAACATTGTCCTGACAACAAATAAAGGGGAAGAATTAAACCTGAAAGAGAAGAAAAAAGGAAGAAAACAGTACCCAGAAACATTTCTAGTAAATCAGATAACATCACCAACGTTCATATTGCTTTACCTGCGACATGATTGAAAAAAGATAGTATTAACATGGGGCTGAACAGGAAAAAAAACAAAAGAAAAAGATGATCATCTCTTTATCAGAATCTATATATATGTACGTATATATGGCATTCCCTACGTATCTATTCAACAGTTCAATTGACATGTCCTGAATTTGGTAGCTTTCTTTTGGATTCATTTCCTGAGTTATTTTCTACAAGGGACCCATTTTCCTCGAGCACGAATACTAGCCAATAGGCAATGACCTTACCCAATGAAAATGAAACGAAAACAGCTTCCCATCCACCCACCCTGACCCAACATGGAGAACATTATGAAGTACGTACAAGTAGAACAGGTTACAGAGGACATATCTTATAAGATTTGACGGAACATAATAAGAACAGTTTCTTATTATTTATTCAATAGGATACATGAACATTAACACAGATGGAACATTAGACAACAAAGAAAAGAGGGCCAGTCTTGAACTCGAGATTAGGTCCCACGGGCATTAGAAGCAAGACTGTAATCATGATGATGAATTTGGTTGACACTTGGCACATCCAATGATTGGATGTTTTAATAGCATCATTAATTACAAGTTAGCAAATTGAAGCTAGTGCGTATGGCGGTTTGTGCAGGTTCATTGGACATAATAAATGCTTTACGAACTTAAGCAGATACTTAATCCATGAAGATGAATTACTTTTTACAGAATAGAAAATCTTCATGAAGAAAAGAAAATGAAGACGCTTCCCTCCAAGACACCATGCATTGGATGATACTTTTTCGGGCTGTGATGGCTTGAGAGTTGCTGATGTAACAGGTAAGAAAGACACCCTTATATATATATATATATATGTTCTTCTATGTTAATTTGAGTTTTCTGTAATTAATGATATATCAATAAATTTGGTTTTGACTCTACGATTTGGAACATTCTGCCTCTGAATTAATTATCATAAATCACATCATTTCCATACCTTTTTAGACCAAGTGGAGAGAATTAAAACAAAAGTTACACGAAAAAGTGATCATCATGACACACTTTTAGGTGCATGTGATTAAAAATGAAGCAAATAATTAAACTTGGTTTTTAAGTCATCGGAGAAATGTTGTACCTGGACCAGTTGGAAGCAGGGAGACTGATTCAGCAGCTTCCTCACCTTTGATAACTTGATTTTTCAGAGAGCCAACCTGGTTTTGGTCGTTCAGTTCACAAACTTTTCCTTCAAGGTCAGGGTGGATTTTTCTCTTCAACATTTTCCGCATCAGCTAAACGTCAGAATCCATTGAAGATAAACTAATTAGCTATCATGGCACTCCCACCCACCGGCGGTAAGTTCTTGCCGGTATCTAGAGCAGAAACTCCTACTTTAATAGCACGAGTGTATATATGAATATATATTTACAACAGCTATTCAGGAAATTATGATCTGCAGTGATATGCTGTATTATACTCTCAGAGTGACACTACTTACTCGCTGTATTCTTTTCATGGGACGTAAGTCCTCTCGAACATGGGGCAAGAGCTTCTTCGCAAAGGAACGGCCATTCTTTGCACGATCAACAGATTTTTTACCTGAAACGGACTCAGTTTCGAAGAAATCTGCTTTCTTCATTTCAGAGTCTGCTTGAAATAGTTCTGCTAGTGTTGTTCTTTCTCCTTTCTTTTTCCTTTGATCAATCTCAAGGTCACCGGAGTAATCTGGAGTAACACTGCCCATTGTCATTGTCTCGTCAGATCTTGCACCATTTGCATAAATTTCGTGTGCAATACTCTCAAAGTTGTCCTCAAATGTTGTGAAAATCAAAGGGTTCAGCTCTTCATTTTCAGCAACATAATTGTCAGCATCATCAGGCACCGAGTCACGGTCTTTTCCCTCTTCCAGTTTCTCGTTGTCATCTCCTATGTCTTCTTCTCCCTCCTCTTCCTCTTCCTCAAAATATTCATTTTGTTCAGTGAAGGTTCTCAAAGGTTCGAAACCTAGTGTCCCGATTGTTAGAATGCCATCTTTCCAACCATCAAGTACGTCAATAAATGCCACTTGCTTCAGCAATGCTTGCTTGTCAGCATCATTGGTAACGGATTCAGCTTTCTTCACATTTTGAGCCAACCCTTCTGCAGAAAATGAGTAACCCTTCAATTGCCCTCTATAACAGTTCACTAACTTGCAACTTTGAGCGAATAATGCGAAGTCATGAAAATGGCAGAAGCATGTTAATGATGGAACATAAAACCATATTTTTGGAAATGAACATACAACCACATTAAAACCAGACATGTCAAAATAATTATACAAGATCATTGTGTAATTCAAGAAGATGTGCCAAATTGAAAAATTTTACGCCAAAATCATATTATAGAGAGGAAAGATTTCTTCCTAGTCCTTTCCCTTCACTAATTTGAGAGTTACCATAGAGTGCCAGGGAACTAACCTTTGAGGGAATCATGATGAAACTTCCTATGTACCCAGTTGAAAATCTGTTGCCAAGAAACAAAACGATTAATGTACAATGCAACTAAGCACTTCAGAGAAAACGCCAAGTTGAAACATTTGCAATTGAGAAAAATAGGATAGTATGCTACTATTTGATTCTAACCTTCATGTTCTCAGCAAGTTCTTGGAGGATCGTAGTATTCTTACGAGTGAAATGTGAAGAAGATTGAAATGTTATTGGAGAAACTAATCCCAAAAGGGGGCCAAGTATGATCGGACGGCTTAGGAGATGACAAATGTCCAAAGAGTAGGGCCTAGAGGATATAGGTATGTCAGAGGGTGCATGGCAATGTTGGGTCTCTATGGCATGATCGATGTGTCGAAATTCCCGAAATGATATGTGCCTAAACTCGTAACCCTTCTCGTTGCATGCTGGCTACAGCGAGAGTGAAGGGCTCCTTTACCTAACACTACCTAATCTCCTTTTTCACTTTCCTTAATGTTCTCTCTACATTTTAGTTTTTAATATTTAGCAAGCAGAGAATTCTTGGTGACCTATTTGGTACCTATGGATGATCCTAACTCTATGTCTGAAACTCACATGCAACTGCATAAATATCTCTTTAACAATGTCAGTTAAGCTGTCGATAGGTCCTTGATATTTAACTGTTTCAGGATAGCTCAAATAACGAATTAAGGAAAACAATGAGAAACAAAATAATAATAAGATTGCGAATAATTGACGGCTCCTGATCTTGAAACCCGAAATAAAATTCACCCGATAAAAAAACAACGTTGTATTGTCCAAGGACAATAGACAAAATTGACTCCAACTCACAATGAATTCAGCTGCAAACCTTCGAACTGTTAGCAACAATAATTTTATGTCCTGTTTTTGAACCGTCCCTGTATCAAGTTCAAACTCTCGCCGCGTTGTCTGGGAAAGTTGAACACGATACTTGTTAAGCATCAACAAGCCATGCATACACTTACAGCAGCTAGCTAGAAACCTATAAATTCAGGACATTCTTGTCATGCTTTGCTTGTAAGCTTTCATGGTCAAGTTGCACTTTTGAGAATTCATAATTAAAGGTCCAGAGGAGGACTAGGTAATATGCTAGGTGAAAACTTATCCTGGATGTACCACGAACAACAATATGAATTTGCTTAAGGTCCGAAAGCTCAGAATCCAAAACTTCACCAACTAAAGGCAATTTTATGGTCCTTTTCAGCTATCCATATCCTTGCTTTTTTCCTCTAAAGCTAGTGCGTTTCCGCCTTATTGTTGTGACGTGTCGAGAAGCTAGAGCCTAGCTAGCAATCTCTGAAGGGCAATGCAGACAATGGCAGATATAGAATGTTCAGTGATAACGATATCGATCTGAGCTGGAATGGTTTAATTCAAGCAAGGCCTGGCCAAGAGGAAACTGTGCCACATAATGCTTGTGAGTAAGTCTTGATAGATGTTGCTGTAATTTAACCATTAGCATGTTGTCTGGTTATGGTGGAAACCACAGAGAAACTCTTTAAATAATAATAAAAAAGGAAATGTTTAGTCTCCGTCCTATAGTAATTATTGCTGGAAAACACAAAAAATACGCAATATAAAAATCAGAGGTAAAACTTATTCCCTAATAAATTATATTTTCTAAGAACTAAGCAACATTGTATTCCACACCAAAAAAAAAAAAAGAAAGAAAAACTAAGAAGCATGCCTATTATAGGCTTATAAACATCACAAATTGATATAATACTAAACAATTATCATTATGTATTTTGTCCATAATAATAGTTAATTATTTGACTTCAAATAGAAATTTATTAACAATTCTAACTAATTTTGAATTCTTCTTCAATGCTCTCTCTTTTCTTAATATCAAGCAAAGTTTTAATGTACAAGAATTTCTCTTTTGATAAGGACTTCGTTTGTTTCAGTACATACACTTACGGAGCAATTCTAGTTCACATTCAGTTGAAAAACATTTTCTTCCAATATTCCTCTATTAACATCAACATTTTGAAAAATCGCCCCCTATTTACTTCGCATCTTCCTTTAATATATTGGGATCCATAATATTTTCCTCTACATATTCAAGTAATTTTGAACTATTTTCAATTACATAGAATTTTTCTACCATAAAGTTTCGGTAAATCTTTGAGAGCATAAATACTTTTCAAAGGAGTATATTTAAGTTGGAAAATTTTTCCTACTAGGGAGATAACTTTGTTTAACTTCTTGGACTTATCAAGTTTTATTTTTTCCTGAAATTTTTACAAGTTCAGTAACAAATACACTATCCAAACCTTTTAAAGCCCCTAGCAACAACATCACTATTGCGACCACATTTACTGATTCATTTTTACGTTGGTTTATGTCCAACAGCTAATCGATTAATTGCATATTTGTGACATAATTTTGTAGAGGTATTATTTATCTTATGCACATTTGTTTAATAAACTAATATATAAGATAAAATTCATAGGATAAATATATTTTACAAATAAAATTATGATAGAGATCATAATTATGATATTTATATTGTAATTAAACATTATCCTTAAATTGTTCCTAATCGATACTCAATTAAAATTGGATATTAATATAACGGAAAGACTAGCACACATTATGTTTTTTCTTATGAAGGAAGTAGTTGATCTTATAGACTAAAGTATGAAAATACTTGAACAAACGTGTAGTTGCTTATTAGAGAACAAGTTCGCTAAATTGACATGACATGAGAATTCCATATGGAACATTACTTATGTGTCTATAGAAATACTCATTGTGATGATTGTATAAATGATCCTTAGACTTGAGATTGCTAAGATTATCTTGTATATGGATTGTTATATTTTGATACTACTTATGATCTATTATAATTATGAATAATTCACTAGATAGTCATTGGATGTAGCATGAATCATATGGACGTAGTTGAGTACTCAATAGCTTTAGCTCTCTGTTTACTACTTCAACTTGCCCGCTCGTCTATGGATGGTAAGGTATGGCTATTCAATGGTAAACTTCTTATTCTAACACCCACCATCATCATCATCAGCCCACAGTCACGATCAAACAACTGTTGAATCTTCCCCATCCATCACCTTCGCCACAAATGATCTTCCTCAAATTTGGTAATGAAATACATCCTTTCCCATCTGTTCCATTGATGGTTTAAGGCCTAGAGAATTAAGACAGTTATAAAAAGATAATAATAACAAACCCAAAGCCCATGACGCGAAATTTGACCCAAGCTTAATATTAAGTTTATTTTTCTGTCCCTTCTTAACTTCATCCCCTCCCACCTGCATTTTTGAAGCTGCCAACTCCCACCTCTCCACTTTATTGAATCTTTTTCTTTCTCTTTTGAAAATATCCAGCCAATAGTTCTTACTTTTGGTTTTGTTTGAGTTTTCAACTACTTAATAAAGAATTAAATATTGATAAGTATGTCTAACGTTTAAATGTTTTGTTTAGAAGATGATGTTGGGTTTAAAGAAGATCTGGATAATAAATGGGAGAGGGAGTCGAACAAATAAGGGAGGGGGAGTGGTTGGCCAGAAAAGAGGAGAGGGGGAGGGGCTGGCCGAAAAAGAGAAAGGGGCAAGTTGGTCAGCAGAGAAGGAAAGAAAGAAGTAAGAGAGAGAGAGAGAGAGAGAGAGAGAGAGAGATGTAGTAGTAGAGCAAGGACGTCAGTGACCTACTGATGGTTGACGATGGCATGAGAGAAAAAAATAAAATAGAAATAAGAAAATGGCAAATCTGTAATTTTGAAAAAGTAAGGGTGTGTTTTATAAATTTAAAAAATTTGAGGTGTAGTTTTGGAATTTTAGGAAATTTGAAGGATTTAAATAGGAAGAAGGTGTTCATTTGGAACATTTTGAGGATTTTAGAAAAAAATTAGGGTAGTTTAATGATAAGGGTCAAATTGATATGATTTTTATAGTTAATTTGATGCATTATGACCCCTATATTAGTGTTTAAATGTTTAATTGAT
>JAOXYD010000004.1:3624920-3643686 GCA_028565735.1 Pinacopodium congolense | reverse complement strand
CAATTAGTTAATTAGGAGTGATTGATCACATCAACTAATTAGGTTTAAATTGAACAAAAGTTTTGTTTTCGCAAAAAGTTTTTAATACCCAATTCACCCCCCCCCCTCTTGGGTGCCATAGGACTTACAATAAGCAATTAGAATTTTAGTTAAATTTTCATCCTTAATAGTGTTCAAACTTTTTCAAAGGAATATTAAGTACCTTCTTAAATGGAATTATATAAGAAGAAGTATATGTAGAACAACCCCTTAGTTTTGAAAGTCATAATGCATTGGATCACATTTTCAAACTTATTGAAGTTTTGTATGATTTAAAGCAAACACTTAAGGAATGGTATGATAGGTTAACTACTTTTCTTTTGGAAAACAGTTTTATTAAAGGAAAAGTATATAAATCATTATTTATTAAAAGGATAAAAATAATATTTTGATTGTTCAAATATATGTAGATGATATTATATTTAGTACTATTAATGAGTGTTTGTATGAAGAATTTTTAAAGTGCACAAGTAGAAAGTTCGAGATGAGCATGACAGACGAGTTAAATTTCTTCTTTAGGCTTCAAATCAAACAAATAAAGAAAGGTATTTTCATCAATCAAACAAAATACATCAAGGAGTTGCTCAAGCAGTTTGGAATAGACCAAACCAAACCATTAGGCACTTCTATAACCATATTAACCAAGCTAAATAAGGATGATGAAGGTAAACTAGTAGATGTCAAGTTTTATTGAGGTATGATTATAAATTTGTTATATGTTACTACTAAGAGATCTGATATCGTGTGTAGTATATTCTTATATATTAGATTTCAAACATGTCTTAAGGAATCTCATCTATTAGCCATTAAACTCATTCTTAAGTATTTATGTGGTACAATGCATTTAGGTTTTCAATATCCTAATATCACATTTTTAGACTTAAATATGTATTCAAATATAGACAATTCGAATAGTTTCTTAAATAGAAAAAAACAAATTTAGAGCATGTCAATTTTTAGGAAATGAATTAGTTTCATAGTTTAGTGAGAAATGTATGGATGAGGTGATAACTTAAAGATTATGATATTGAGCTGAATAAGATAAATATTAGATGTGATAATACAAGTACATATTTATTTAGTTAAAAATCCCATTTAACATTCTCGAACAAAGCATATAGAAATTTAATATCATTTTTATTAAAGATCATATGCAAAATGGAGATATCAATTAGAATTTGCGGATATAATGCATCAACTAAGAGATCTTTATTTTTTTTACTAAGCCAATGAATAAAAATAGGTTTTGCGTGATTAGAAGAGAGTTACGCATGATAAATGGTAATTCATTATGATATTTATTTGTTAGTATTCTTATTTTTACCTTTTTTATGATTTCAAAAAGGAGAGAATAAGATGTAATATTATGTTTTATTAGGAGAAGTTTGAATTTTAAATAAGTTGTGACACATGAATTTAAAGGGACTTACAAAAATTTTGTTAATTTAACGCTTATTGAGTATTTGTAATTAGTGTTGAGTTTTTTAAAGTGAGTTTGAATATGTAATTATGATATTGAGTTGATGAAATGTAGTTGTTTTGTTGTTTTTGTTATTGTATAAAAAGGGGTAGTTTTGAATAAATTTTAAGTGGCACTAGGTTAATTAAAGTGATTTTATTTTTATTTTATGGTTTATAATATCACATGGTATTTATTATGATTTTATAATATCATCTAGTTTTAACACCATAAAAAAGGAGGAGATTATTAGATCAAAAAAGGTTTCACCTAATTAAGATGATAATAAAAAAATTTCACAGCTAATTTATTTTAGTAAGTTTGACATTTTTAGAATGAAAAGGTTGTTGAAAAAATGTTTAAAAGATACATTTTGGAGTCTTGAAACTTATAATAGTGTTTATGAAAATCAAAGGAAAAAAGGCTTAAGTTAAAGACCAAATTAAAATTTTAAATAGGTAATAATGTAATTTTTTTGGTAAACTCATCTTAGTCTTCTTGTTATATTTAAAGATATCAAATCATACACATTACATCATACTTAGTATTTATGCATATAGGTTGCATAATCAAGAGGAATTATATAAGAAATTATTTTCAAATAATCTTTTTTATACATAAAAATACTTTTGGAGAAGTTTTCTATGAGTGTGTGTGCTAAAAAAGGTTCTAAAAAAGTTGAGATTAGTTTTGGTGTGTTTAAATGTGTGAAAATATATTAAGTTGTGTTAAAATCAATTTGGCTTAGGATTGATCGATTAATGGTGGTCGATCGGGGACTATACCATTTACTGAGATTGGTAGACCAATATGCACTTTTTACACCAATTGGTCAACCAATGAGTGGCCAACTAATGCAAGGGATTGGTTAATTAGCGGTTTAACAAATTAGATAGTAATGGCTAGTTTTAATGGTGATATTTATGTTAAGTAATTTTTAATGACACCTAATGGCTATAAACAACTTGTGGATTGATTTTCACCTACAAATAGATGTATTGGGGTTGTCTTATGCATCCAAGTGCAATAAAACATAATTACAAGTGGATTTAGGCATTTTAAGGTTTTATTTATGAAGCTTGATGCTGCTTTTGGAGGTGCTCTGTGTGCATTCATCTAAGCCTATTAAGAATTATCCCAAAACACATTGGAAAAGGTAGTTGTACAAGTAAATTGTAACGGTGAAAATTTTAAATAAGGTGATGGAGAGTAGACGTAAGGTATGCATTATCCACCAAATCACTATAAATTGTTTTACACTTTTCTTTTACTATCTCTTTTAATTTTCAAGTATACTTTATAACCTTTTATATTATTGTTATAAATAATTTTTTACATTTGTTTAAACTTCTACATAAGTTTACAGGGAATTTCCAAACAGTTGTAAAAACTTAGAAAAATTTTATGTCACTTAATTCACCCTACCCCCTCCTAGGTTCTATATAAGGATTAGCATGCCTTTCGATCTTCGTACCAATAATCAATCTTTATATGCCTATATCCCTTACAATGATAATATTAAACTTTATATTTGGTATTTCTTTGCTCATTGGGTTGCTTTTGTCCATCATATCGAACTTTTCCTTTTCCACAACCATGACCATAATCATGATCACAATCATGACCATAACCATGACCACGATCATAAAATCCTCCTCTTTTATTGTCTCTATTTGTTGAAGGTTCATTTTCCTTAGTTTTGGTGACTACCTTTTTTACTTGAAAGCCTTCTCCTAATTATTTTCAAGTGATCTATTAATCTTTGACTCATGAACTTGAAATGCTTCATTAATTCATTAATTGAAAAAACTGACAAATCTTTAAATTCTTCTATGACAGCTACAACATGACGAAATTTTAGAGTCAAGCTTCTAATTATTTTTTTTTTCAATAATGGTTAGGTCGCTAATCTTCTCACTGTATGATCATATTTGATTGACTATTTCCATTACTTTTGGCAAAAAAATCAACAATATTATCCACCTTACATGGTTAAGGTTTCAAAGCCATGCCTAAATGATTATGGTCTTACCATAATAACTTTTGAACTACATTGAAACTCCTTTTATGAAATTGACCAAATTTATTCTGATATGATTACTGATGTGATCACTAATAAAACACTATCTTGGATAACCTACTAAATGATTACCAAAGCCTTAGAATCTTTCCTCTTATTCTCCTGTAACTTGCTCTCTTTGTCAGGATTCGTATGCTCGTGTTCTACGAAATCTCAAAGGTCTTGAGATTTGAATAGAATTTTGGTATGAATACTCTAGAATTTATAACCTTCTCCCGTAAAGCTAGGAATAATTGGTTTTATAGCACTCATTCCATTGCCATTGATAGCCATTGAATTTCCTATTTATTGTTTCACTCAACTTATGTATTTACACTTTACTCACTCTTTCAAAATTTTCTATAAAGAATATGCACAATCAAATAGGAGATTGTAGGTGTAAAATAGAGGAAAAAAAATTTATGACTTTACCACTCTGCAATCATAGAAAGAGGAGGATGTAAACATGGATATGGGTGCTTTTGATATCGCCAGTTGTCTTAGGATTGTTCTTTGATAGGAAGTAACAATCTTTTTATTAATTTATAGGTTGTTAAGATTCAATCTAACATAGGTTGTTAAGATTCAATCTGACTGAATTAATCTTTTTAATAAAATAATTTTCAATTAATCTAACTAGGGTTTTTTATAAAGCATGTCAGTGCCAAAGACATGACTACTAACATATTTGACATATATTTTATGAGAGCATATTTGAATAGGGATAGCCAAATCAATAAAGATGAAGCTATTAGTTTCTTTCAATGCTTTGATATCAATAATGTTAGAGAACAATATATATATATATATATACAAGGAATATAGGCAAGAAAAGAGAGGTAGAACTTATTTTTTGATAAATTTTAGTGATTGAAAACTAAGCAACATGCCTTTTTATAGGCTTATAAACATATCCAATTGAAATAATTTTAAACAACTAATGCTATCTATTTTGACTATAATAGTTACTAATTATTTGACTTAAAATAAGAATACACTAATAGTTTTAATTAATTTTGAATTATTTTTTAACAATTCTTAATAGCTTTATAAGTAAAAATATTTAAAATTTCTTTACATTAAATTATATATTAATGTATAAAAATATTTAAAATAGTTTTACTTGTGATGACCACTTATAACCATCATAAGAAAGCTATGTAATTATGTAAGTTTGGTGCTAAAAACCTTACCTCCATCTCCAATATAATGGACTCTTTAAATTCTTGATAAGGTAAGCTTATGATTTAGTATTTTGGTGAGATGTTAGATTATGCTTACAAAGTCAAGTACTCTCTAATGGCTCTGTTATAACTATATCCTAATATTTTTCGAGTGACAATAAAGGTAAACTTAGTCAACAAACAGGGGTCGTTTTATTCACTTCTATTTTTCGTTGTTGTTTTTAATTTCTATTTCTTTTTTTTAGTTTTTGTTTTTTTAATGAAAAACATAAACCTATTTAGTTGAGATTTATAACTAAAAATTGAAAACCAAAAAAAATATTTGGTTAAAATTTGTGATAAAAATGATTTAATAATGACAATTAAGTACGAAGTAATTCAAAATTCTTATAGCAAAAAACTCTCATATACATTAAAAATAAATATTAATTAATAGATTATGTCAATTATTTAATATAAAAAATATATTTATAAAACTTGTTCATTAAATATAAAGAAATCATATTTTTCTCATCTATGACTCCCTATTTAGTTTTTGTAAATTTATAAGTAGTATTTATAAATAGAAGTAAAACAAGCACGTTTTTTCATTGATTTTTATACTTAAAAAACTAGAAACAATAAACTAAAAAAAAGCATTAGTGAACACTCACCTAAGAATGTGCTCTTATGAAACTAGTATACAAATCAATTAGGATGTTTCCACTATAATTATGTTAGAACATTTTTCTTGTATCCCATCTTTCAACCTCTTCCCTAAGTTCTGCTACTTGCTAACTTTGAAAAAGTTAAAAGAATTAACATAGAGAACCAATAGGTTATCACATTTATAAATCAATTAAATAAGAATAATGTTTTAAAGAAAAAAGCAGAGAATGAGTGACGATAAAGGTTTCATTTGGATGTTCAATCAAAATATCATAAAAGATAATCTTGAATTTTTTTTAAACTTTATGCCTTGGAAAGTATAAATATACATAATTATTACTTATTTCATTCATTCACCACCCCCTAATCAATGTAAGAAGAAAGAATAATGCAGTTATCCTGCCTCAAATCAAGTTCCTAATAAAATTAAAGATAAACATTGACACTTTGAAATGCTATGAAAGGTTAATTCTTTTGTTAATTTCTTTTTTTATAACATAGTCTAGAAAAGGATAATTATAACCTATGTAATATAAGGAAAATTGTAACCTATGTAATAGAAGTAGAAGCTAGTTGCATTTTATAAACTCTATAACTTAAAATGTCCATACTAAAAAAATAAATGAGAAATATAGTTTAAGAGTTGGATTTCTAATGCTGAAAACAATATATTATTTATTTATTTTAAATAGATAATATAAATTCAAAATGATATTCAATATATACCATTTAAATGAATTCCACAAAGAATATAAAAGCTAAAGTTTAAGTTGTAGAAAATCAAAGTAATTTTTATAAATTTTATTAAAAATATAGAAATTTGAAATTTTTAGTTTTTAATTTATATTTCATATTTTAAAAAGTAAATATATTTTAAATTTTCCTATAAATAAAAATCTTTAAAATTAAAATGCTAATGAATGCCCTAAAATTTATTTCCATCTTTATTAAAATAACAATGGAAAAATGGATCAACCTGACCTTAGCCTCCTCACCGCTACGTTTCCTCCCTTAAAACCTCATCCCCATCCAATTCTATCTCTTAACCTGTTGAACCCTTCCCCCACCTAGGCTGGGCAAGCTGTTGATCCTCTAGGTTCTTCTGTTGGTGCCTCTCCGAGGGCCTTGGCCATCAATCTGCAAAACTCGTCCTCTCTCCATCATCCTTTACTAGCAGGATTCAGCCTTGTGAGAGATATTCGTCCCCTATTGCAAAGGTTAGACAAAACCTTAACCCTCCCATTAAGAGACCAATGAATCGAACCTGGACACAAGTAATTAGTGATAACGAACCTGAAGCCACTTTGGAATATTTTCCTCCATCCTTTGAACATGACAAGGCTGTGGTAGCCCTCTTATTGATATTCTTAAAGTACGTGTTACGAAATAGAGCTCAACATTCATTGGTTCCTCCTTAATAAGAGGCTAACATTCCCTCTCCAATTCTAGGCACAGAGGAAATGGAAGAGCATGGGCTTATCGTAGGTTTTGCTCATAGATGATGAAATGTTCTCTTCAATTTTACAGCTGTGTCCAATGCTCAAAAAGTGTTTGATGCAAGCCCTTGGCACTTTAACAATTCTCCTATATTCCTAAAAAAAATAGGAGACCATGGATTCAATTAAAAGAGCTTAAGGTGAGATAGGTATCAATATAGATAAACCTCCATAATATTCCTCCGAAGTATTGGACCATAAAGGGTTTGGGTAACCTAGCAAGCTGTCTAAGAAAACCTGTAGCTATGGATGAAACAACAACGAAGATGAAGAGAGTGGGTTACGCAAAGGTGTGTGTCATAATAGACATTGATGAGCAAATGATGGACTCCATTTCTATGGTTCGTTTAAATGAGTCTAATAAATTCGCTATGGATGGGGTCAAAGTTACCTATTAATAAAGGCCTACCAAGCATATTAATTAAAGTGCGGAAACCTACAGGGAGGAAGTTTAAGAATGGGACCTATATGGAATTAATGGGGACTGATGACGATGTCCATTCTGTTGGCATACAGTAGGCATCTAGTGTCCAGCCTACAGATGGGGGACTGGAACTGGAATTGTGTGACCTCAACACCACTACACTGCAACTGGAAGGACAAAAGATCACTGAGAGTCAGGCAACAAAGGTAACTCCTAATAACAAGTTCATAGATTCTAAAACTCAAGAAAGGAGTGGTGTATACCAATAAGAAGGGCATATGTATGCTTATATCGAGAACCCCCAGTAGGTAGTTTAGTCTTCAATAAGCAGGGATGATTCATAAGGATTGGGTAAGGAACTATAAATTACAACAGGTTTGAGAAGACAAGAACCTGAATAGGTGGAAGCAATTACTAATGATGTGAAGAGGCTGAGAGACATTGAAGGGAAAGAACCTCACATTGTTATAGATGGACTGATTGTAGTGGAAAACCATATTGCAAGTATAAAGACAAGTAGCCCAGTGAATGGCATCCTAAGAAGAGCAGACAGAGACAGTAATAACTTATATAAAAAAGGGATGCTATTGAGGGAAGAGGAGGATAGACAAAGTGAGACACGTAATAGCCTCAGCACTGATACTAGGAAGACTCAAGAGCCTGGTACCAAGGCCAAGAGAAGATCCAAGAGGAGTAATAAAGTAGTGCTCACTCCTCTCGGTCCCTTTGTTAATGGATATCCTTTGTTGGAATGTAAGGGGTCTCAATGACCCTATTAAACAGCAGCTTTTGGTAGACTATATTAAGGAAATAAAACATATGGTTTATTGTTATTTTGAAAATAAACTCAGGGAAGAGTCTATGAGTAAAGAAAATATCTTAAATTCGGGATGGACTATTATTACTAACAATGTAGCTCTCTTATATGGAAAAATTCTAATTACAGTACATCTAAGGAGGGTTGATGTGAAGCATGTCCATATGTTTGATATGTACGTACCAATTATTTAAACACCGTACCAGTACTGGTACCGAATTTACGTTTAGAATGATATTGTACTAGTACCGATATTAACAAGTACCGTTTCAAATAATTTTTTAAAATTATAACTCAGTCTTTAAATTTTATAAAAAATTTTAAATAGTCTATAAATATATTATATTGTATAATTTTTAACTTAACTTTAAATCTAAAAGGCCAAAATACAAAATTTTTCTTTTAAAATTTTTTTTATTTTTATTTTTGGTACTAGTCGATATCGGAAATACCTGTCGATATTTCTAGTACCAACCGATATTTAAATCTAGTACTATTCTCCCTAATTTCGCACCATTTTCCACCCAGTACAACTTAATCTAAGTTAGTTATGTTGTACAATTCAATTAATTATGGTGTACACTTCTAATTTTGGATTCCAAAGGAATTTCTTATAGAGGAAGCTAGAAGAAATTCAGGTAGGAATGAAGGACCCGTGGATGATAATAAGAGATTTTAACACTACTTTAACCCCTTTAAAGGGGGGATGTAATGCTTTACTCAAGAATTTCATAACTGACTTTCAGCAGTGTGTGTCGAAAATAAGGGTGTAGTAACTTAAAATGAAGGGACACTTCTTCACTTAGAGTAACGAGAAGCAAAGCCAGTGGTTCGTTAGAAAGAAGCTTAAGAAAGCTTTAGTCAATGGCTCATGGATAGGTATGTCCAAAGTGAGCACTATTATATTCAATAACCAAAGGTTTTCATACCATAACCCTATTTGTATCAGTGGAATGGGCTTGCGAGCCAGGAGACACTATCCATTTCAATTTAATAATTACCTAGTCATGGAACCTAGATTTGAAGCAGTAGTGGCTAGAGGGCTTGAACACCAGGTCATAAGATTCCATTCTTATGTTTATGTGAGGAAATTACAAGCTGTTACGAAGCAACTGAAGTAGATCAATCAGCAAAGATATTAGAATACTCTAAGGGCAGTGATAGAAACATAGGCAAACTGGAAAAAGTACAGAATCTACTATATTAAGACCTTACCAACAGAGATTTGTAGCAAAAGGAGAAAAGGATTCTACATAATTATATACATGTGGTAGGAGCAAACTGCTCCTTATTACAGCAGAGATCTAGGATTTAGTGGTTGAAGCTAGGAGATCATAACACTAAATTTTTCCATAATGTTATCCTAGTTAAAAGGAATATCAACAGAATTTCTAACCTTTATGATAGTAACAAGATTATTATAGCTAAATCTTAATTATTTTCATGAAAATTTAAGGACTAGAGGTGATTACCACTCAACTACCTAGACATTGGAATCATTCCTTATGAGGGGACTCTAAAAGGAAGAAGCAAAGAGGTTAATCCTACATTTATTGACTTGGAGATTAAACAAGTTGTCTATTCCATTCACACTACTAAGGTTCCTGGGCCAAATAGACTTAATAGAATGTTCTTCCACAAGTCTTGGCATCTAACTAAAGAGTTGGTGATAAAGGTTGTTAAGGAATTATTCTAAAATGGATGTATGTTGAGGGAGTTGAATAGGATCTTTGTTACCTTAATTTCAAAAGGTCAAAACCCTAGCTCCTTAAGATATTTCAAGCCTATCTCTTATGTGAACATCATCTATAAACTAATTGCTAAATTGCTGGTCTGTACGCTTAAGGTGGTATTACCCTCTGTAATTAATCACCCATAAGGTGCTTTTATCAAAGGAAGGAATATTAGAGATAATATATTCCTAGCATAAAAAGCTTTCCACGAATTACACCAATAAGAAAGCTTCTAAAGGCTATTATATTAAGGTAGATTTTCATAAGAATTATGACTCGATGGATTGGAATTTCTTACTTAATGCAATGAAGACATTTAGACTTCCCTCAAGGTATTGAGCAGTGTATATTTATGGTATCTTATAGCATTCTAATGAATAGGGAATCTATTGAATTCTTTCAATGAGCTAAAGGGTTATGCCAAGGGGATCCACTTTCCCTATATCTATTTACCCTTCTTATTGAGGTGCTCTCAAGACTCCTAAGTCATACTATCAATTAAGAGAGGAAGTTTAAGTATCACCAGAAATACAAAAATTTTAAGATACATAGCCTCTCATTTGCAGATGACCTACTATTATTCTCGCCCACTGATTCTAATTCTATTATAACTTTGATGGCTGCCCTAAGATGTTTTGGAAGGCTGTCTAGGTTAGTTATGACCACCTCTAAAAGTTGTATGTTTCTATCTGCTACTGTTAAGCCACAGTCAAGCTGGATTTTTAACTTAACAGGGCTGTAAGTGGAAGCTCTACCCTTTACCTACTTGGGAGTGTCTGTATCTCATAAGAAATTATTATACAGGGAGTATCTCCCACTCCTTGAGAAGATCAGGAGGAGGATAGACTGTTGGTATATGAAATCCCTATCTTATACTGGACGCCTATTATTAATTAACTAAGTTATAAACTTTATGCATGTGTTTGGAGCTTCTCACCTAGTGTTTCCTAAGAATCTTATTAAAGCAATTGAGAGGATACTTAGAACATTCCTATGGACTGGGCATACAGAGGGAGCCTATAAACCTAAAGTGAAATAGGATGAAGTATGCTTAGCAAAGCAGGAAAGAAGACTAAAGGTCTTATCCTTGAAGATTAGTAACAAGATAAGCACGGTTAAAAGGTTATAGAGACTATTAGTGGACAAAAAAACCTTATAGGTAAAATAGGTTTACTCTCACTATTCAAAACACAAATGGGTTTGGATAGTCTCCTATAATGCTTCTATTTCATGGACAATCAATTATCTATTTGGATTGAGAGATTTGATTAGACCAAGAATCAAAGTTCGACTTGGTGATGGTGTATCAACTAGTTTCAAGCATGATAATTAGAATCCTTTAGGCAGCTTAAAACAACATGTTGAATTTACCGAACTGAGAACTTATATCCTAGACTCTACAACTATGAGGGAGGTTTGGATGTATGTTAATGATCATATTTTTCACCACTAAAAAGATCAAATATCCTAATTAGCTCCTAACTATAACCCCCTCTTAGACAGCCAAGATATGGTGATGTGGGTAAGGACTAGTGGAGGGTCCTTCTTTATTAAAAACTGTAGGGATCTCCTGAGGATAGATGTTAAGAGAGTCCTTGGTATAAACTTGTGTGACCTAAGCATGGGAGTCCTAGGGTGGCATTTGTACTATGGCTAGCAGTGAAGTCAAAACTATCTACTAAAGACAGATACGACAGTATACCTATAGAGCAAAGTTTCTGTATCCTACATAATACAGCTCAGGAAACTGTAAGACATCTATTTTTCCAATGTGATTACTTGAGTACTATCTGGAGGAGAATCCTAAGGAATTATGACCTGACCTGTCCATTAACAGATTGGCCATACATCATAAGTTAGGTCCTAAGCCTTAATTAGCATTCCTAGGATGAGAAGGCTAAATTTTATTCAATTTTTACGCATGCTATATACAACCTATGGATGGCAAGGAATCACTGAAAATTTATGGGTAAATAGTTAGCTTGGCAGATTTTATTATAGGACATCATCAATGACATTAAAGAGCAAATTGCAATTTGGCATGAGGAAGAGTTTATATGACAACAAGCTAACTAAGACAGGTGTCACAGGTCTAAGTACTCAATGGAAATTGGAATGGGAAGGCCTGAGTAACAAAGGGGAAATAGTAGGGGAAGAGGTGTTTCTACAGCACCTATGGAATTAGACGTCCTATGTTAACCTAAACCAAGATACTCATATGCAACAGACACATAATAGCAATAACAAACTACTATTTCAGGTGTATAACATGCATCTAGAATGTAAAGAGTGCTATTGGACTAAAGATGAGTACTTGCTCATAAATCGAGACCTACTGTGCTACTGGCAGAGGAACATACTAACCGGCGATGTCTCTATATTCTCATCGATGAAATTAGAATTGAGTAATGAAACAATTTACATCAACATATGGTTAAGGGAAAGAGTGGATCAAAAGCATTACTTGGCTGAGAAAGAGTGGGGATTGCAGGGGCTACAAGCGGGCATGGCGACATCAGAGGATTGTGAAGGTGGGGGTTACGCGACGTGTACTTAATTAGTAAGGAAGAATCTATATGATTCAAAGATGGTTGCAAAAGCTAAAAATAGTGTTAACAAAAGGTTGCGGGGAGCTTACTTGGTGACACTATGGTGAAAGTGAGTCTCGCGAAGGTTCTTTGTTGAATTAGGTTTAGCGATCCCTTTTCATGGATGTTCTGTTGGTTTTGTCTCTTTTAGGAATGGATCTTGTATTGTGATCTTGATGGTTTTGGACTTGGACTTTAATCTAGTTATATTATTCATTAATTAATCTATTGCTTTTGTTTGTTTTAAAAAAATAATAATGGAAAAATAATAAGTGTTTCTAATACTAAAATATATATGTTTTCACATTTTCTTTGATAAATATTTTATTTAAAAACCATATAAATTGCAGTCTTAAAACATATTAATAATGACAACATAAGATTTTTTAAATTTTTAGTTTCTATTATATTTAATCATCACAACAATGCTACATTTCTCAAATGTTTCAATAATAAATAGATTTTAATTTTAATAAGATAAATACACTTTTCTTTTTCCTTTACAATTTCTAAACAAAGGAGAATAGAAATAATAAAAATAAAATTAATCGACAA
This sequence comes from Pinacopodium congolense, assembly GCA_028565735.1. Classification (NCBI taxonomy): domain Eukaryota; kingdom Viridiplantae; phylum Streptophyta; class Magnoliopsida; order Malpighiales; family Erythroxylaceae; genus Pinacopodium; species Pinacopodium congolense. The sequence goes on along the minus strand of JAOXYD010000004.1, from coordinate 3,630,684 downwards.
AATTTACTCAAATAAAGCAAACATCCACTATAATCTTAGTCCATATATGACGGCTATAAATCAATATTATGAATATGATTTAGTCCTGTTTTGACACTATATTGATACTGACTAATACACGTATAAGAAAACCCTTTAAAATTATGAAATTGCCCTTAAATTTTATAAAATTTACAAAATAGTCCATCAATATATTATGTAATATAGGGTTTAACTTTACTTCAACCTCATCTCATAAAACAATAATACAATAAATATGATATAATAGCAACTAGTTTCTTTATTCCTATTAATATTAATTTTCATATATTTCTTAAATAAATAATAAAATGAATTGATATAAAAAAAGAATGTTCAATCCATATCATAAAATAAGAGCAATATATAAAATCATAATTAATTGTATCAAAATACCATAAAATAAAAATAATGCATAAAATCGTAAATATTACCCTAAGTATAATCCTGAAAAGGAACTTCATAAAGAGGAATTGATTCCTAATACAAAAACAGTTATAGTTAGAAGTTCTATATTTATATAGCATAAATGAAATTTAACATATGTATCAAATACAAATTAAGAGAGAGAGAGAGAGAGAGAGAGAGAGAGAGAGAGCCCTAAACAACTTGAATCCTCATTCTATGTTATATTCGTTTAAATTGTATTAGCCCCAATATTTATTTGGTTCAAAGTAATTATCATTAAGAGGATTCTCATCATCACCAAAATTCAACTTCAATATACCAAATGGCATATTAATACTCATCTAACTAAAATTATCTTCCAAGTCACTCCTATTTAAAAAACTTCTTCTTCAAAAACCTAATATGCTAAAACATCAACACAAATAAGGTAAATTGGATCTATAAAACTGTTTGTTCTACTAAGAATCCTAGTAAATACATAATATTAAATTATTAAGGAAATTTGAGAAATTATATTAAACTTAATAATGACAATAATATTATAACATACCTTTTTTATAACTTTAAATTGTATCTAATAAAGACTAAATCATTTCATCTTTTTTGTTTTAATCTACTACTCTTCTTGGAATGGATGAATTCAAATGTTTTCTAATTCCTTTTGTACCTACTCGCACTCACACATTAACTTAGAATTCAAATTACAAACCTTTACAATTCTGAAACATTGCTTCCAAATTGATTCCACCAAGCAACTGTTAAATAACAAAAAAATCTTATAAATAAAATGAAGTAATGATTATTTTTAAACAGGTTATAAAAGTGAAAAAATGTATACTAGGTTGAGTTTATCTCTATATCATATTATTATGGGCAACTAAAAATCACGACAAACATCCTTATATGTCTCAATTTATGAGTTAAGGAGGTCTTGCATTATATCATGTCTAACAATTGTGATGATAGTTAACAAGATTCCCCTATGAACTTTAGTTTTCTTATTGAAGTTAGGTCTAAAATGGACACTTAAATTCTGAAATGCCCCAGTAGCAAACAAGTAAAGTTGTCTTTTTCGTCTCTCATTAATGATAGGAAGAAAATGAGTGTACAAAGAAGACATATTCTTCAAATTAGCCTTTATTACTTCATTCGCCCTCCTCATGGCATCATAAAGATATCTCATTGTACCTTTCTGATCATTATTTGCTAGATGAAACACTCTCATCAAGGGCTTACAAACTCAAATCACAAATTGAAAATTGAACCAAAATTCACTATCTTTAAGTAGACTCCTGGTAATCTTCAATCCTGCATTGAACCTAACGTACTAAAAACCAAGTCACTTATCACTTATGAACATTTGTCTCAACTTCTTCATTTACATAAAATTTTGAAGTGATAGGAAATTAGTTACAAATCTTGTAATGGCAGGATGACTCAATTTCCTATTATTTGTGAAATTCCTCCTCATCAAATTCCACACCCATGCGTGATTATAGATTTATTACCTTTTTTACTTTCTATACAATTTCTTTAATCAAAGAAAAATATCTACCATCTCTAATATTTTTTAGTAGTAAATCAAGATAGTATGCAGTATAAGAAGTCCAAAAGAAAGAATTATACCTGTTCTATAACCTCCTCTTAGTTGCTTTATAATCAACATCATTATCAATGATGAATTGAACAATGTTTTCAGGTCTATTCTCATTCATAGCTTCATCAAAAATTTCAAATAAAGTGTCAATATTCCGTACCAAGTCAAATGCATTAATAAACTTCAAAAATATTGTAACTTTAGTAAAATAGACCAAAAAGATTATAATATGCTTTTGTCTTCTATTTATCCAATTATCACGTATGATTAAATACCCATAAATAGCTCATGTCATTCTTTTTTCATTCAAATAATTTTTCATTTCAATAACAGAACTATTCAAAGGATTATTTCTATAGTCATCACTCAAAGGAGCTTTATATCCTCCACTGTAAGATGCAGTAACATCCACCATAGGTTGGTAATAGTAAGACTGTGTTGTATCAAATGATATACCTATAGCATAACACCATCTAGCCATTGTCATATCTATATTGTAGGTTGCTTCTTTTGTTTGTGGTGTACTTAGAATTGATGATTGAACTTTAAGAGCTGTTTTTTAAGCCAAAAAAAAAAAAACTAAATGATGTCCGTCTTATTTTCTTTACATCACTTGTATCTGTACTACCCCTCTCTTATGAGCTAAAAGCCTAAGTTTCAACACTATCAATAGCATCACCACCAGGTCCTTCACTGCAAAATGAATTCCCACTTCCAATTTCAAAATTCAGCCCTTACCTTCTATCTCTCTCCACTCAAAACTCTTCAAACAAAGTTTTTATATGCTATTTTACATCATAACTGACCTTCTTGTAAGGTTCCACATCACCCTTAATTACAGTTAAATATCTTTCCAATATGGTGATTTCCATACCTCTTATATATTTGTTACAATACAAACATATAATTTGCTTCTTCATGCTAGGAATTATTCTTCCATAAACTCATACTAGATCATTAAATTTTCTAAAAAACTGAATTATCAAGAGTACTTGAATTTCACTTCATTTATCTATAAAATTTAATGCAATTGATTAAGCATAGTAAACTAATTGTAACTAGTAAACAAATATAAATTATTATTATATATATTCAATTGATAATTCAAATATCTTAATTTTACTTCCAATTTCATGAAACTGCATTTAATTTTGCAAAAAATTTTAAGAAAATCATTAGAAATTAAAAAAGCTTCAAATTTTCTATGTCTAAATTAGGGAAAACTTAAAATGAAAATATATTTATTTTTGAAAAAAAATTAAAGAATTTCATAAAAAATTGAAAAATCCTAATACTAAAACCCTAATTCTATCCAAATTTTAATTTGATTCAATTTATATGCATTCAGATGAAATTCAACTTCTACAATACTTAAAAATGATAAATTTATGTTAATTGATTGGTCATAAGTTTGAATCCTACTTGGGGAGAATTGTTAGTTATCGCTTTTCTAACCTCCCTTTTTCTCTTTCTAAATTAGCATAATTGTGGGACATTATAAGTGGGAAGTTGAAAAAAAGTAAACACGAAGCCTAAAAAAAATTAGTGTTCACTTCTTTTTTTCCAAGTTTCATTGGATATGTTGTTGATTGGATGATGGAAAAACTGAGCAAGCCTTAGCCCTTAATACAAGGAGCTAGCGCAATGAGCCCTTTGTCAAATTAAAATTGATATAAAGTTTAGATAATATATAGTGTGGTATAATATCTCACATTGTAAAAGTGTCAGTAGTCTTTCTTTGGAATTATACTGAACTGGTTGATCCTCCCCTCCCCTTTATTTTAGCAACTTATCTTAAGATTAAGGTCTCCTCGCCACCAAAAACTCTCATTTGTTGAAGCAGAACAAAGTGTGTTTTAGGCACCAAGTGAGAAACATCTCAATTTCAATTGAAAATTTTCAAATTATTGACATAAATAAACCAAACGTAGAAAGGATGTTAAAGGACATGTCTCAATTGCCTAAATCTCACTTAAAAATAGAAAAATCACTGGAGGAGAGGAAAATTATGGTTAGATGAATGAGTGAATCTTGTAACTGTTTGATTTTGAGAGGAATAATTCGGTTGTTAAAATGAGATGAAAGCTAGAAGTGAAGATTTCAAGTCAGACATGTGAGATTTACAAGGAGAAAGAGAGATCGGGTGCAATGAAACAAAGAGGTAGTGAAAGATTGAAAGACAGAGGAGAAAAAAAAAAGGTTGTAGGGTGTTTGGTTAAACAATGCAAAGGACCGATCGATCGATATTCATAATATTTTTAATATATCAAAACTAGTCGGATTGATATTTTGAAAATGTTTAACATATTTATATTTTGATCCTAAAAAATTTTAAAATTTTATTTTAGTCTGAGAACCTATTGAATATTGCAAACACCGCTATTAGTCAGTATGTTCCGTTAAGTTTAGTATCGATCAATATTTCACCCCAATATGATATTAGAATCAAATCGTGCCGTTAAATATCCCGAATACAGGCAATGTCCCGGCTGCTTCCTCATGTAACTAACGACTCGACATTCTTTCGGTCAAAGGAGCAATTATCAGGAACTCACAAGGCACATCCTGTCCCATGTTTTTTTATCGTTTTCTCCAAAATCTTTTGCTTTAGAACCAGAGGTCCATCAGACAACCTCTTGTCTTAACCAGAACCATGCATTCCTATTCGGTACGATTTTATCAATGTATTGTAACATCTAGTTCTATTTCCATCTGCACATGCAAATTCTTGGATTCGCACCAACGTGACCTCTTTGGCAACTAAAAATTTGATGCCTCTTCGACGCCACTTATGAATAGCATAAATGTGAAGAAAGCATAGACTCATTTCTCACATTGAAGTAATACGTTTTTACGCAATGAATTTAGACAGTGTATTTAATATTAAAGTTGACAACTTTGGTTGAAGAAAAAGAGAGAAGAAGCATTATGCCAATGAAAGGACACTCTTTTTTTCTTTCTTCCCCTTGATAGAAATGAAAGGACACTCAATTGCTGTACACGAAAGCAACGCTTCACAACCAAAGAGAATCTTTCCTTTATTTCCTCCGATATGGCCTTTTTCTAAGATTTGCTCTTAGATGTTCCTCATCAGAAATCATTTTCCATATTTCCGTATTCCTGAAATATTTGCTATAATGACTGCAGATTCTTCCATTCAAGAAAAAGTTACGGCCTACATTTGCTGAGTCCATCGAGGAGAAGCCGTACATTTTGGGTCCTACAGCAAAATTTTAAAAATTAGTTTGAATCGTATCAGTTTGAAATCAGTTCGATTCAAATTAAAATTATATCGATTTTAAATATTGAATCAAATTAGTAATATCAGTTTGTCATTTTGAACCAATTTCGATATACAAATCCAAAATTAGGTTAATATTATAAATTTTAAATTTTCAAATCTAAGATTTTTTTTTCATAACTTTTCACATATTGGTCGGTGAGGGTCGACCGAATGAAAATCCAAAAGTCCATATGCTTGCAATAGACTTTGGCATGAGTCATGTCATTTCAATTTTTTTTTATTATAAAAATTAAAATATTCTTTTTAAAAATAAAAACGAAATTAAAATTAAAATTAAAATGTTTATGATTGACTTATATTTTAGTAATTTTTTCTGTTTTCAAATAATAATTATTTTATTTTATTTTTAATAAATAAATTAATATATGGTTATTTTTATTAAAGAGTCAATTTTATTTTTAATTTTGGTCTTTATTTTTTAAAATATTTCATTAATT
>JAOXYD010000004.1:3600577-3611237 GCA_028565735.1 Pinacopodium congolense | reverse complement strand
TTTAATATACTTTAAATAATTTTTATATACATAAATAATTTTTATTACAAAATAAAATATAATTAAAATCAAAAGTACTTTTTATTTTTATGTACCAAACAATCTATTTTATGAAACACTTTTAAAAAAACTCTTTTTTAAATGACAGCCAAACAGTCAACAGCCTTTTTAAAAAAGCTCTTCTCAGAAAAATTCTATAGAAAAAAGCTCTACTAACAAAAGCTCTATTAAAATAAGCTCATCCAAACAGACACTTAATGTCATTTGTAATGTCTTATGTTCAGAATCTAACAACAAACTCAATTCCTACATTTAAAAAAAAATCACATATGACAATAATTAATTAAAATTTTAAATTATAAAAACTTTTATCTTTCAACTTTATTTCAGGATAGAATTGAAACACTCATCTTTGATGTAAAATCTCACAATTATTAGGCAGCTTTAAAATATTACTCAATAAATACTCCAAAAAAATTTCTACTATTAAAAAAAAGGAAGAAGAAAACTTTTATCCGGGTGAAGCTTTGGAGTTGCCAATAAAATGTTCTGTCCTCGTATGATTTGTAAACTTCAGAATTCGCGTTTCCTCGAGTCGTTTAACTGCCGTCGTTGAGTGCTTTTTGCATACGTTATTGTGTATTTTCTGTAGCATCCTTTCCAACTGTCAGAATGGCTGCTCTCCAATCCCATCCGTCTCTCTTTTTCATACTGTTTTTCTCAACGGCATAATCGACTCAAATTTCTAAGATGCTCTGCACTTAAAATAACATCGTACTGTAAGAAAATTCTCCAAAGTCCCACAAGAAAGTTTGGAACTTATTTGGTTTGTGTCTTCTTGTTGACCTTGCTTCCTGATGATGCTATCAGTCAGACCATGGCCCATCCTGATTCTTGCCTTCTTTTTTGGCTTTGTTTAACCTTTTTCGAGTGCTTCAAGGACCTTGTACGGAAAGGGTCCTCTTCCCTACTTAAGTTCAAAATCGAAATTGTACACTACTATTGGGTTTTTCTGTTTACTATACGCTCATGGAGACGAATCCCTTTAATTGCAATTGTCATCATCATATTAGAGCATCCAATTTGCTGCAAAAAAGGAGAAAAATGTAGAGTCTGGGGCTCCACCAAATCACTTACCTTTTTACGGTGATTAACCATGATGGTTTTGGTATCTGCCGTTCTTAACCTGGCAAGAATATGATGAAAATTGGAAGGGAAGGTCTAGTAAGTGACAAATTTCAACAACACATACTCAATTCGATGAGGGACTTCAGAGGTCATATGCCAGGATGAATTTTCACATTATGAAGGAATAGAATCTTCCTAAGTTGGCTAAAGTTGGAAATCGATAGCTGCAACATCAGAAAATCAACTCCAGTAATGTGAAGCACGAAAGTTTTATATGCATATTGTTGATGCATGTACAAATTTTATTCCACTTGTGCTTTCATAGTCTCCCAGTTTGCTATACTGTTTCATATTTCGAGCATTTCAGAAAGCCACGATGGTAATGCAATAAAGGTTCATGGACTGATAAGCTAAAACAAGATTAGGGCGAATTAGTTCAATTGGCTTGTCTCCTTCAAATGCAAATGAAAGTATTTAGAAGCAACATACTTTTTCATGTTTCACAGCCTTTTAAGTTTGGCAGATGAGAAAGTTTGAGGGAATACTTTGGCATTTGCTCTTAAAGGCAAAAGACCATCAAAGACAAACTGAAAAGAAGTGATAAGGTGCACTTCCATTGTTTCCTTGCAAACTGGAAGACGATCTAGTAGAATAATAACTGTGTCTGAAACTAGTTCTTGCTTCTTGAACAGAAACATTTTCTTTCCAGGGCTATATACAATCAACCAAAGAGGGATAGAAAAATGAACCAAGACAATGAAATTATTGATCATAAAGATGACTACTAGAAAGGAAATGCCACCTGTTATCTGTATTACGCCTTGCCCTCGTGTCCCCATTCATTTTAAGGCCATTTAGTAAATTCAAAGACTTTGAAAACTATGTCAATCCCAGTGGGGATTTGCGATATAAAGAGTAGTACGTTAGTGGCATTCAAGGCAATGTGAAAATTCCTTGCCGTCTCGCTCCCTTTCTGCATTGCAGGAACTAGAGCTGCTGCTGCAGCCCATAGAACTGTAATGGCTGCAACACAAATGAACAATCAGTTTTCATAGGTTCACAAACTGAACGCTCACCGAGCAAAGTTGTCCATGATGAAGGCATACCTGCCCCTGCAAACAAATGGGGTCCTGGAAATAGTTTGCCAGTCCTGAACCATGTGTTAACCCCTCCAAAAATTGCTTCAAATACTCCAAAGCCGAGAAGTATTGACCCTGCGTTGTAGTGCCTGTCCCTGTAACCCCCTTTTATCAACTCCTTCCTCTCCTGTAATACATATATTCAGATCTTAGCTGACATCGCCTTTGTCTCATACTTCATGAACACAGTTGCAAGTAGCAATCTAGTCCATTTTATGATTGAAGAATACGCATCTATCTTTCAACATAATTTTTCAAGTTCTAGCCAAAATTAAGAACTTAAAGCACAATTTGCAAGTTGGGTATTTTTCTTTTTATGATTGAAGAATGCACTTCTATCTTTCAACATAATTCTGCAAGTTCTAGTCCAAAATTAAGAGCTTAAAGCACAATTTGCAAGTTGGGTATTTTATTTTTCATCCTTTCCTGTGACCGATCAGACATAGATCATTCTGTTTTTCAGGCACTCAATAGTAACAATTAAGTGAAAGGGCTATTGCTGTTGTGATCTTGCATTTCTGATTTTCAACTCCAAATCCTACCTCGTTGAGTTGCTGAATTTTGAGATCAACAGGCGATGGTGCAGCTTCCGCAGGTTTTCCTTCAGGAGTAACAGGGGTAGGTTTGACTTGCTTCTTGAGCTCATTGATCTCATTTTGGATAGTTCTCACTCTTCTCCATTGCCAACCTAAATAACCAGCCCACAAAGTGTAGACAAACAAACTACTCATCACAAGTGGGTGGATAAGTGCAAATGTTCTTCCCTCCAATATCCCAAACTCACCATCAACTGCAAGTGCATCCTGTTTAGATTACAATTGCACCGACACATTAAGACATTTCAGGTCCAAAAAGGAACAAAAAGAATCAAAGATAGCAACTTTTTTACTTGCCTTCGCATCTAATAAGAAGGGTACTGCAAGTGATGTCAAGGGAAGAGAAGGTGAACTAAGCTTGTGTACAACTTCACTGATGAGCTTCGGCGGCTTAGCTGAGACCTCCCTGTGGGTAGGGGATTTTGTTGGTATGAAAGGTGCTTGTAGTTTTGTGTGGATAAAAGGAGCATTGTGGGTAAGATATGGGATCTTCAGAAGGCTGAGTGTGGCTGCCATGCTCTCCGCTAAACACAGTCGGAGAAAGCGAGAGGATAGAAGGCAACCACAAGAGATAAGGAACTGAGCAGCTTAGGATCCAAAGAGATGGGGTTCCCTTCTTAGTTCTTACATGTGTAAGTAAAATCAGGTCCCACACTGTGAGATGGAAGACCAAGGACTCCGCCAGAAGTCCCCAAAATAGTGCAGTGCCTGATTGATCCACTTTAAACCTTAAAACCGGTCCTCAACATTTTTGTATCCCGTCATCCTATACCCCTACTTCTTATTACTGTCATTTTCTGGACCCTCAGAGCTCTGGTCCTTTGGTTATGAAAAGCCTATGAAGCCAGACTTTTTAATATTTAGGCTTCGCATTTATCAGATATTGGGCTCAGGAAATCCACTTGGGCTCTGTACCATGTTTATTATTTTCTGCTTATCGAGCTCTGGCCTTCCATATGAGGCAGCCATGCATGTTGCATAAAATTGATACGTGATATAATTTGACATATCAATTATCTGTTTTAATGACAATTTTAGCAAAAAAATAAAAATAAAAATAAAAATTATAAAGATGATAAAGTTAATGATGGGGATTTTTAAAAAATATCGAATTAATTATACGTATATTTATCTGTAAATTTATTTATGCATGGTAATATGAATAAAACTAGAAACAGGTGTAAATTCTTGGAAAATAGGAAAAATTGTACCTAAACTGCATTTTTAGGTACTCTAGTGCATGACTAAGCGAGACAATACATGTAAGATCCTTTTATTCTCCTACGTGAAAAGACAAAAGTCGATTCCTAAGAACTCCACTTAGAGCAGGATGTCATGTAATGTTTTTTCACATATATTTATCAGATAGCCAGGCAAATTTGAATACGTCTCTGCCTTTTATTTATTTTTTTTTTTGCTTTATCCTGTTTTTTTTTTAAATGATAAAATTTACAGCCGCTACCCTTTAAATGTGTACTAAATAAACTATCGATTTGATTTTGATGAGATAGTCTGCAAATCCCACTAAACAATTAAATCACACTATTGTGTGACAGGCTTAAATAATTCAAGAGAGGTACCCACTAAGAATTTAAACTTGAGACTATTACTTAATTCAGCGTCTCAAGGGAAACTCACATCAATTCTAAAAGTCACTTTTGTTCATATTTTATTTAAAATGTATAATTAATGAACTATTAGATGTATATCAAAATTATTATTCAATAAATATTTATAATACAATAACTATCAGTTTATTCGTTATAAAAATTTTATTAAAAAAAATACTTTGCAGATCAATTTTCCTTCGCATTTCGTTTCCATCATTTACAGAAAGATTCAAGTTTTATTCAGAGAACATATATTCCTCAGTTTGTTCTGATGAAAGCTCCATTTTATTTGCATGTATTATTATCCAAATCGACAATATATGAAGTGTAAGGACAAATTCAGGGTGATGATCGCAAATTCCTCATTTTGTGGTCTAAACTTCTGGCATTGATTACTCTTTTCATGTTTAGTGGACACAATTCTGCCACTGCAGCACTGTTCATTATGGAAGACTTTGTTCTCACTCACTCGTTCTTCTTGATATCTAACACCTATTTTTGTTTGATTTAATTAATATTTATAGATTTAATGTATTTTTGTTCAATCTGTTAGTTTTAAAATAATTAAATAATTAAAGTAAGAAGAAGCGATAAACCGCGTTGGAGGTCAATACACGGAAATATTGCGCTTTATACGCCCAACAGTATAGTTGCAACATACAACTACTCGTTTGACTGTGAAGGAAGCACGGCCAGAAAAGTTTGAAAGTAATAAAAGGTGGGTTTGAATTTTGAAAGTCTAGTGCCATTCTCGTACACCACGTTATTCTTTGATTTTAGAATAAGATACGGTGAACTATAAGAACGTGTATATATTTATAAATCTGAACATATCTTATTCTATAAATGACTTTTAAGAGAGAACAAAAGAGGGAATGAGTAAAGTAAAAAAGAGAAAATGCAGAGAGTAGTAGCAAGCTGCTTTCATTTTTTGCATTGATAATGTATTCTTTTAGCATGAAAATTAAAACTTAAGAGCTTGTTTAATTCAGTTTTTTATATATTTTTATATTTTTTATATTTTTTAATTATCATATTTATAAAAACAAAAACAAAAGCAAACATCGTCTAATTGAATGATTTTTCTTGTAATAGTTATTAATGACCATGATAAGTAAAATTATTTAAATTGTTTATATGTATTAATGAGTAATTTAAATATATAAAAATAATTTAAATAATTTTATTTGTGGTTGTTATTAATGAGAATTAGCATATTCTATGCATTGACACAAACATTAATCACAGATAAAGTCCAAAAACATGATATGAGAAATTAAATCGTCTCGAAACAATTTCCACATATATGGACAACATGTAAAGATTAATTACATCATGGAGATGCCGTAGGAACAAGGGAGAGTTGGAATTTTAAAAAACCCTAAAGATGAGTTTGGTTGTCCCTACTTAGCTTTTCTACTTCTATTTTACCTCTAGTAAAGTTCTAGCTCTTCCTGTCTCATCCTTTTCATTTGACTTTTTCGGCAGAGAATGCCCGTGTAAAGCAAAAATTTTCACGTCATGATCAAAGTTTTCACATTGACTTTTTATGAGGATGTGCTTAATTATTATTTTACGCTTACTACTTTTCAAATTCAGGTTTTAAATTAAACTCAATTATGGTAGTATTTGAGAATTCGCAAAAGTTATAATTAGTGTTCTCAAATTTGCTTGTTCTTCTTTAGCTTGGAAACTGGAGGGACCTTTTGGTTTTGAGCCTCTAATGACAGTTTAATGAGTACACGACTGGTACATATTTATATAACACAAGCTTCCAACCTCCCTGAATCACTCTAGAAATATGATAAAATATAGTTAAGAGAATAGTATAATGATAATATATCGTAACCATTGTTAAAAGCAAAACTACGGAGAATGGCTACGAGCTCCTGGCAGTTAGGAATCGTTTAGTATTATTGTGAGTTATAATTTTTAGTTGTAGTTTTGATATATTTGTATTAATTTTTGTATTTCTTTGATTTCTGTGTTGTATTAGTGTGTTATTTTTATCGATTTTTGTATTAAAAATCAAAATCAAAATCAAAAACTTCAACTATACCAAATAAGCCCGATTTCTATCGAGTGATTAAAGGGAAGGAACTAAAATTTGGAACATATTTAAATTTGCATTTTTTTCTAATAATCTTAAGAAATCAAAAGAAATATTTAATCAATTATAAAAATGCATATGGTTAATTTTTTTATATACGATGAAAAAACAGCATATTTGATTGTTTAGGGCCTGTTTGCAAATGTTTTGATTTTTGAATTTAGTTTTTGAATTTTTTAAACACAAAAATCAATAAAGAATATCATAGAAATTGAAAAAAAATACTCTAATACAGTACAAAATTAAGATAGACAACACAAAAATATATAAAAATACACAAAATTCAATACAAAAATATAATATCCACAATTAAAAATCACAACTAAAAGTTCAATCAAACGTCCCGATGAATAAGGGCGAACTTGTCTGAATATATTATAATTGAGTAATTTTAAGTTGAGATTAAGACTCAATCACTCAAAATATACTAAACGTAACTGAAATATAAAAATATATTAAAAATTTCTCATGTGATTATCCTCATTTTTCCGTGTTATGTCTTTTCTTAATAACGTGTCAAATGTTGTGTTTTCAGTGATTATTTAACATTCAAATTTCCAATATAAATGTCATCACATGGAGACATCTGACTTATTTTTATAAAAGGTCAATTGAAGAGTGAACCAAAAGTTCATTGCAAAACTAAAGTCTTCTTTCCAACTAAGAAACAAGAAACTATTAAATTAATTAACAAAAGATTTTGCAAATAAGGAAGCAAAAAAAGGAAAATCTCAAACACTGTAGCTTTCCTTTTGAGCTATAATGACAATTAACTTTGAGCTTAGTATTCACAAATCAAAACCCAAATTAAAATCGAAAATTAAACAATCGAATTATTAATAATTATTTCGTTGATTTTGGGTTTTAATCCGATTATTGGTTGGCTTTCCTAATTTGTAAAAAGAATCAAAATTTTAATTTATGGAATAATATAAAACAGAAAAGGGAATAAATTCAGTGTGTGAAACGATGAAATACAATAATATAACGTGGACGACCCAAGAGGTTAGCGAGAAGCTCTGGGAAACAAGAGGCGGTGGTGCTTAAGGTCTCAACCTCTGTAGTATAGAAAATGTTTGTTTGCAATATTTCTCTATTCCTTCACAGCGTGTTTTGACCATCAAACTAGCCTCTTCTTCTTCTTCTCCTTCCCCTCCCTCTACTTCCATGCTTGTGAAATTAACGTTGTTTCCTCTGAAAAAGCATGAGTTCCTCGTATAAGCTCACAGATATAATTATCCCTCTTAACCGTAAACTGATATTTACGCTCACTTGATCATCGCTTGTCCCTGTTCCTACACAACAATGATGAAACTTATTTATTACCCACTTTTACTTTTGTTCCTCGGTGTGTGTCTCTTGTTTCTGGTTCGTGCCTTTTTAATTAGAACCGGATTGATTTACGCTACCAAAAAATGGTGGAGATCAATCGAAGACAGTTTTCATGTGTATCAATTCTACAAGGTCCCAGAGTTCAACGAGAGCATGCAGGAGAATCAATTATATGGGAAAGTGTCCGATTATCTACACTCCCTCGCTTCACTGGAAGACTCCGATTTCACCAACCTCCTCACCGGGAAAAAACCCAACGACATCGTTCTCCGACTCGATCCTAACCAAGTCATCGACGACGATTTTCTCGGAGCTAAAGTCTCGTGGATTAACGAGGTCAGCGACAAGGCGCATTCGAGAAGCTTCGTGTTGAAGGTCAGAAAAGCCGATAAGCGTCGAATTCTCCGTCCTTATCTCCAACATATTCACACCGTTTTCGATGAGCTCGCTCAACTGAACAAGGATTTGAAGCTGCACATGAACATCGGCGGTGACGGTCAAAACGGACGGTGGAGATCTGTTCCCTTCACGCATCCGTCAACTTTTGAAACAATTGTCATGGAGTCTGATCTCAAAATTAAGTTGAAATCGGATCTCGAGACGTTTTCAAAAGCCAAACAGTACTACCACCGGTTAGGCCGCGTCTGGAAGAGAAGCTATCTCTTGTACGGTCCTTCTGGTACTGGAAAATCAAGCTTCGTCTCTGCTATGGCTAATTGTCTAAGCTACGACGTGTACGACATCGACCTCTCCAGAGTTGCAGACGATTCAGATCTAAAATTGCTTCTGTTGCAAACCACGACCAAGTCGGTGATCGTGATCGAAGACCTTGATCGGTTTTTGATCGAGAAATCAACGGCTGTGACCTTATCGGGGGTATTGAACTTCATGGATGGGATACTAAACTCGTGCTGCGCCGAGGAGAGGATTTTGGTGTTTACGATGACTACTAAAGACAACATTGACCCGGCGGTTCTGAGACCGGGTCGGATCGATGTCCATATCCATTTTCCTTTCTGCGACTTCACGGCGTTCAAGACATTGGCGAACAATTACTTGGGGCTTAAGGATCACAAGTTGTTTCCACAGGTAGAGGGAATTTTCCAAAATGGAGCAACATTAAGTCCGGCGGAGATTGGGGAGCTTATGATTGCGAATCGTAACTCGCCGAGTCGGGCGTTGAAGTCCGTCATCACAGCGTTACAGACAGAGGGCGATAGGCGGAGTTGTGTCAGCGTTGGGCGGCGGTTACTCGGCGGCTCGTGGGGGCGTTCGACCGAAGAAACGGAAAACAATTCTGGAATTTTCTCTCCGGAAAATGTCAACCCGGGAAGAGACTTCAAGACATTGTACGGTTTATTGAGGCTCAAAAGTAGCAAGAAATCGCAGCCCTGTGATTTGGTTTCGGGTCAAAAATGTGGGTAACGGATACGGGGCATACCATTTCGGAGATTTTCACATTCGCTACATTTATTAAGAAACAAGATTTTTATTGACACAAATGTTCATAGGAACACAGAACAGAGTTTCAGGGACCGTCCCAAAAATTCCATCTTTTGCTTCTTTGTATGTTCTCTTCCACCCAAACTAGAACCCGATTCTCTTGGAATATTGTATATTCTCTCATTCATTTGATATCATTCCTCTAGTTTAGATCATTTTGTAACTTGTTCCTTGTACAATGCGTTTAGTTTTGTGGGTATGATACACAAGATTGGTTATAAAAGTCCAACCTTTCAGAATTTTTATTGCAGGAAAACCAGAATCTGTGATGATTTTGGGTGAATAAGTTTGGTAGGTCACTTTCCTTTTAGGTAACACAATCATTATCATCACTTGCCAAAGGCATAACAAGAGTTAAAAAAGTAAATTTGTTAGTTAAGAACGCAAATTACTGTCTCTTGTTTACTAAGTAATGCACAGGCTCATTGGGTTTGTGAGTTGTAGGGCAAATTGGGGTAAAAGTTAGCCGACATGTATTGGAAAGAGCTTAAAAGAGAGATCCGTGTTGGTCCTTTTCGGCAGAGCCACATGTGAGATTAGCCGAGTAAAAAGCATCAGGAACCGCGTCAGTAATTACGTTCTGAAAATCGACTTTGGTTTCTACTTCTAGCTGTATTTACGCAGCTCCCCTAAAGTAAAGATGCTCGCGGACAATTTCATCTCATCATTGGTCTGATGAGCTTGAGGATCGTCTTTTAAAGGACATTTGGTCTTTAGTTCTTGTCGTTTAGGTCACAGAACCGTAGTGTCGACAGAGGCTACTTATGGCCGATGCCACACACCAATTACTGGTTTTTGCGTAATTTGCTTCATTGGTTCAGACGCCTAATAACCAGTGTTTTTAAAACTCTTTTGGTTGGTTCAACTTTAATTACGAATCTTTCAATTGGTTAATTCAGTTTTATATCAAAAAAGTTTAATATGAATTTTTTTTATTTTTGTTTAATTAATCAATTTAATTGATTATAAATCAAACGGTATAATTAGTTAATTATCAATTGTATTAATTACATTAACTTTTGAATCCTATTTCGTATTGTACCGGCCGAAAAACAGTACAAAATGGTTAAAAATGCTATTGAATTCAAATACCGGCCAGTACAAAAAAAAAATTAAAATTTTTTTAAAAATTTTGTATTTTTGTCTTTTTAAGTTTAAAGTTACATTAAAAACTACATAATATAATACATTTATAAACTATTTTGTAAATTTTATAAAAATTAAAAATTAATTTATAATTTT
>JAOXYD010000004.1:3537036-3561715 GCA_028565735.1 Pinacopodium congolense | reverse complement strand
AAAAACACTGACCTAGGGCAGAAAACAGTCACACGTAATATATACTCCAAGCCCAGTTCTAAGGTTCTAAATGCGACCGCAAGGGAAACTTCCACCGCCGGAGTTTTGTTAAGCATATATATGAATCAGATCACAATACGCTTGTGCCAGAGTTTTGTTAGAAGGGTATAGTAACCTTAATAATCTGATATCTTTAACTAATTGTTAACCAACATTAATCCAATAGTGAGGCTAAAAGTTGAAATCAAATACAACAAAATATAATATGATAATAATGTTAGAGAATGACAGGCACGTGCAAATGTCGTTGGCTATCATCAGTCTAGCGATGGCCCCTCTGACATTACTTCCTCTCACGAAACCGACCGTCTTACTTTGGTAGTGTCACCATTTTTGTACGGTTACGCACTCTTTGAAATTAATGTGGCTCCGACAGCCACCGCATTTCAAGCTTCTCCAATTTTTTCTCGTAAGTTACCTGGCCATATGCTATTTTGATTTAGTAAACCTTTTATCAAACCTTTCCCATTGTTTTAAATCTATTTTGCATGTAAAAAGTTAAAAGTATTTGTCTCCAGAAAGATGTTCTAGCATCAAACTGGTAAAAATGTGATTGCTTTGCTTTTGAGGCATTATTATTCTTATTATTATTATAGACGTGTCAAAGACTACAAATGCAGTGGGCGGACAACGAGGTTCAGAGATAGTCGTCATGAAAATATTGGGCCTGAAGAGGATCGGACCTACAAGGTGTCAATTCCATGGAAAGGAGAAGGATGCTTGCATTAGTCAATGACACAAATCCTAGCCAGTGATTTACACCTTTTTTGGAGTGGTCCAAAGAGCAATCCTGGCAATTTTCGATCACGATAAAAGCCCTATCTAAAGCTTCTTGTCCCTCTTGGTTTTTGTAAGGCCCACATACCCAAATTACAACAAAGTGTTAGTATATTCTCATTATTCAACATAATCTATACTTTGGTCAAACTTTACGAAGAAAAAAAGATCAGTCTTCTATTATGTTGAGCTACAAGGTATAGTGTTTGATTATGGATCAAACATGTTAATTTGGTTGCATGAAAGTATATACATGTGTGTGTGTGTGTATATATATATATATATATAAGGCTTCTTCTCCACTAAGTTTGAAGTCTTATTATATCTTTGCAATTTTCTTGTACTAAGAAACAATAATTTGTTGTCACTGCATAATTTAAGTTTTAAGACCTTTGCGAAGATATAGTAAGACTTCAAACTTAGTGGAGGATGAGCCTTTTAACCCCCTTTTAATAAACATTAGATGCAATGCTAATGTTAAAGTATAAATTATATGTTAAACATATTCCTATAATACAAATCCCTATAATCATATATATAATCATCCATATAATCTTTCTTATTTTATTTCCTTACCATATTTATACCACTTGTAACTTTATACACGTAGGCTTAGTTCTATGTACAATACACATAATAATATATAAAAATTTACTCCTTTTCATATTTGATATTATGGTATCAGAGTTTCTATTAGCTTCTCTAGTATTCTAAAAAAATTTCAGATCTTTGATACTTCAATTACTGTTTGTTTCTATAAGGGAGCACTTTTGGTGGTTCCAATATTAAGATGTGGTTGAATCTCCTCGATATGTGGAGTTTTGGTGGTTTTAGATTATGCTTGATTTGAATATATCTTAGAGAATGTCTTAAAAAAAGATATTTTACTAAATAGTTTATTATAAAGCTACTGGATTTTTGTTCTTTTAAGTGCAATTCATTATTAAAGCAAATTTGTTCATCCTCAAACATGTCTAGTTCAATTTTCTAGTTCAGTCATTCTATTCAAGTTTGATTAATCAGTTTAAGCACCTTTAGACCAGTCTTTAGACTTTTGTAATCGATTCCTAATGTTTTTGACCTTTTAAAATTTTGTGGTAGGGCCGATTTTGTCATAATCAACCTCTGTCTTCAAGTTACAAGTTCAGTTTCTTCACTTTATTTACTCGATGGCTAATTCTAAAAGTTCTCAACAACCTTTTCATTTTATTTTTAAACCCAACACTGTTATTTTTTTATAGAACAAATTATGACCTATGGTCTCAAGAGATGTGCAATTTCTTAAAAGGGCACTTTCTATATTGTTATGTAACTAGTAAGACCCACCAAAAATACTGATGAAAATGAAAATAAAATTGTGGAATGATGAGAAAAATGGGATGGTAAGAATCATTAAATTTTAACATGGTTTCGCAACACCTATCTTCTTAAAATCAAAGGTGAAGGTGAATTTCAACATTTTGACACTACATATAACGTATAGAATTTTCTCAAGACTAAATGCTCTATTTCCGATAATGTACACAAATTTTAACTTTATCGTCTCCATCATCGTATTCAATAACAACCTAATCAAACTATTCATAACTATGTATGAACTTCATACACTTTGCAATCAATTGAAAAATTAAGATCATCAATAGCCTAATCATGCCTCTACTGTTGTTTATATGAGATTTCACGATTGCTAATATGTTTGGCATCCGCTTATGACTCTAAGTTTTAAATATGATTCTATCAACATATTTTTGCTCTATAATAGTCCCTTGCCTAAATTAGATGTTGTGATCTAGGAATTGCTATCTAAGGAAACTCATCATAACATTTTATGAGTTGGGTGCTTATTACCACCCTAATGTATTCTATATTGACCAATCCTTCAATTACTCCTCCTTTTCAACTTGTTTCCCAGACTATTGTTGCTTTAGCTATTCATTTAGGAGTTTCTTATATTATTACTTGCAATTATTATAAGAAATTTAGACATAAAAAGGTCGAATATCATAAATGCCCTTAAAATAAATAGGCTACTAGTTTTTATACTTCTATTCATTCTCATATGAGTAAAGTTGTTTACACTTCCTCCACCACTATTGCCATTAAAGGTTCTCCTAACACTGATATTTTTCCTTTGTGATATTCAAACTATTCTTTATCAATTGCAATCTTCCTTTAGTTCCTCTACACTTTCAGTCATTCCAGGTACATATTCTTTGTTGTTCTTTGACTTTGCTTACTATAATCACATGACATCTTATTCCTTTTTGTTTTCTTTTATAAATGTTCCTATTATGTCTCCTATTTCTCTCACTATTAATATCTCTCTTTTTATCTGTTCTTAAAATAGACATTATTTCCACGTCTAATTTGAAATTACCCTTTTACATTTCTTATTCCCAAATTGTTTTTTTCTATTGGTTAATTGTGTGAACTTAATATCAACTACAAATTTTCAAGTCATAGGAAATTTCAACTTCCATCACCTTATAATGTTCATCATGCACTCTTAAAAACCAAATCTCATACTTTTTGACTGTAAAAAAATAAAAAAACATACAGAACATAAATAATGATGAACGAGAAAAATGAGCAAAGGCCACTCCTAAGTTATTACCTAAAACTAAACCTTATAGTATAAGATTATAAAAGATGCATTGTCTGGACCTTGAAAAAACTAACATTTGCTCCATACATATTGATTAGATCATGTGTCTAAATTGGAAAGACATGGAGTGTGTAGCAGATGTTTAAGATCGACAACCAAGAAGCCAGTTTAAACTTACATTAGACAAGAATCACTGAGGGAAAAGTTATTTATAAGATCTATTCTATAATAAGAAATTATGAAAACCATAATCTGTGTGTCAAATAGTAATACTAATGATGCAATAGAGTTTAAAGTTTACAAAAGAAATAAAAGAAGACAAGTTACTCAACCACAAGCTTTAATTTGGTGGGATAACAATTGGGAGTTGAATTGATAACAAATAAAAGGGCTGAAGTTTCGTTTGTGTTAAGATTCCTAAGTTTTATTTGTGTTAGGATTTCTTACTAGAAAGGGACTTTAGATGTAGTATCCTTATTATATAAAGACTTTATTACTTATTTAAGAATAAGGAATCCTATTAGAAAAGGATTCAAGTTTGGAATTTAGTTAGGAAATTTTTGCTACTAGAATAAGGATTTTATGGATTTTTTTCCTATAAATTTGCATGTAATTAGCCCTTCATTAATAAGATGCAGATTTTTTTTAAACCTGATTTTCTATAGAAAGTGTGATGCTTTTCCCTAAGAGTGATTCCTAAATTCCTACCCCTTTGTTTATTTATTTAATATAAAATTCTAGCAACCCTAAACCCTAGTTTCTTTCTTAAAACTCCATCACTTAAACCCTAAGTTTCCAATTATCATAAATCTGTAATTTTGACAACATGCCTTGAAATTCAAGCCTGAAACTGTTTTTCTGATAACCTCACAACATCTAATAGTCCCTGTTTTCCTAATTCGTGAGAGTTTTAACCCTAATTTGTTCTTTTTTTTACTCATCCTACATCAATTTGGTATCAGAACTTTTATTCACAATGGCAACACGTAGTGAAAGGGTATATAGAAGAATATTCAATGATCAAGAGTGAGATGAAATACTTTTGAAAATTATGAAAAAAATTGGAAATTGAGGAGCCTCGAACACAAAGAGCTCCAAGAACTAATCCAGAAAACAATATTGGACAACAAACTACACTAGATATGGAAGGGGGAGAAAGTGAAATAGAAGACGAAGCAGCTGAAACAAATCGACATCCAGTGAGGTTCAGGTAACAGAGTTTACCGAGAGGTTCATACCAAAGAAACCCACCAGTAATATTTGGAGAAGATGTAAGGGACTTTAGAACCTATGATCAAGTTGAAACACATAATCTACTTGATGATATTACCAACGTGTTGAAGCACATGATTTTGCTAGAAAGATAGATCCTCACTTGTTTTTAGATTGGAAAATAGCCATGGAGGATTTTTTTTATTGGTACAACATGTCAAAAGATTGAAAAGTTTGACTTGCAAATATGAAGTTAGTTAGACATGCAAAAATTTGGTAAAGATTGATAGAAGATAGACTTCGAAAAACAGGCTAGACACTTATTATTAATTAGGAAGAGATGAAATTGAAGTTAACGGAGAAATATTTACCATCCCATTATCAAGAAGACCTCCAAGATCAACTCACACCACTTAGATAAGGAAGTATGTTTGTAACATAATACACATAACTTTTTTATGAGCTTTTTATCTGATGTGAGGGAATGAAATCTGAATGACAACTCATATCTTACTATAAAAATGGCTTAAGGGTAGAAATTCACAAGGAATTGATGATGTAAAAGATTTACAGTCTTGACGATGCATATTACTTAGCTTTGAGAGTAGAACAATATATAGGTCAGCAAGTAAGTAAGAATTTTAGAAGTCAAGTCGGGGAGTTTAGTATGAAGAGAACTACGACTGTGTAGAATTTTCAGATAGCCCCTAATTTATCAAAGTGTGCACCCCCAAATAATTATAAATCTATCCGAAGAGCTGAATCTAAGGGCAAAGTCATAGTTGAGACTGGGACAGAAGAAGGCAACAATAAGAAGAAGTGTTTATGATGCAATGGGAGGGGGCACTATGCTTATGAATGGCTTAGCAAAGGATTGCACATGATGGTAGAAGAAGATGAGGAGGAATATGAAGAATATGTGTGTGAACATAAAGATGGAGAGGAGCTAGAAGGAGGTTTTAGTGATGAACAAGCCGGTCCATCAAATCTTAATGTAGTGAGGTGCATACTTATGGTTCTTAAGGCTAAATAATAAGAAGAATGGCTTCGTACTGCTATTTTCTTTACTCGAATTAGATATGGGGAGAAAGTATGTAAGCTTATAATTGATGGAGGAAGTAGCATGAATATAGTTTCAGAGAGCATGGTGATTGAATTTACTTTTAGAAAAGCATAAATAACCTTACAAAGTTACTTGGGTGAATGATAGTACTATACTCATTGATCAAAGATGCTTGGTGTCTTTTAAATTAGGAGTTTATGAAGATTCTATTTGGTGTGATGTCATTCATATGAAAGTATCCTACATGTTATTGGGTCGACAGTGGCTTTACGATCGTAATGTGTAGCATTTTAGAAAAGTCAACACATATTAGTTTATGTTTCATGAAAAGAAGATAATTTTAAAGCTTGTGAAGGGAAATACGAGAGAAAAGTAAAGAGGAAGTAACAAGACAGCTAAAAGTACTCAGAAAAAAGTATCTTAATATCCTTAAAGAGAAGAAAATTGAAGTTGTCAGCAGGGAAAAAAGTATTATAGTTACAGTAGTAGTGAGGGAGATAGCAGAAATAGTCCCTCACCAAAAGAAGCGGAGGAATTGCTAGTAGATATTTTAAGCCTTATTCCAGATGATTTACCAGGTGAATTACCTCCTTTCAGCATGCTATAGATTTAGTGCTCAAATCTATTTTATCGAATCTTCCAGCTTATCGCTTAAATCCTATGGAGAATGAAGATTTGAAGAGACAAGTAGAACAATTGCTCAAAAAGAGATTTATTCAAGAAAGTCTTAATCCACGTGCAGTTCCAGTACTATTGACTCCAAAAAAAGATGGAAGTTGATGAATACGCATCGGTTGTCGAGTGATAAACAAGATTAATATAAGATATAAGTTTCCAATCCCACGCCTTGATGATATGTTAGACATGTTGAGTGGAGCCACAATCTTTACTAAGATAGATTCACGAAATGGATACCATCAAATCCGAATTATACCCGAGGTTGAATGGAAAACAACTTTCAAGACTAAAGAAGGACTTTATGAATGGTTGGTGATGCCTTTTGGACTCACAAATACGCCTAGCACTTTTATGAGAGTGATGAATCAAGTGTTTAGACTATTTTTGGGCAGATTTTTAATAATCTATTTTGATGACATATTAATATATAGCAAGACTAAAGAAGACCAGTTGTTACATCTTTAACAAGTCCTAAGAGTTTTCAGGCAAGAGAAACTTTATATCAACTTCAAGAAGTGCTCTTTTATGTAATCAGAAGTTGTATTTTTTTGGGATTTATTGTATCTTAATGAGGAGTAGAGATGGATACTAAAAAGATCAAAGCTATACTTAATTGGCCCATTCCAAAGGATCTACATGAGGCACTAAGTTTTCATAGCCTAACAACAATCTATAAGCGGTTTATCTATAATTTTAGTATTATAATAGCACCTATAACTGATTGTATGAAGAAATGACAGTTTATTTGGACAAAGGCAACAACTACAGCCTTTGAAGAAATCAAGAAAAAAATGATCAAAGCACCTATTTTGCGGTTGCCAGACTTTTCTAATTTGTTCGAAGTCGCTTGTGATGCATCTCATGTGGGAATTGGAGGCATACTCAGCTAAGAAGGACATCCAATTGCTTACTTCAGTGATAAGTTAAGTGAAGAGAAGCAATGATATTCTACTTATCACAAGGTGTTCTATGCAGTGGTGTGATCTTTTTACAATTGGCAACGCTATCTCTTGCACAAGGAGTTTATTCTATATTCAGATCATGAATCTCTCAAACATTTCAAGTCTTATAAAAACTTGAACGGAAGGCATGCTACATGGAATGCGTTATTGGAACAATATAGCTTTGTCATTAAATATCGAGCAGGAGTATAAAATAAGGTTGTAGATGCATTAAGTAGAAAAAGTCATTTGCTTAACACTCTAGTCATCAAAGTTGTGGGGTTTGAAGAAATAAGAAGAGAATATGCTTTAGATCGAGATTTTAGGATAATTTATTAAAAAATTGCAGCTAGACTAAGGGACAACCACTTTCCTTTTTTTAATTTATAATAACTATCTTTTCAAGGGAAATCAACTTTGCCTACATAATACTTCTATAAGGGAGGATGTGATTTAGGAATTACATGGAGGAAAGACAGTAGGTCATTTTAGAAGAGATAAAACCATAGCAATGGTTGAAGATCGCTTTTATTGGCCCTTTTTAAAGTGAGATGTGCTAAGGTGATACGACAATGTCGAACATGTCAACTCGTTAAAGGAAAAAAGAAAATTTCTAGACTATACAAACTGTTGCCTGTGCCATATGAATCATTGTAAGATATAAGTATAAAATTTATCTTGGGAATCCCTAAGTCTATAAGAGGGTATGATTATATTTTTATGGTAGCGGATAGATTTTCAAAGATAAGTCATTTTATTCTTTGTGCGAAGACATATATTGCTGTCTACATTGATAAAGTCTTCTTTGAAGAAGTTGTACATCTTTATGGTTTACCTTTAACCATAGTTTCTAATCGTGATGTGAAATTTATGGGTTACTTTTGTAGAAATCTATGGAAAACAATGAATACTAAACTTCATTTTTTAAGCTCTTTCTATCCTCAAACCGATGGATAAATAGAAGTGGTGAATAGAAGTTTGGGAGACTTATTAAGATGTCTAGTTGGAGATAATATGAATAATAGGGATCTGATTCTTCCTATGACAGAAGTTGCATTCAATAGTTCTATAAATAGGTTAACTGGGAAGAGTCCTTTTGAGATAGTTTCGGGAAATAAACCTAGGAAGCCTATAGATTTAGTGCATTTACCACCAACTACATGAGTTATTGTTAAAGCTGAAGGTTTTGTACAACATATGAGAGACATCTTTGATGAAGTACAACAAAAGATAACAACCATCAACTCGATTTATAAGGAACATGCTAATCAACATTGTCGATTGGTGGAATTTAATGAAGGAGATATGGTGATGATAAGGATTCTTTTGGAGCGATTTCCAAAGGGAAAATATAAGAAACTTCATTCAAGGAGTACTGGAACTTATAAGATCCTCAAGAAGATAAGTGCTAGTGCTTATGTTTTGGAGTTACCAAGTGACATGGGAATTAGTCCTATCTTTAATGTGGCGAACTTAACTATTTATCATGGACATGATAAGACACAATCTCCTACTACGATGATGAACATTCCAACCATCCCTCATCTTAAAAAGGAGATTGAAGATGTTCTTGATGAATACATTATAGCCACAAGATATGATGGATATCAACGATTTCTTGTCAAATAGAAAGGAAGACCAAATGCTAATAGTACTTGGATTTCAAACACTGAATTTTAGAAGTTGAATCCAGACTTATATGAACAGTATTTGTCATATTCAACGTCAAGGATGACTTTAGACAAGTCGAGGAGAAATGATGCAATAAAGTTTAAAGTTTTCAAAAGAAGTAAAAGAGGACAAGTTACTCAACCACAGGTTTTAATTTAGTAGGATAACAATAGGAAGTTGAATTGATAACAAATACAAGGGCTAAAGTTTTGTTTGTGTTAAGATTCCTAAGTTTTGTTTGTGTTATGATTTCTTATTAGAAAGAGACTTTAGATGTAGTATCCTTATTAGATAAGGATTTTATTACTTATTTAAGAATAAGAATATCCTATTAGAATAGGATTCAAGTTTGGAATTTTGTTAAGAAACTTTTACTACTAGAATAAGGATTTTATGGATTTTTTCCTATAAATTCGCATGTAATAAGCCCTTCATTAATAAGATGCAGATTTTTTTTCTCTAAACTTGATTTTATATAGAAGTGTGATGCTTTCCCCTAAGAGTGATTCTTAGCCCTATGAGTGATTCTTAGTTTCCTACCCCTTTGTTTATTTACTCAGTCTAAAACTACAGCAACCCTAAACCCTAGTTTCTTTCAGCACTTAAACCCTAAGTTTTCAGTTATCATAAATTTGGAATTTTGTCAACCTACCTTCAAATTCAAATCTGAAACTGATTTTTTAGCAACCTCACAGTATCCAATAATCCTTATTTTCCTAATCCTTGAGAGTTTTAGCCATAATTTATTATTTCTTCTACTTGTCCTATATCAACTGATAATCTACAACATTATTAAGAATTGCCAATCATTCCACTAACAATCCATGTCACTGATCTTGAAACCAATTAAAAGGAACGTAGAAGGCCCAGATGCATAAAATCACCAATATAAAGTGTTAGTTTATTATATGTCCCATCAACTCTACATCAATATACGACTATGTAATAGGAAAATTTCATTAGTATCAGTCTCTTTACAATAATATTTGGCCAACAATCATCTAAATTCTCATTCCAAAAAAATCATGACAAGAACCATCCATACTCCTTCCTCATGCAGTTGGTAACGGGGATTGTTATACCTCCAAATAAAAGCCAGTATGCACGTCAATCTTAAACAATCCATCTTATAGCAAAATTGTTCAATCTAATCACCAATTGAATATTCTGATTTCAGCAAGCATTTGCCACTTCAATGTTGAAGCACCAACATCTAAATGTATAGAACAACAATTCTTTTGAAATTCATAGTTTAATCAGCTTCCTATATATCCTAAACTTAGTCAAAAACTAGACGTCAAGAATAGTCTTATGCAAAGAGAAGAAAACCATCTTGGAACTTCTAGAAACGTGGTGGTTGTATCATAGATAAACTTCATAAATAGCCTCAGGAATTAATAATACCACTTCCACCATATCCCACTCGGGACCCACCAGTGTAGCACATATACGCGACATTCTCCTCCATCACTAAGAAGGATTTAACAGTTTCTAAAGCATCATGTTCAAATTATATAGAAGAGCTATAAAATGATAGAGGTATTCATGCTTAGCAATGAGAAATAACACCTAAGAACTACACCGATTAAACTAGCACTAGAATGATTGCAAGTAGCGCTAAAGCACAATTCCACACCAAATGCAAAGATATTGCCAAAGTAAACCAACCATATGTAGGAAGCTAGTTGCCATTTTCATATCGGAAACCTATAACTCATAAAAATTTTAGGGGAAAATCGACAAGCAGCTAGAAAACCACAGAGAAGGACTAACCTGCATCAAATTGGAGTTGACTTGTGATTTCTCTTGGGTGCCTATAGTATCTCCTCGCTGTATGAGTCAAATTCCGAATCCAAAAGTACCTTAAGATAGAATTGCCTATGATGTCAAATTTAAAATTTTTTAGAGGGGAGAGAGAAGAGGGAGGCTATATTAAAACCATGATGAAGATTACGAGGATCAACAAAAAACACTGACCATTACTAAAGTAAGTTCAATTTCTCACTCTCCTCTCTCCCCCTCCCTCTCTCTTACTTCTTATGTTCTGTTTATACCCTACAAGTGTTTGTACGCTGCATGTAAGGCATGAGGAGAGTTTGAGAAGGGGAGTGAAAAAATGAAGGATGACACATATCTATCTAAAAAACTAAGGACATATTTAGTTGAGTTATGAGCTTTAGTTTTTTATTATAGTTGTTGTATTTTTATATTGAATATTATATTTTCTTTTTAATTTTTATATTGTATTATTATATTTTTTTTATCAATTTTTATATTTAAAAAATAAAAAATTAAAACCAAAAACTAAAATGAAAGTATAAGAAAAGTAAAAAGTATATCCATCTTCCACACAAAATACATTATTTGTTTTTATACATCTATTTTTTTTCATTATCTTAAAATAAATTAGGTAACTCGGCTGCACATGGCAACGACTGCCTAGTCGGGTACTTACGAAAATGACTTTTGAAAATGAGGTCAGAAAGAGTGTGGGTTTACGGGAATCTTTCTGTGGCTGTGAATGTAGAAGTGTCCGTGTGTGGTTTCTGTTGGAGGACCAGACATAAACCGGGCGTGACGGCAATTCTACGGAAGTCATGTTATCATTTGAAGTTGTCAGTAAGACATCCGATGAGAGTCCACACTCGGGACGCTATTGTTCTCACCACCGCTAGCCCTGAGTGAGCTCAGAGTGGCAGCTCAAGCGAGCCAAGCGTATGGGTCTTGTTGCCAGTTCCACAGTTACTCTTACTGTTCCGGACCCGGAGGGACGGCCGATCGGTTCAGGTGCTGCCACTCTTCACGCTATCTACGCCCTTGCTAAGCATTATGGATCTCTTGGGCTTGATCTTGGCTACCCAGATGTAGAGAATTCTTGTTAAATTTTATTGTTTGTGATGATATACCGTCTATTTTGTGAAAAGGATGTGGTGCAATTATCAGAAGGTTGAAGACTTTTCGCTTGGAATTTTGAATATATGGATAATAAGATTTAGAAATCTGATTTACTCTGTTTGATCTGGGGTGATTCACTGCTTTGATCATGTGCCACTTCATACAATGTCTATTCTAATTGAAGTTCATTTGTTCTTATGTCAATGGAAAGTGGAATAATGAAAGAATTCAGATCAAGTTAATAGACTTGCTTCCTGGTGCTTCAGAGTATTACTTTGTTGAGTTTAATCTGAAAGATGCTTTTGTACTTTTGGAAGTGAAATAGAGTACAATGCTGTTTCTTTTGCTGTCTTAATTCTTTAAGTCGGCCTTTTGCTTTGATTATGAGCATACGAGTTGTTCCCCCTGTGTTCATCCTGCAGCACTACTTGATAGTCAATGCCGATGCTGCAAGTGGTGACCTTTTTGACTTCCGGATTTGATGGGGTATCTGGGGTCAACAGGTGGTGTTTGCACTGAATGAAAGTTCTGGATCGTCTGTTCCTCATGAAGGTTCTGATATTAAGGAGTCTATTGGTTAGATTCAAAAATGAAGGTTGTACTCCGCTTATTTCACTGAAGTGAAAACTGATCATGTTCTAACTGTACCTGCTCTTAATAATGATTGTCTTCCCAGTGCAAAATGTCTTTGCTTTTACCAATACTTCCATCTTTTCTGCAAAATGATTGATAGAGATAATTTTCTAGGAACAAACAACAGCTTAATGTTAGATTGCAAGATGTATAATAGTTTATATATCTTGAATACATTCTCTGTGGAATTGGTACTAAATTAATGAGTGCTTGTGCATGCTTTTTTATTTCAAAATTGCTAATCGACTGAAAGCAGTGTTCAATATTACTTGTAAAATGTGAAATATTAGTAATTCCAATTGAAATAATTTAGCTAATTATCATATATCAATGGCAAAACATATGACTATACTTTATCTACGTGTTTGGTTATGAGCTGTATTTAAGGTTTGTTCATTAACTGATCCATTAATTATTTGTGAATTGAGGTGAAGCTACTGTAACACTTTTGCAGATTATTGTATCAGTGCTTGAGTCCTCAACAGGTATTGTAGCTGACTGTAAATGCTGAGGACATTGCAGCACAATTAATCATCATCATCATCATCATTTCAATGTGTTGTTAACAATCACTTGCATGCTATTACATTCTGCAAGCTGATCATACGGTTATGCGTCATGCCTTTGAAGATCTGATTATGAAGTTGAAATTAACTGTAGGTGGAATATTGACAATGATGGGGATGTTCTTCCTTGTTTTGATGCCTTTGCCATGGTTATTCCAGAGGATTCATCCTGCATTGTCATTGTGCCTATCACCCTTGATATTGCTTCTAACATGGCATTGTAGTTGCATCCAGAACATTGAATCAGTAAAGTCTGTCTAGTCAGGAATCCTTTGCAAAAGCCTAAACTAGAGGATCTGGTTAAAAAACAAGGAATTTTAGATGATGGCAGAGCATTGTTGAACACTGGAAATATAGCAGCAAAAGGCAAAGCATGGGTGGAGCTTGTTTCACTTTCATGATCCTGCCAACCAAGAATTGACGATCTTTTGAAGAGCAGAAAAGATGTTACATATCAATTTTATGTTTTTACATATTTTCTGCTATCTTAGTGTACAGCTTAAATGAGAGGAGCTAATAGTTATGTTACTTTCAGTTTTAAATATCTCTTTTATCATTTGCCTCAACTTTGTTGGTAAGTTTGATGAAAACTGGTAATGTGTGTACCATACATTGGTTTTCTTCTGATTCTCTGCTTGGAATTCATCAAACATGTAGTACGGCTAGCCGTTCTTCAAATGAATTGATGTGCATTCTGTGAACTTGGTCCATATGAGTTTATGTGAATGTGTGTACCATACATTGGCTTTCTTCTGATTATCTGTTTGGGATTCATCAAACATGCAGTATGCAAGCCTTTCTTCAAATGAATTGAAGTGCATTTTGTGAAGCCGCTTGGTTCCTGCAAAACATGAGTGGCTGCGAGTGGAGCCCATGGGCAAAGATCTGGTCAAAAGCTTGGGTGAACAAAGAATGTTCAGCTATTCTCATAGTATGTTGAAGATGCTTATATCATTTCTTGAGCCTTATTGCTGTTGAAATTTGTTTATATCATTTATCTTACTGGTAATGAAGGGACCTTCTTGTTAGATGATTTCTTGTTCCTCCCCTTTGGAACTTCAAGTGAAGTTTTGCACCACTTAACTAGGGCAAGCTCAGAGCTTGTCGACTGAAGACATCTGTGTTCTGTTCCTCCTACCACTGTGTCTGCGGCAATCTGAAATTGCTGCATCTGCTTTAGGTCTTACTAGCAAAATTGAACCAGATGTTTCTGTTGGGGAAGATTCTCTTATATATGATTCATCCATTTCTGGTGGCATGCAAATGGGTTCTCTATCTATTGTGGTTGGTATTAACATCTCAGAAGAGATTGGTAATTTGTCTGGAAGTTCATTTAGGTTTATGCTCCCAGATCAACATTGTCTTTGGGAGGTTCCTTTAGTGGAATGTGAAGAAAGAGTCATAGTGTGTTGTGGACTCCATGATAACCCCAAAAACTCACTTGCACAATGGGAACTTTTGTGGCAAACCCTTGAATAAATTCTTACATGATTTGGGCATTCATGGAAGTGACATGTGGAACTCAGAAGATGCTAAAGAGATGTGCTTGTCAAATGTGAAAATATTTCCTATCCTCTCTTATTTTGAGATGCTTAATTTGGCAT
This sequence comes from Pinacopodium congolense, assembly GCA_028565735.1. Classification (NCBI taxonomy): domain Eukaryota; kingdom Viridiplantae; phylum Streptophyta; class Magnoliopsida; order Malpighiales; family Erythroxylaceae; genus Pinacopodium; species Pinacopodium congolense. The sequence goes on along the minus strand of JAOXYD010000004.1, from coordinate 3,547,010 downwards.
CAAGGTTGATGAGTTCATGTGACTCAAGATCTGACTACTTTCTTCAACTGTGGAAAAGTTCACCCTGTATCGGTTTGGAAGAATTACATAGATCAATGAATTTTAAAAAATGCGGATTAGATCGAGTAATCATCAAGCAGATCTTGCAGCTGGAATTGTGAAGGCTGCATTAACTATGGCACACTTAGGTGAAATTTGTCTCAACTGCATCAAGATATTTTACAGAAGGAAGCTTCAGGAATTGAAATATGCAAGGACTTTTTAGAATTATGTTCCAAATTTCATGATTAGAATTCTAAAATCCTTCCTTGAAATCGGGCACTCCAGGTTAAAGTCACTTCTTCAGCATGCAGAGACAAAAAATCTGCATCCCACTGGAAAATAAAATCTGTGCTGCTGTTGCTGATGGCACTGCCTCAGTAGTGAGATATGGTTTTCAAGGTAAATCAGATACCTGTTAATTAAGTGCTATAACAATGATGATAAACGACCATACAGTAAAGAACAGGCCAGGATCAATGCATACCAAATTCTCTTAGCATGTTCTTTTATTCAAACTGATTTTTGCTGGTGCACAGAATGGTTTGTCAATTAGCAGGCGCACTTTAACATCTCAAATCAACCACTGCAACAACTCTTTGGATTAATCTTCCCAGCCTAGAAGGTTTTCCTTTTTCTTTTTTTTGTGGAAAGATCTAGAAGGGTAAAAGTTGAGTTACCTCTCCGTGTAGATTTTGTTGGGGGATGGAGTGACACTCGATGGAGCTTGGAGAGGGGAGGTTGTGTGCTGAACATGGCAGTAAGTTTGGAGGGTTGCCTTCCCATTGGCACAATCATAGATACGAGAAAAGAGGCTGGAGTATTGATTAGTGATGATGCTGGAAACGAGTTGTTTGTTGACAATTTAGCCCCTATTGCACCTCCATTTGAGGGAAATGATCCCTTCCTATTTGTCAAGCCTTTATGGCAACAAATGCTTATTCATGGGAGCATTCTTTCATCCACTGGCTTGAAGATCAAGACATGGTCCAGTGTGCCCCAGAGGTGATGGTCTGGAGACTTCTAGCATTCTGGTAGCTGCTGTTTTGAAAGGGCGTCTTCAGATAAGCCATAGAGATGAACCTAATGAAAATGTTGCTAGATTGGTGTTGGTGTTGGAGCAGCTGTGGAAAAGGTGGGGCCTGGCAGGATCAAATAGGAGGCCTGTACACCAGCATTAAGTTCACAATGAGTTTCCCTGAAGTGCCATTGCACATGCAAGTTATCCCCTTAATGGCTTCTCCCAAGTTTATTTTGGAGTTGCAGCAGAGATTGCTTGTGGTTTTTACTGGTCAAGTGCATAGCCTTTTGTTTTCCCTTTACGTATGCCTTTTAAGTTTGTTTCAAGACCAAGTAACATTTTAGTTTCATATGTTAAGAAATTTAGAGCAGATAGTGCTATGGTTTTTAGTTGTTATGGTGTCTGGTTCTAAGGCATAGTTTTGGCTCATTAATCTACTTGTGATGCAGGTTCGATTTGCTCAAGAAGTCCTGCAGAAGGTTATTACCAGATAATGTAGACGGAATCTCCTTATTTCAAGTATCAAGCGTCATGTGGAACTGGCTAAAATTGGGAGAGAAGCTCTAATGAACTACGACTTGGATGAGCTAGGGAACATAATATTCAAGACTTGGAGGTTGCATCAGGAGCTCGATCCCGCAGCAATGAATTTGTTGATACACTGTTTGCATTTTCTGACCCTTTAAGGAATTGAGGCATAAGCTAGAAGAAAGTTCAAGTTTCAACAACGAAGTCTATAATTGGAACATCTACCTAGAAAATTAGACATGTAGACATATTCTGAGAAGTAGACATATTACAAGGGTCTTTCATGTACAAAGTATTGTCGGACTACTAGCACAAGCAAGTGCAAATAGTTTATGTTTGAGTGTATGAGGTTATTAGCAAGATTAAGCGATATTCTGTTGATTTTGGTACTGATTCAGAGGATCCAAGTCAATGCAGGACAAAAAAAGGGAGAAAGTAAGAGCGAGGAGGACACGTCATATGATGCCAATTTCCGGCGGCATAACTTGCCAAGGCCGCAAAGAATCCTAAGTTTGATTTCGTCGTTACATTCCTTTTCCCCTGTAATGAAAACAGTATCGCTTTACCTGGGATTTGCCCTCCACCGACACATTCTTAGATTGAAATGCTTGATAACGTAATTCAATCATTGTAAAGATGAAATTTTCAAAGGGGTCATTTTATTTAATTAGAAACAGAGAAATACAATGGAAAACAGTAATCTATAATGTTAAATTCTAATTTGATCCATTAAAGTACCTTGGAAGCATAGAACTTGAATATTAGATAGAAGATCAAAAACATTCTCTTAAATTACTTCGGCATGTTGATAAGACGGAATCAAAGAGATCCATCATGATCATAATGGCATAAAAGGCCAAGGAAAGAGAAAAGGCAAAGAAAGCAGAGAGACTTGGCCTGTGTCGTCGTCTAACATCATCATTTTGTGGGCACTCTTCAATTTTTAAAAAGCACATAAATCCCAATAATATGCAATATTGGTAAAAGTTGTTGGACCGGATTCTGTGGCCAAAGCCAATCAGATTTTGCCACAATTTGGTGGGGTCTCCATTGGATGTGAACCGCGGTGCTACTTGTCTGCCAAGAAACTTCCGTCGTCCAAAGGCTGTTTCGAGTGCACAGAGATTGATAGAGAAATGGGTCTGCTCACTAACAGAGCGGAAAGAAGTGAAATCAAACCGGGAGATCACATCTACACTTACAGGGCTGTCTTCACTTACTCTCACCATGGTATCTATGTATCTTTAATCTCTATTCTTACAATGTGGGTTTTTCTTTTTCATCATAAAGTTAAACTTCTTTGGTTGGATTCGATTTAAACTTCCTTGGTTGGATTCCATGTAAATGAGGGAAACGTGTTTTTGTTTCACTGTCTTTTGATTCGTCTCTCGCAGTTCAACTAGATTGAAGCGTATGAGCAACTCATGCGTCACAATTTCTTCTTTCTAGTTATGTGGTTTAGCTTCAGCTCCATTGTTGTATCGATATGGCCTTGAATTGTGTTCTTTACATATCAGAAAGTTCATTCTATTTAGTGGTTTAGAGATTCAGTTGACTCTTTTAGAGATTGATATGAGTCAACTCCTTGAATCCGGCTCTAGAATGTCTTTCATAAAACAAAAAGAAGATAGCTGGAAGTCTGACAAGTCGATTGTCTAGATTTCTTTTATGTTCAAATCAGCCCATCAACCTTTTTCCTTTTATTACGAAGTTGGGATTTAGTCTATCACTGTCTGCAGTAGAGTACAGTACACTCTGTTAGGGGAAGGCCTAATCCTCATCAGGATGGGGACAACTATGAAGTTTATGTGGAGCTGGCTCAGGTATATAGTCAATCTATTGTATCTAGGAATTTATTTTTCCAGATATTTGACTATGCCTAATCATAATAGTCTTTTACCCAATCCAGCTTCAGCCTTTCTTGGGTAGGGCAATTCTAATAGATTTATGCAACTTTATTTAGCCAACAAGCACAAGATGCGTAGAGTGTTGGCCTTTTGTGTACTCTTGATCTTTTCCTTTTTTCAAATCAGCAAATAATTTCTGATTAACGATTAAGTCCGACATTTATGGTAGAGCTAATTGCATTTGTCGATATTTGATCTTTGAATTGGGTTAATACAGAAGCTATACTTCGTATAATACAGGAATCTTTGTTGGGGGAAGCAAGGTAGTACATTTTACGCCCAGGCGGGATGCAAATTCAAGCTCTGAATCAACTTTAGACTTATACGACGGGATGTCCTGTGAGATCTTTCCTGACTGTGGATTCAGGCAACCGGAGAGTGGGGTAGTCCTCTCGTGTCTGGACTGTTTCCTTAGGAAAGGATCCCTTTACTGCTTTGAATATGGGGTGACTCCATCAGTTTTTCTTGCAAAGTTACGGGGAGGCACATGCACCATTGCAGCATCTGACCCACCTGAGGCAGTTATCCACCGAGCAATGTACCTTCTTCAGAATGGATTTGGGAATTATGATGTATTCCAGAATAACTGTGAAGATTTTGCTCTTTACTGCAAAACAGGTCTTTTGATAATGGATAAGCTTGGGGTTGGAAGAAGTGGTCAAGCTTCTTCTGCAATCGGTGCACCATTAGCTGCTATCATGTCATCTCCACTAAAGCTGCTAATGCCAAGTCCAGTTGGGGTTGCTACAGTAACGGCTGGGATGTACTGTATGAGCAGATATGCTACTGATATAGGGGTTCGAAGTGATGTGATCAAGGTTGCTGTGGAAGATCTATCTGTGAACTTGGGCTGGGCAGGCTTTCCAGAAGATGAACCCGAGGACAATGAGGCTTCTGGAAGACTGATGGTGAGATGACGTGCATTTAAGTTGGGAAGAGCCATAAATTTGTTGGTAAACAATCTACATATCAAATGACATTTCACTCACAATTTCCATTAATAAGATCTTATTCACGTTTGTGACTCTCCTGTTCGAAGGTTATCTACATGTATTACCATAACAGATTTATGTATGTACAGACTGAACAACTTTTATTAGCTACCTAGTGGTTTGTTATAGGTTGCTGAAATTTTATCTTTGAACTTCTAATGGAAACTTTCTTTGTCTAAAGTCAAGAACTACCTTCACTATGCAAGAGTGCGATTATAATCCAGGGTCGTTATATTCTTGAGCAAGCATATTACTTGAGTTAGTTCGTGAAAGGAGGACCGTTTTCCAATTAACTGATGAAAGAAGTGGTGAGTGGATTGAAATTCTGATTAGTGGATTATGCATGGTAACTGATTGTACCAATTTTGGTGCTGAGATCCTTACAGAAAAACAAGGACAAAGTTTACTTTCCACCGCACAAAAGTTCTGCGAACACAACTCTTTCTTCCTTATTACAAAGCATAAGAGTTTGGCAGATATTTGGGGCTGTCCTGTACGGTAATAGTTACCTTAAACAGTATCTATAGGTGTAGTTAAAACACCTGAAGGTTCTACTTATGCCATTGATTGCTCCAATCGAGTTTCTCACCCGATCTTTACTGGTCGGGCTTCTTATTGGTGGCAGGCTTGAAATCTGCCAGCTCTGCCAATTCATTCACTTCGTCAGCAATATCCTCAATCCTCGCTGCAGTTTCCATCAACAAGGACACCAATGTTGCTAGTGGAAGAACCTCTGCCATGGACAATATACTTGTTTTTGTAAATGTCCCAGTTTTGCTGTCACCCTCGAGTGGTGCCAGTGGTTTGGCTTCTGGGTCACAGTTTGGAAGAGATAATAAGGCGTTCTGGAGATCTTTTACTGCACACTGCATCTCCCCAACGGAGAAGCGGATGTTTGAAGATTTTGTCATGGTTGCCATGACAGTGGCTGATTCTCTCAAGACATTCGAAGCACAGGAACTTAGAGTGATGCAGGCATTACTAAGATGTTTCTTTAGGAGTTCAGGTGCCTGTTTTATGTCAGAATTGTTTCATAGTTAATTACTGTGTCTTCCAGCTATCACAGAACATCATTCGACAACTGAAACAGAGATAATTTAAGAGGGCGTACCTCAAACTCCGAGTTCATGGAACTATTGATGGTTCCAATACAATAACCACAGCCACGCAAGGCGGAACCAAGCTTTAGATACTGTTTCCATGGATGTCTATAGTTGAAACGGCCATGTGCAGGTTCCCATCTAGCAAAATTGGCCTATTCATTTCAAAAGGGAAAACTTTTACTATTGGTAAATTCATTCTCGTGTTGACTACTGAAAAAAAAGGTTGAATTAGTTCACCGACCAGAGATTCCTCAGTTGCCTTTGAGTTAAGCACACATTTATAGCTCTCCATTTTCTTGCTAGAATCATCGTCTAAGTTGTTTGTGAAGTACCCGACAACACATCCTGCAAATCAATGTTTAACAAAAGATTACATATTGAATCAGTTCTGATGAAGTTTTCTCAGGAGATGACAAATTTCTGGGGTTGGTTCTAGTTTACGTACCATATGAGGAATCAGCCAACTTTTCCAGGTTAGCACGGATCAAATCGTGAAGCTCATCGCCAGCCCATGCTGGGCAGAAGAGCACGGTTATGATAATACACAAGGAGGCACCAACACCAATTGTGGATAATCTTTGGTGAGCCAGTTCAAACAATTTTTCCACACGATACCCGGATATTGAAACTAAGCTGAAGGTGAGTATGAAGATCATGGCACCATAGTCAAACCGGGACTTAACAGATGGAATAAATCGTGAAAAGGTTGCGGCAGAAGCTGTTATGGAAGGTGACATATATGGATTAAACTCAAGAACCATGCAAGCAATAGCAGCCAAAGCACTAAGAGATGAAATTTAGGAATTGAGCGGAGGTGACTCACCTAGTAAGAACACTGACGTTCCAAGAATTACAGGCTCAAATTCATCTCCTGAATGACTCGCAACCCAATGTATCCCAAGGCCTAGTGAACCGGCCAGAAAAGTTCCTGTTGCTCTGTTAATACACTTACATAGTGTTGCTCCTGCAACAAAGATGATGAGTAACTTGCTTAGTTTCTAATATCAGTGATATCTTAATGAGATTTTAACTCAGAAATGGACTTGAGACTTCATTTTTGTGGACCCTGCATGGTACTGTTAATAGATTCCAAGTACCACAAATGCTCAGATAAAAGTATACAAGGAACATAAGAATACTGACCCACAGTGTATTCAAAAACTACGACAACAGTCATGACTGCCCACATCGCATTTCCTCCAAAACCCTCATACAAAGGCCTCATATAGTAGAAAAGTGAGACGAGAGAAAGTGCCAACCCGACTTTGAGACCATGGATAACCTTTTTAGGTTCAGCCATTCCTAAATTCCAAGCCTTTCCCAAGAAGTTTCGAACCTTGCAAATTGGTTCTATGAGCAAAAACTGTAGCCCCATCCAAACTCTTTGAAATGCTCCTGATTCTGGCACCAATATCTCCTCCTCCAATATCCCATCATCTACATTTATCTTCCACTCCAACTTGTCTGATGCTTGCTTGCCCATCAGGAACTTCTGAAGAACAACCGCCCGAGAATGATCAAGGGTCAGGCTTTGGCCACACTATCTGAGGTGTTTGGCAGTTGTACTGTACTGTTTTACTAATGGGTCCAAATCTATCCGTACAAGTACGTTCTGGTACATAAGGGTAGTAATTGAAAGTTCAATGTCATAAATGCGAAAGAATGCTGCTTGAGGTCTTATCACCCGTCTAGAGTCGAGCATTTCTTTATAGGGCAGCATCTGGTACGTATATTTTTTTACTGGAAAAAATTAATGGCCACCCCTGTATAAAACAGGAGGTATTTTTGGTAAAAACATTATAACACCCCTTGTGTTTATACAAGTGTTGACTATGTACATAGTCAAATCCTTTTTTATTTTATGACAAATGTTATGTGATAGGGAGGGTCCTACAAGAAAACTTCCTGGGAGTCATTGGTAGGTAATATTAACCCTTACGGTACATTTGACAATAAGCCAGTGAAGGAAGATCTGGTATCCAATGGCTTGTTTAATGCCATTAGGACAGCACAATCAGAGAAAATGGTAATGTGGCTTATAAAATATTCAGATAGCTTTCTTTCCCTATAAACGTCATCAAACTATCATGGTTGCCACTTAACAAGATCAAAAGGAAAAAAATGGCATGCTCCTGATATATTCTGTCCTACTACTACAGAAGTGGGATCTCGCAAGAAGCACGAAAACCTCTGGAAAGCTTCTTCTGGTATAAGAAAAAGTTGAAACATCATAAAATGCACTTGACGTTCTTTCCAGCTCTAGTATGCGTACGTGAAAACTTGCTACTATCAAATTGTGTTGTTACTAGTTTGTCTCCAGCTTGCCTTCATTGTAAGCTCGAATCTGGTTTAACAAATTATCATGCATTCGACAATCTAATTCAGATACGAAACATAATAAATTTCTCGTACGATTCTTTCACAACTACTAACTCATTCTCGGAATTCAAAAGATATGTTAGTTTTATTTTAGAAGCTAGTAGTTTTCTCATGGGTATATAAACCCAGCTGATATTACGTTGTTTACATGAAGCAATGATAATATAAAGATAATAGAAGATAAAGAGAAGCTGCACAGCCGTACTATCACTTGCTAATTAAGTAGTCTGCAAATAGAGTTCCGGGTAAGTGGGGGGAGAGAGAGAGAGAGGCCTAATTTTAGGTCCATTTTGCGAAGATGACCGGTGACCTGTAATTATAATGTTTAGTGCGGTATATTATATATTGCCCCCAGTGGGATGACGTATTATATTTTCACTAGTTGTCTGATCCAAATTTAGGTCATGATTTTACGTCTTCCCCAGATAAGTGACATTATTTTATGTAGAGATTTGGTCCAACAATAAAGCATTTTAGGAGATGGGGTTGCATTGAAAAGCTTGAAAAGCAGATGCAACTATCAAATTTGGTGGATTGATACCTCATGCAATCGGTCCCCTCCACCAAACTCCAATCCCTGTCCCCTTCTGGTCACTTCCTTCCTTCGTTCCTTCTAGCAAAGGCAAATGCTATAATTCACATCTTAATATTTTTAAAAAAGATCTGGTTACCGTTTAATATTTAAAAATTATCATTTTACTCCTTAATATTTATAAAATATTACAATTTATCTTCTAATATTTGAAAATTTGTGTTATTTATATTATAATATTTATAAAATAATACAACTCGCTCTTTTAATAATAATTTTTTTAAAAATTATATTAATTATGTCCTTAAAAATTAATTATAATTAATTGATAAATTTTAAATTATTATTTTATAAATATTATAAAATAATTATAAAATGATATTATATTATTTTAAATAAAGTAATATCTTCCAAATAAGATTATTAGAGGAGTCCACTAACTTGAAAAACCACCGCCTGAGAATGACCCATAATCAGCGCGTATACTTCTGTTGTACGGATTATAAGGCAGAGAACAGATCGGATATTTACCAACTTACGTGCGCGCGAGTACGCATGAAATGTCAAGCATGTCTGGTTCTAGTGTCGAGTTAAAAAGATTTCCTCTCACAGTGTTGATTTCGTCAGCTTCAATTAAGGACTCTATAAAAAGACACGAGTGCATGCAATAACCTTTTGAGGTGGCTTCACCAGGTTGCGAATTCGTGCAAAACCACGTGCAGCCATGAATGAATGTTCCTCAAACTCAATACATGCTCGCATTCTTCTCGTGGTTTCATAAGTTGACCTGAGCTAGCATGAGGTTATCGTCAAAACCTTCAAGACTATCCTTTCAGCGTATGTAGGAGAACAGAAGGGTGGTAATTGTTCGGGGACTTCGCGTAATGGAATTAAATAAATTTATTGAAGCTTTGGTATAGTAGCTAAGTTTAAATTCGGCTCAAGTTTTTATTTCATTGTCAATTAATAAATTTGCCTATTTTCAAATGCCGCATACACACCTATTTTTAGATGATTTACTAATTTATAACATATTAGTGTTTAGACAACATAAATATATGACAAAATTAATCTTTTATTAACTCTGACAAAATATTAATTAAAAACCTGAGTTATTTCTTATATTAGAAAGATACAAGATCTCATAGTTTCACAATATGTATATATATATATATATGAATCTTTACCTCTAAAATAAAGATATCAAAAAATTAATATTCTTTCTTGTTTACATGATATCAGAGTTATGTTTTTTTTAAATATTTTTTTTATTCTACCTAGTGAGTAGTATCAGTTTGGTTGCCTGTAGAGCAACAAATTATTATTTTTTATTTTCAGTTCTGCCCAGTAATTAAATTTGGGAAATCTAATTGAGTCATTTAGGAGATGTTTAATTAGGTTGTGGGTTGTAGTTTTTTGTTGTGATTTTTCTATTTTTGTATTAGTTGTTATATTTTTTTTCAATTTATGTTC
>JAOXYD010000004.1:3521179-3532173 GCA_028565735.1 Pinacopodium congolense | reverse complement strand
CCCCCCCCCCCCCCCCCCCTCTTTGTCGATTCTCGATTTCTCTCCTTTAGGGTTGTGATTGGGGACTCTGTTTTTGCCAATTTGACAAGTCTGCTGTGTGCAAGATTAAAATTTGTTTTCGTTATTGTTGTAGCTGGGTTAATATCATTCACTGGTCAGTAATTGCTTTACCGAGTGTTGTATGCTCTAGTTTGATTTGTTGGGATAATGGGATTGATCTTTTTTCTTTTCCAATCTTGATTACAACATTATTTTTCTTAAATGGGTGTATGTGGTTTTTATCTGTATGTATCGTATCAGCTTCTTAGATGAAATTTCCCTCCAAATTTGGACTTCGTAATTCTTGTTCTTTATCTTTTAGGGTCTCTGACAACTTTTTCAGTCATTCTACCTTATATAGATAGCTTACCCCATAAACCCTTCATATTCTTGCTTTTACTGCGAGTTGTTGTTTTTAGTTTTAGTTGTTCGTATTGTTCTTTCCTCTGCAGTTGCCTTTATTTTCTATCAGTTAGGTGCCACACGGACTTTAAGCTGCTTAGATAGTTGATTTGCGACTGATCTTCAATCCTATTATTCATGCAAATGCGATAATAACCTTGAACGAGTGGCACTAGAAAGTAGCCTCTTAAACATGCATGAAAGTAACCAGACCCTTATCTTTGGGATCTCCCAAATGAGACAGTGAACGTGTTTAGGTGATGCATGTTTCTCCTCTTTTTTCAATGAATGTGTAACCACTGATTTGAAAAGCCAAGTCTCCATATCCACTCATTAATAGCTTCACCTTTTTTACCTTGTACCAGACTGGTGTGAGCTATAGTAAGTGTCTATATGATCTTGGGCTCGAATAAGGCTACGTTTAGCTGATTTGGACTTAGGACAGCGAAATTTTGTTCTGGTTGCTCATGTGAAGTTAATCCTACATTGCTAAATTACATAGGAAGTTAAAACCCAATACTTTACACCAAGCTTAAACACGTTGGTTTTAGGCTTGTTCTCCCCATTCAGAACTATTGTTTCTAGTTATCTGAATTTTAATTTTTCTCTTTGATTTCTCATCAGTTCTTTTTTTTTTTTTAATAAAAAGTTTTATTTTTCTGTCAATTGTCCATAAAGAAGGCTCTGCCTTTATGATTACAAAAGTACTCAAGCTATTTGTTCTTTTTAATGCTTTAGTTTACAATGATTTTTTTTTTTTTGGTTGCTGCATAATTAGATGAATCCTGATTTAAAAGACATACTTGACCTTCAGATTACATATCACTTCTTTCACTGGAAGAAAGGAACCCCATTTGGAGACGACCAAGGTATCTATAATGGGCTAACTTGGTGGGAGCAGATGGACAATGGAAAGCAGCTTACACGCAACAGAAAGTTCTTAACTGTTGTACCTGTGGTGCTGTAAGTTTCCATACTTGCTCGAATTTGTTTTTATGTGTCTCTATCAACTCCAATTTTGTCTATTTTCCTGGTCATTATAATAGTGGTTTATTTATACGCATGAAAACACAAATTCCACTCCATCCATGTATACTTTAGTATTGATACCTCCTTCAACCCGTCACCCAAGTTAGTTGTCTTCATAGGTATACCCTTTTAGACATGTTGATCGCTGAGCAGTTTTTCTTGGATCACTTTTCATGTTAGTGTTTGATATCTACTGACCGGAGTTCTGCTAGTATTTGCATGATGTTTTTCTAGTCAGATTTTGGCCTTAGCTGATATCTTGTTCTAAACTGATGATTGCATTTTAAACTTCAACTAATTATCATCTGTGGTATGATTTCTTCCTGCTTTTTCTGGGTTTAAGTTTGAGGCACGTATTAGGTTCTATCTGTTGTGTGCTTTAACAATTTTTTCCATTCATCTTGAGATGACTGATCATATACTGGTTCAGTGTTATAAGATCCAAGCTCTCAAAGTATGGGATTTCTTAGCTTGCCTTATATCCAGGAAGCTCTGATAAAGTGATGGTGCTTTGCTCATTAAGATTGTGCTATTTCCTCGGTTATGAGAGCAGTGCTTTTGATTTAGCTGTCTTCCCATGTACAAGGGTATATGAGCTGTTGTGAACATTTTGTCTTAATCTCAACAATTGTATAAGAGACTATTGGTCCGCAATGTTCATTGTTTCCTTGAATTAGAGTCTATTCAATCGTTTAACTTGTTTATGCCTTCTAATCTCCTCTCTAGTGTCAACCAGAACATTGTTTGAGTCTGAAATTTATGCACGTTAAATTCGAAAAGTTCGACTCCATGTATGGGTTGACCAATTCTACACTTGCATTTTCCTTTTCTGCCAGGTACCTGATAGCGTCACACACAACTGACTACCAACATCCGATGCTCTTCTTCAACACTCTTGCAGTGTTGGTGCTTGTCGTTGCCAAATTTCCAAACATGCACAAGGTTCGGATCTTTGGAATCAATGGGGATACGTGAGTTTGAGAATAATGGTTAAAGCTGATTTACATGGTCTAAATCCCCTGATCCTTCTCCTGTTCTGCTTAAAGGTTGTATATAAGTCAGAACTTGAAGGATACTAGATTTGTAATGTTTTGTTTTTCCCGGACTGCTTGTAGAAGTCATGTCATAGAACTTGAACTATAATTGTATCCGAGTTATATCTGTACAGTAGGGAATTGTTATAATCTGCCTATGGGTTATTGCATACTGCTTTTACTGTCTTATCACAATATTATGGGAGCGCAATCTGTTTGATTAAAACAATGCTCTTTCTTTTTTTCATGGAGTCATCAATCTAAGAATGCCTTCTCTTTTTGCCATGGAGAGCTTAATAACAAGTTACTAACAGAATGTCCGTAATACTGGGGTGGAGTTTGACCAAGCTATGCGAGGTGTATTTGGTTATCGGATTTGACTGAACATAACAAAGCTATATGTGTTCAGAACATAAACGGGTTTAGACAATGACACAAAATAACCAAGAAAAAGCTTTAATAATTGAGCTTGAAAAGGATTAAGAACTAGTCAGATTAAGGCCGGTGGATGATCAAGGAGCGGCGAGTGGGATGGTGATGTGATTGGCTCAACTAAAGTTGAGGACATAATAAACAAAAAAGGACACAAAGTGAGGACTGGAATCGTAAAAAGAAAGAAAGGTAAAGTACCATGTCTCTTCATCAATTAAAGGCAGAGGACGACAAAAGTAAATCAAAGCCGCCTAGACAAGAGGATCCAACATTGAATGGTTCCCATGGAAGAAAATTCAAAGTTGTGGCCCATTTATCTGATTGGTAGTGATCCAGTTGAGAAACAATGGTATCTTTTCACGGTTGAAGCATCCAACTCGTGGCTTACTAGAACCTGTCAAGAGACAAGGACCACTTCAGAAGTAAGCATTGCTTGCTAGACACTCGAATCCCTTTAGCTCCTTTTGGTCAAAAAGTATTCTTATGTATCTGATACTTTTGGACACAACATCTTGACATTTTGGTTAATACGGGGCGACTTCATGTTCAATCAACGGGGAGAATATGAACAATACAAAACGTGATAAAAAAAGGTTAATGTAAAATTTAGCATTTTTACCATTAATATTAATGTCAAACATTTCATAACATTTTGACAAAAATCTTAATATTTATAAAACTTTTAGAAATTTTTAAATTTATAAACTCCATCATAAATTTATTTAAAAATATAATAATAATAATAATTACAAATAGAAATTAAGATTTCCTCGGTGACAAAATATCTTTTTAATACAAGTATTAAAATGGGTACCTTTGCGCAAGTCAAGTTTAAAAGATTAACTTTAGCCTATAAAAAAACTAAAAGCAACCCATACGTGTCGTCCCATTCGCCATTGTGGTCACCACTTGAAGAAAGGGGGATAGAGCGATTCACTCGATAGAATAAGATAAACAGCGAAGTTGGAGACTTTCATGTATCGGATGGGATTCGATAATTGAAGTAGATAATCTCATTAGCACGCCTGCAAATAGGAATGTTTGGGGTCCCAACAGAGAAGGGCTTGTCAGATTTTTCAAAGCCTTCCAAACATAAAAACCGGTACATTGGATATATATATATATATATAATTCACGAAGGTGATGAAATAACGTTATGGTTTGTTGAGCTTTTGGTTGGAGCAGGTAAACTGGGTTTTTGCAAGTGCAGAATTGCTGGATTGCCTTGGAAGACTGTAACTATCCGATGTGTGGAAATTGAAGTAAACCAAACTCAGCTTCAATTGAAAATCCTGTACAGATGGGACATGTCGAAATTGCACTTGTTCCACGAAAGTGCAATGATGACCGGAAGAATCTCAACAACTGATATAGATAACATGTCAGACCTGCCACACCACTGTTTTTTTTAAGATAAGTTAAAAACGCTACATGCCAATATGAACCGGCGAAACTTTCTAATCCGCAAGATATACATATATATATATATGATATAATATAATAAATAAATATATATTATGAAAGTCGGCATAGATTCTGTCCAAGAACAACATTGTTCTTTTGTAATGTTTAAATCTTAGCCTCTTTCATTCAACACACGAAAATCTAACTGAAGAAACTCAGATAACACACGATACTGCGCAGGTGTTGCATTCCTGGTAGAAGAATACAGAGAAAATTCAGACTTGTATCTGCTCTAATGTACTTTGTCTTTAGAAGCCCTTTTTGAAGCCAAACCAAAAGAGCTGCAGCTTTTATACACTGCTCAAAGAGTACAGAAAAGAAAATATATATCTATCTATATATATAAGCAAAGAAAGCATATGTATCCTATCTGTTAGTCGTCATGAACAATTCTCGACAAGTAACCATGTGCAAAACGAGAAGAAGAAACAAACAAGACAAACCAGTTTCTTCAACCATTTATCAAGAATTTTTCCTTTCTTCACCAAGATCCACCGCCGAGCATACCATTCCAATATCCACCTGACGTGCCTTGGCCCTTCTTTTCATCAACTTCATTTGAACTAGAGAGCTGTTTCATGTCTCCAAAAGGAAAAGAAAAAGTCCGTCCTCCATTTTCCTGCTGACCACCGTACCTATTTCCAAGGCCAAGCCCATCAACAGAAAAACTGAGACTTGGTTTAAAATCTAGAGGGAATCCTGAAGAATACAGTGTGTTTGAATCAGGCATCGGTGATGGGATGAAAGAGCTCATACTCCTAGACGTGATTCCAGACCTTAGCAGCTCAAGAGCTGAAAGATTAGACGAATTGTATGAAGAGGAATTGTTATGTTGATCGTCTTTGATGGTTTCAGCTTTTGGGATTTCAACGTAATGAGGTATCATACTTTGACCTGGAAACCCCAGATTGAGATCTTGACCTTCATGGGTAGTTTTAGGGTTTTGATGAGAAGAAAACTGGGAGAGAGTTGGTGGGTTTAAATCAGGGATCTTTGATGAAACTGCTGATGATGCTGCTACCGAAGATGATCTTTTGTTCTTTCTTGAACCTCCACCAACAGGAACATTTCTTAGCGACCCTCCTTCAGTCCAGTACCTTCTACAAGTTTTACAGAAGTACCTTGGCTGTGTGAGACTGTAGTTGTTGTAGTAACAAAACTTGGTGTTGGTTGAGTTACATCTCGGACAGTTCAATTGCTCTGGAGGCCTTGGTTTCTTCTCTAGCACAGGCTTTGCGCAACTATTAGATCCTATTTCTTCCATTGGTTTTGCCAGTTCAATATCCTGCAAACCCTAGAGTGAGATACAGTCATAGAAAATACACCACTAGAACATGAAAATTTTAATCAGAACCATCAAAGTTCAAGCCTTTAGCAAAGTTTCAAGATTAGCTAGCAACTTGATCAACCAAGCAACTTCCCTTTTAAATCGTTTTCAGAATCGGTAGACTGACTTTATATAAAAGAAGAAGAGCGAAAAGTTCACAAAGAAACAAATGATAATAACAAATCGAAACTTTTTCCCTCCTCCTTTATCAGTTCTCACATAAGCAAAAAGTTGGAAGAAAGAAAAAGTGCAGAGCTTTCATGGTTTCAACAAACAAATTAAACTTTAGCTTTCCAAGGGCATGAACATCTCAAGGATAGAGAACAAAAAAGAAAAAGAGAAGTGACGAGAGACAGAAACTAAAGCAATCCCTTAAAACTAAACAAGCAGAATATGATCCATGTAAGTAGAATGAATTAGCAAACAAATATCAAAACCACCTGTGGCCATGGAGCTGAATCCATGTTTACAAGGGAAAAGCAAATGATGACTTCAGATAGAGGTAGGTAGATAGACAGAGACAGAGAGAGCTAAAGAGAGAGAGAGATAGAGGGAAGGGAGGGTTCACCTCCTTTGTCCACAGCAGCCCTTTAGTGCAGGAAAGAATGTTTTAGATTTGATTGTATGCTGGCTTTATGAGCTGGACTCACTTTATGAAGATGAAAGGAGAGAAAAGAGGTAGAGAGAGAGAGAGAGGTGTGCTTGTTTTGACGACATACATCCAAATGCAAATGCAACACTTGAACATTAAAAAAGCTACGAAGTAAGTGGAACATATCTAACGAGGAAGGGGAGGAATTCTTTTTTGTCCGATTCCTGCATTTTCTACACTTGTTAATTTGCTGTGGGTGGAATAATGAGTGTGTATGTTTTATGGTGGGTTTCACCTTTTTGACCTTATAATGCAAAGTCTCGATTCTTGTTCTTCTCCTGTTAACACTATTTAGTTGTTTTTTTCCACATGGCCACACATGAAGAAAAGCGTAGGGTTTTGTTTGGTCTATCATAAAATATATATATATATATATATATAAAAAGATAAGATCTCATTGCTCCTTTTCTTGTTTAGCTCCCCTCTGCAATTTGTCAAAAGATACTTTCTTAATGTGTGACAAGCTTTTTCGTGCTTTTGGAGGCAACTTCCTATGCTTTGCTTGCTTTATAATTAAACTATATGATTGCCCTCTGCCATTTGCAGATAAATATTTTGTAGAATGAAGCTGGAGAATTGTGTAATATAATACTAAAATTCTTCAATATTTTGATAAAAATTGTTCTTTAGCCGAATTACTATAATACGGTATGAACTATAAAATCAATAGCAAAAAGAATCATATCAATCATAAGATTTTTATTTATATTTAAATAAGATTTTAATGTTTTAAAATACAAAAAAATTCTAATAATTTCTAAATATTAAAAAATTCTTAATGTTTTAAAAATATTCAAAAATAACTTTAAATTCAATATTTAATACAAGTTAAATTAAGGTATTTTTTAAAATTTTTAAAACATTTTTTAATTTATAAAAAATTAAGATCGGATTTGAATATTCTGTTAGAGTTTTATTTAAATATTAATAAAAACATTAAAATGCTTTTTGACCGAGATTGATTGATTAACATAATATACATAGGCCAATAATGGACGATATATCTCCTATAAACACCTTCAAAGAAACTTCTCTTCCTCCTAAATTGATTTATTCCTGTTTAATGTCCCATCAAAACATAATTTGCAAGTTTGATATATATATATATAATACTGTATGAACTATAAAATTAATAGCAAAAAAAATCATATTGATCATAAGATTTTAATATTTTAAAATGTTAAAAATTTCTAATAATTTTTAAATATTCAAAAATCTTATTGTTTTAAAAAAACTCAAAAATAACTTTAAATGTAATATTTAATACAAGTTAGATTAAAGTTTTTTAACGTTTTTTAAAAATATTTTTTTTACATTTATGAAAAGTTAAAACATGATTCGAATATTTGTTAAAATTTTATTTGAATATTGATGAAAATATTAAAATCTTTTTGCCGACATTGATTGATTAACATAATATAGGTAGGCCAATAATGGACGAGATATCTCCTATAAACACCTTCAAAGAAACTTCCCTTCCTCCTAAATTGATTTATTCCTGTTTAATATCCCATCAAAACATAATTTGCAAGTTTGATATCGAGCATCTGAATATATATATATATATATATATAACACATGTGAATAATGGACTAGATATCTCCTATAAACACCTTCAAAGAAACTTCTCCTCCCCCAAAATTAATTTATTCTTGTTTAACATGCATCCAAAGCATAATTTGCAAGTTTGATATCAGGCGTCTGATTTTGAACTTGAGCTCCCTGAAATGATAAATCAACTGACATACACTTAAATTATTACGAATATAACACGAATGTTTCATTGATTTTACTACTGAAATAACCTTTAAACTTAAATCTTGTAGAAATTAGTATGGTTGGGTAGATAGTTACTTCTACTTGCATTTGAATGGAGAAAACAATGATGTCGCTAGGAAGATTACCTGAGAAAGAAAGAACATAGAAGATAGTAAGGAAAAGAAGGGAAGAGAGTGGCGGTCGACAAGAGCCGACAAAAGCAAAGGTGGTGGGACGCAGTAGGACGGAAAAGAAATTCTCAAGTTGGGGTATCTTTTCTTTTTTTATTTCCGGTGACTGTGACAGGTTGACATGATCTCAGTAGTTTAACTTTATGAGGCTTCAATTTTTCTTCTTCTTTGAAATCGCCACCCTACAGAATCTCACTGCCAACCAAAAAGTTGCTTTCTGCTCGTGGTTTTCTCAACACCATGAACCTTACAGACCAGACCACACCCCTCTTTTAGGTGTGACTCGGGTTATAATTTCAGTATCTGGTCTCTGTTGAACCGAACTGAAGCGATCATCCTAGTCCTGGACAAAGCATGCACAGTCACCATCATTCACTTTCCCTAACAATTCCAAAAGCTCTTTTCAATTACATAAAATCTTGAAGCATTTGTCGAAAACAGAGATGGTTTCATTATCTATCATTCACCCAACCATTTGGTTGAAGATGGTGAGGATAATAGAATGCTGACAAGACTGGTCCTAACATGGACTGGGATGTCACAGGAGAGGGTAAGCTCTAGTCAAAGTCTGATTCGACCTATTCCGGATTTTCTTATCAACCACAATACGAAGCACAATTCGGACATGGCATCGCAATTTTAGTAACAACCGCGATGACGTGCGTTGGAAAGTTTTTTTAATGTTTCCTTTCTTCCGTAAAAACCTGAACCATTTGAAATAATAATATTACGGATTGGTCAGTTCTCTACCTGCTAACTTTATACATACCATCTGCACTAGACTTTATTCAAAACCAACGTAAGAACCCTGAATTGTGGGGGGGAAAAACTGTGTACAGGAACATTATGGGAAGAGGTTTGGTGGGTAGAAGAAGCTACTGTAATTGAAACCTTGGAGGGTTATGAGTAGATTAGTTTAACGTGAAAACCACGTAGCGTCTGCTGGGAAGTTGGAATCCCGTTTTGAACCAAAACTTTTGTCTGTTGTTAAGTTGTAATCACTCTCTTTTAGGTGCCATTAAATCACGTGTCCACGCGTTAGTTGTAAAATCAGGAGTTTGAGTTTACTTGAGAACGTCTACTGAACTTTATCCGAACTTGAACAGAGAAGTCGTAATTCATTTAAAAAAAGTTGATGAAAAATCTATAAAGATAAAGAGTTTCAGCTGGTTAACTCGGTTTCCCTGATTGCCTTGCTTTAAGCTCAATTCATGGGCCAGGGGCTTGAGCTTCAAGAGCTATTAGATACCTTTTCATTCCCAGGTACCTCCTAAGGAGAAGGTTTACTCTCATGTATGGTGTCCTGAGTAGAAATAATGTAATGGGTAAAAAACAAAAAGGATAATTATATTTGTAATCTTAAATTTTTTATTTTTTTAATTAAATTTTATACCTTTAAAATTTTATATTAAAGTCTTATATCTATATGAATTAATTAAAGATAGTCTTTATAAAATTTAATTGAAAAAATTATGAAAGATTTATAATTTAACGAGACAAATTGTAAAAGGTTTAGGATTATAAATAGGATTATTCTGAGTATTTATAATCTTAAACCTTTTATAATTGTTCTAATTAAATCATAAATCTTTTACAATTTTTTTAATTAAATCTTATAAGAACTGTCTTTGATTAATCTGTATAGGTATATGATGTTTTAAAGGTAAATGATTCAATTGAAAAAATGATAAAAAGTTTAGGATTACAAATATGGTTAACTAAAAAACAAATATGATTATATTCATCTTAAAAATATTTTATCATTTTAAATTATATAAAAAATATTTTAATATAAAAGCTATGAAAAATAATTTGTTAATAAGTTTGTATCAAATTTTATTAATAAAAATTAAAATAAAGTTATATAAATTTCATCATAGGCAATCAATTACATAATAATTTCAGTTCAAATAATTTTAAAAAAATAGTATTATAAAATATGTTTAACAATATAAAATAATAACAATGTTTTTAAAATGAATGAAGTTTCTCTTCACTGTAAAAGGAAAACTTTTCAAGCATGAAACTTATGGTATTTGAACGTTTCATATACATAAACATATACATATACACACACACATATATATATATATATACACCCACATACATAAATGTTTCTTCAGGTGACCAAGCTAGACTCTTGGATGAAGCATAGTTGATCCATAAAGGCCAGGCTTCAAAAATGGGCTTTAATTTGCTTCATGACAAATACCCGTTAGTCCAACACCGCATAAGATTGGAAGAGAAAGTAAGATTGAAAGGGACTGAAGAACCAAAGTATCACGAGAAGTTTGACTTTGAATTACGCTAGAAATCTTCAAAGTTTTAATTAACATATTTGATGGAAAATTTATAAATTTTTATAGATTTTCTATTAATAACCTTATATATTCGAAAGAGGTTTTAGTTACTTTAAATAAAAAACAATGAATTAAACTTTGACATTAATTAACCCTCTATAGGGTCGTAAAGATGCGATCCTTGTGGATGAAAATTTGCCTCAACAAACCTAATCCGACAAAATTATTGCAAATTTAATTGATGGGAAATCGGCCTACTGATTAGCTAACAAGATTTTACACAAAACGACCCAACACAATAATGATCCTAAAAAGTGACCGACTTTAATCTGCGACCTAAAGAGAAAGCCATTGATTGAGCATAAT
>JAOXYD010000004.1:3508037-3521079 GCA_028565735.1 Pinacopodium congolense | reverse complement strand
TGTTAATCTTAAAGATAGGTATGTTTCAAGAAGAATCCATTATGGAAAGCTTGGAGTTTGAAGGTCAAATTTGAAGACAATGGAAATTCAAATGAATTGGAAATTCAAATAAATAAACCTCAAATATATTGATATTAATAATTAAATAATATAATAAATTACAAATAAAGATAAACTAAATTAAAACACACGTACATAAATATTAATAATCAAGTAGTAGAACTAAATTAAAAAATACAAGTAAACTATAATTAATTACCAATACAAAATTGAAAAATATAAAAATATATTTAAAAAATTAAATTAAATTAAATTTATAAAATAATTTAAATAATTATTAATAAAAATAAAAAATATACAGAAAACATTTTTTAAAAAAATAAAATTATCAATTAGAGTAAATAATACAATACTCAGAAAATTTTACTCCATAAAAAGAGTAAGGTTGGAGATTGATTTAATGAACTGTTTTGACCCTGTCAGGACAAGTAGCTCAGATTGGCAGTCTCTGCCTCTTATTGCCTTGGCATTCGCAAGTCTAAATTTTGGTGCCATTGCATGCATGCTTCCAAATTTTGCTCTGACTACTTTGTACCGAGCCCCTCACCGGCACACCCATCAATATCATTGCTCTTACAATTCAGACCAGCCTTGCCAGTTAAGAATGTTGCTGTTCTTTCCATTACATGTAATCCAACTTCCAGGGAAGCTTAGTCACGTCCTAGTTATATCATGGCCAAGCATGTCTGCGCTAAGGTGAACCAGGACATGTATGTACTTGGCTTTTTGGCCTTTAATATTAGGATTGAACTTTTAGCAGCAGTTGGTGAGTAACTATCTGTATAACTTGAAACTGGGATTCAAGAAGAATTTCGTTGGTGGATTCATCCTTTTAACACGAACTGAAACATTATTTAATGCTTCATTGTATCTTACTAGAATTCTACGAATCCCATCTTGTTGGAAGAAGCGTCGATGTTCAAAGAATGTATACGCACATGGCCTTTATACAGATAAAGACTTATAACCACACATGCATCATCACGTCTTTGAATTTAGATCGAGTGCAAACGAGAGTTATCAGAAATAGTCTCAACTGGAAAGAAATACTCTTTATACCCCATCTCTTGGAATTTAGACAGAGTATATGTAAGAACGGCCGAGATTTAAAACTTTAAAATTCTCTAAGAGGCTAATGAAAAAGATGGCATAATGTTGTTTTTAGTAGCTTTCAAGAATCTCATTGTAGACTCACTCGAGACTTGTGCAAAAAGGGCATATGCTGCACATTGCGTTAAATGAATTTTTAAAACTGATTATTCGAATTAAATTCGTCTTTTAATGTTAAAATTTTTTATTTATTAAATATATCTTTATTTAAATTTAAATATTTGATATATGTAATTTTATAAATTATTATGCATGCTTAACAACTTATCCAATATACATTGAAAAGTTTTAATGTATCTGTAGGTTTTCTTATATTTCGATGCTTCAATATGGATCAAATCCAACAAAGCATGTGATGTAAAACGTTGTGGAAGAGACTGGAGGGAGTTTGTAGAATCAAAGAAGAGGCATACCTAAGTTTGAATAAGCTAATGATGTTATGGAGCACAAGCACACGACAGGGACATTTCGATATAAAATTAAACGTAATGACTTCTCCAGCCTACCTAAAGTCGGTCGCATTTTTCTTTTTTTTTTTAAGATTAAAAGGTACGTTTTAATAATAATCCAATTGTGGTCTAGGAGAATACCTCAAGTTTTCTATTACAAAACCAATATATATATATATATAAATGCTAGTGAATTGTAAAAGGAACAGGCATAACAAATTTTATTTTAAACTTTAAGCTATAAGCTGGAATGCTATTGGTTAAAAAAAAAGATGTTTTTTGTGTTTTTTTATAAAAAATAAAAACATACTTGGTTGACATTTATAATAAAAAACTAAAAACAAAAATATGTTTGATTAGGATTTATGATAGAAAATAATTTAATATTAATAATTAAATATGAAATAAATTTAAATTCTTATATCAAAACATTTTTATACACCTTAAAAATATATTATTAATCAATAGATTATATTAATTATTCAATGTAAAAAAATTTGTTTATAAATTCTGTTTTTAAAGTGCACGAAAACATCAATTTCTTATTTTTTGTTTATGTTTATTTTTTATTTAAAACAGAAAAATAAAATAGAATACAACTAAATACATTTTTTTCTCTATTTATCTGTTTTTAAAAATAAAAATAAAAAAATAAGTGAAACTAAACACCCTCTTAGTTCAACTAATAGGTAATTAGGGACAGATATGGGATTTTGCTTTAAGAAACCAAATTATATTGACTAGATTATTAAAGGCATCAAGATTGACAGCAAAATTTTGTCTTTTTAATGAGTCGGAAAAAGGTTTTATCATAAAAAGGATTAAAATATAATTAAAATAGAATTATACGACGAGCATTTTTAAGCTTAAATACTAAAATAATGATAATTTAAAAAGCTATAACTCAAGTTGCAACTGATTTTAATAAAAGACATTTAAGTAAATGCTCATTCATCTTGGTTCAATTAACAGGCAAGTAGGGACAAAATGAAGGATTTTGCTTTAAGAAATCAAATTACATTAACTAGTAGATAAATTTAATTATTAAATGCAGCAACATTTACAGCAAAACTTTGTCTTTTAAATGAGTAGAATAAAAAGTTGATCATAAAAGGGATTAAAATATAAATTAAGGTTGAATTATTAAGCATTGTTTAGGTTAAATTAGTTGTAATAGGTAGCATCTTGATGGACAGCATTAAGCTATTAACTAATAACTATTAAGGCTCCAATCTTATCTAGATGCTTCTCTTTGGGACAAAACCATCATCCATGACATACAGGAATAGTATCCAAAGAAGATTGCGCCTTAATGCATATGAATATAATGCATTCCCAGCTTCTTCAATGAATGTTCAGCCGTACAAGAAGGAAATGTCAAGGAACGTGGAGACCCGACAGGCACCAAGTCAAAACACGGGAAGAATCAAAGTCAAAGTACGGGGCAGTTATTTTCTTATCGCAGGACAGGAAAAGTAATATGGTATGAAATAAATACCTTTTGAACTATCTAAAAATCATTCAGACACAAACTCACATATATTCTCTTCGTCAACGCTTCAATCTCGGTGTGATTTATTGCTTTGATCACGCCCAATCACCAATTAATTCTGGAAACATTTCTTTGTTAGGGAATTGCTGGGACTCTTTGTGTTTTGATATTTTTATTTTAATAATTATATTTTAAAGATTATTATTTATCTCTATAATATTTTTTAGGTATCATATAATTTTTTTCATTATATTTTATTAATTTTAAAATTATACACAAAAATTAATGGAATATAAGAGAAGAAGTTGGACAATAATTAAGTAATATTATATTAAAGTAAATGATGATAATTTTTAACATATAATGATTAAAATAAAAAATATATAATATATAATATTTAATGTAATTATCTCTTAATTATATTAGCATCAATATTTTAAATTTTATTCCGTACTGATCGGTATCGGTTGGTACGTGTCGTACCGGCCGGTATGACACGTATCGGTCAGAAAACAAAACGGAACCGCCTTATATCATACCGAATTTAAATACTGGCCGTACTGACTTGTACCGGCCGGTATTATCGGTACCGGCCTGTATTGGTCGCTACCGAAAAAAATAAAAAAAATAAAAAATTTTATATTTTGACATTTTAAATTTTAAAATTAAGTTAAAAATTCTACCAAATAATATATTTAAAAACTTTTTTACAAATTTTATAAAATTTAAAAATTAATTTATATTTTTAAAAAATTATTTAAAATAATATTAATACTAATATAATATTATTTTAAAAATAAATTTAATATCGATACCCGTATTTAAAACCTTAATTAACATATATCTTTGGAAAATCATTAACCTACAGTGTCTAATCCATATATAAAATTGTGAAGCAAGTCACGACAGTCGAAATGAAGGGTTCTCATTTGAATCTCATTTCCTTTACAAGTACATGAACCTCGTGGTTCTAGCCTGCCTGAGCAACCTGAGCTGACTTGACCAGGCCAGCTAGCCTATAAAAAGCTTTAGCCCATAAAGCCACAGCCGCCTTGTCAGTGATTGAAACCCTCAGGTCTCATAGCCTATGCCCTTGGGTTTTGTTTGGTTACATTCATCTAATCCATTTATTAAGATATTTAATCATACTTACTAATTACTCATTAATCAGTAATTACTTAAATAAGTAAATCTTGGCGTGCGTATCCTATAATAGTGTTGTTTATTGACCATATTTGGCATGTCGTAATCGTGGCGGCTACAGTGTATTAAGACCACCACCCCCTCTTCGATACTTACACCTCACCTACCATCTTTGAATAGTATAGCTGCCTTTAACGACTGTTTCAAGATTTCACATCACAGAGTCCGAGTTGCAAACCTTATCAAAGTCACAAAATTACTCCATGTTAATTGCAATTTAGAGTAATTAACACCAACTAATCACACCCCAGCGTCTAGGAAAAATGGTATAAACTTTAAATATACATAAGAGATATTTCTTTAATTTTTATTTTTATATTTTAAAAAATTATTACTTATTATTTATATATTATTTAAGTATTATATAACTTTTTTATTATATTTAATTATATATTTTATTAAAATAACATTTTATATTAAAATTTTAAATTTTTGATATAATATTATAGTAAAATTATAAATTAATAAACATATGAAAAGGGTTGTATAATAATTGCATAACTGAATAATAATTTTTTGAATATAAAAATTAAAATAGATAGGGTCAAACTAGTGTAATTAACCATAAGTTTTAAAATGATACACTAGTAAGATGAGTTGTAATTAACATTCAGGGATTAGTATTCGGGGGATGCATTAAAAAAAATAGAAAAGCTTTAAATTAGTTAATTTGGATTAGAATCGAAATTTTGAGTTAAAAAACTTCTAGAGAATTCTCTTGTTTTCTAATCCAATTTTTTAGAAAATTATATTAGGTAGAATTATATGATGAAATGAAATATTGATTGGGATTTGATTAATAAAGGTAAAAGAGAGAAAAAAAATAAATAAATAAGATAAAACACAGGTGCCCCCCGAAACCCCACACTCCGCTAAATTACAAATTTGTTTGTTTGCAATTAGTTAATCGATTCTATGGCTCCGACTTTACAATATCCGCTTTTTCACATATTCTTTTATATGTCTATATAACCCACCACTCAATTTTTCTTTTTGTTTTCTTATTATTTAGCTCTTTGTCGCTCGTCGTCTTCTTAAAATTTTTTTTAATATCAAATTTTATTTACCAGTGATCTTGCTCTTTCCTGCACACCTTCTGTTGATTACTATTGTAGGTGCACCGATCCGTGTGAACTTGATTTTTCTCTTTTTTAATCTGATTTTCGGATTTTGCGATTTGGGTCCTCTTTATCAGTTCTAGTGAGTATAATTTTCGGGATCTGTGAATTTGGTTCTTGAACTTCTATGGTTTTCTAGTTATCGTCTGATTTGGAGGAGTTTATTTCGTTTTAAATTTTTTCTTTCGGTTTTCAAGATCTTGATTGCCTAGGGTTTCCCAGAGAGGATGTACTGCGGGGACTTGATTTCATGAGGTAAGGTGTTGTGGAAACGATGGGGAGTTTGAGGGAAGATGAGGATCGATTCTTTGACACGCGCGAGGAACTCACGTCCCCTTCTGATTCAAACTCTGAGTGTTTAGAGAATTCTGATTCTGATTGCGGTGAGAATTTGCCTGATACTATCAGGTTCGATGTTTGGATTAAGAACTTAGGTAGCATTCGTGAAAGGCGGAATAAGTTTTTGAGATGGATGGGCTTGAGTGTAGATCAAAGTGTTGGGGTTGATTCTTGTAATGCGTCTTCCTCTGAATTGGAAGTGGAGACTGATAGAATGACTGAGCATAGTAGTGCTGTTCTTGGATCATCAAGTTTTGAGGAGAATTCGTCGTTGAGTCTGACTTCAGAATGGTCCAACGATGCTGGCGTTTTAAGTGGGGGGGCTGTGACGGATAGTTTTGTGTGCAGGATTCGGAATTTGGACAATGGGAGTGAGTTTATTGTGGATGAAATTGAGGAGAATGGGATCATTCGGGAAGTGGGTTCCAATCGTTTACTTAGTATTGATGAGTTTGAGAGGAGTCTTGGAATGTCCCCCTTGGTTCAGCGGGTGATGAGGAGAGGAGTTGTGGAGTTCTCCAATTTGGAGGCACCAAAGAAGCGGGTGAAAAAGGGGTTGTTGAAAAGATTAGGTGTTGTTGCATGCGTGGTTGATAGGCAAGTTGAAGGTGGAAGTACCAATTATGACCATCCAAGTCCTATTGGCATGGCTAGGAGTCAGTTGGTTAGGGTTAGGTCCTATAAAAAGCGGTGGAAGGAATTCTCTGCTCTTTACACGAGACAGGATATTTCTGCCCATGAAGGGCCAATTTTGACGATGAAGTTCAGTCCTGATGGTCAGTATCTTGCAAGTGCAGGCGAAGATGGAGTTGTGCGTGTATGGCAGGTGATGGAGTCTGAAAGATCAGATGATTTTGGAATTCCTGATAATGATCCTTCGCACATGTACTTCATGGTTAATGGCCTCTCTGAATTAGTACCCCTTCATGCAAGTAAAGAGAGGAGTAAATTGAAGAGTCTGAGGGCAACAACAAATTCAGCTTGTGTCATTATTCCACAAAAAGCATTTCAGATATCAGAGAAGCCAATTCATGAATTTTTTGGACATTGTGGAGATGTCTTGGATCTTTCTTGGTCAAATAATAAGGTAACTAGTCGATTAGAATCAGTCTATAGAACTATTTTGTTATTGTGTATGTGATTGAAGTTGTAATCAACATTTTTTCATGCGCAGAGACTCTTGTCATCCTCTGTTGATAAAACTGTTCGCCTCTGGCAAGTGGGATGCAATCAATGCTTGCAAATATTTTGCCATAATGATTATGGTCTGTCTCTTTCTGCTTCCATGTCGTCTTCATATCATTTGCTTTATATAATGGTTTCAGTACTGATTGAAATCCTTGTCTGTGCTTTGTCTTTATGATCAATGCAATGCAGTTACTTGCATTCATTTTAATCCTGTTGATGACAATCTCTTCATCAGCGGTTCAATTGATGGTAAAGTACGCATCTGGGAAGTTTCTGGTTCACAAGTCGTTGACTGGACTGGCCTAAGTGAAATAGTTACTGCAGTTTGTTATCACCCTGATGGAAAGGTTGGGGATGTTTTCCTTGGTTAGTTTAATCGCCCTTCATAATTGTGAAATACTCATTCAACCAATGCTGTCCTTGAGCAGGGTTTAATTGTTGGCTCCATGAGTGGCACTTGCAGATTTTATGATGCGTCAGGTATGCTTTTCTCTCCAGTGCCCTTGCATAAGCATTTTGTTTTTGTGATACTTTATTTTTTGATGCGATTAAATTTGTCTTTTGATGATATAAGAGCATGCTGTCTGTTGGCTGCTGAATGTTTTAAGCAATTTTGTAAATGTGCGTAGCTTTTCCATTTTTGAGCCTGATAAGTAAAATAAAAAATTTTTTAGAATGTGATTGCTAAAAAGTAAAATGTACATAGCATTGAATAAGCAACTTGGAATCATGAACTGGTTTATTTCACTCTAAACCTTTTTCAATGTTTCAAGGACATCTAAAGTATTGATGTTCTGGAACTGTTACCTTCCCCATATTTGCTACTACTGTAATCCAACTAGCTGCAGTTTTATTTCTGATACTTGGTGATGGTGGTAGAATGCAGTACAATTAGATGAAAGCCTCCAAATGCCAATAAGCGTCCCTTGAACCTGGCATGTTTGAAAGTTGATTTGTATGCCATGCTATGATGCAGGAGGCTTGCTTTGGTGAACTCTAACTGGTGTGTTTTACGTGGATCAGATAATCGTTTGCAGTTTTCTTCTCAAATATGCTTACTGAGTAAGAAAAAGTCACCATGCAAGAGGATAACTGGTTTTCAGGTAATAATGTTTTTCCTGTGTTTCTCATCCTAATCCTATTTCATTCAGAGTTTTGAGCCTTAACATCTTCAACCTGCAGTTTTCTCCAAGCGATCCAACGAGATTATTGGTCAGTTCTGCTGATTCACAAGTTCGAATTCTTCATGGGGTGGATGTAATCTGCAAATATCAAGGTTTGTGTGCCTTCATGACTCTTTTATTAGAAATTTGGACCTTCTTTCCAATGCATTTCTTCCTTTATTGTGCTAGTTACAACAGAAAAGTTACACAGCTTCATCTCCTTATGCTTTGTCTTCACATTCTGGCACAGGCATTCGGAATGCGGGAAACCAAATGTCCGCATCATTTACATCCGATGGGATGCATATTGTTTCTGTAAGTGAGGATTCTTATGTCTATGTGTGGAACTATATTAGCCAGGAAGGTCCTGTGCATCGGGTGAAGAAAAGTTGGTCTTCTGAACGCTTCTTCTCAATCAATGCATCAGTTGTCATACCATGGTGTGGGATGACTTTTGGGAACTTGCACTCATCAGATATATCTAGAACTTCTGTGTCTTCCACTGACTTGGGACAATGTATTGAGGAAAGAGCAGCAACGCAATCGGAGCTGGGTGAGAGTTCACAATGCATTTTGCCATTTGCTTCACCTGATCGTTTCTCATTGAGACATGGGTGTTTCTCAGAGTCTTCAGCCAAGGGTTCTGCAACCTGGCCAGAGGAAAAGCTTGCTTCGAGCTCATTGTTTGTATCATCTGCAATGTGTAAATCTGATTATAAATTTTTGAAAACATCTTGCCAGAACTCACACAGTTCTTCCCATGCTTGGGGTTCAGTGATTGTAACCGCTGGGTGGGATGGACGAATTCGATCATTCCAGAACTATGGTTTACCTGTTCGCCATTGAACACAATGAGGTTTGCCAGCATTTTTGGACTTTCCATGACTTTTGGAGAGCTTGGTGTTCAATTGTATGGTGCATTATCAACCATGGTATGGGCCGGCACAAGCAATTGTGTATCCTTTCCTTGAGTGTAAATAATTGAGTGGTATCCATAGCCACAAGCAGCTCTGAGCTGAATGGTGCGAACCAACATCTAGAATATTGGATGAACATATTATAAGGCCTATAACTAGTGTTCAGCTACCTCAGCAACTTTCATGTGTTGCACTCTAGTTCAGCCAAGCTCGATGGCTGATTAGACTATAGTGATGGTGTCTAGTGATTATATCATTCTTTAACATTATTATAATTATATAACCAAGCCCAGGGGTTGCGATTTGACATGCATTGGGGTGTAAAGGAGAGGCTGTTTGGTGGCTCTGGGTGTCTGAAATTCTGAAGTGGGCAAGGAAAAATCAGTGTTGGTGGTTAGGAGTTGCCTGGTGGAGTCAGTGGGCCTCTTCACCTTTTGGTATAATTTGCTGAGTGGTTGAATAATTGGCTTCTCTGTCTGCCTAGTGATGTATTAACCATCTTTTTGATCCTTGGCTGTTGGCCCCATCTCTGTAAAGGAGATTGGTCATAGTTAGGGGTTGTTGGCTTCTGGACTTGACCTCTTTCGGTAATGCTCCGTAATTCTCTGTGGATCCTGGACTTCTTTGTTTGTAAATTCCCTTAATTTTGCCTTAGAAGGAGCATGAAAGGAGGTAAGCAAAAAGTATGAGGGTGGGAATTATTTATTCATCTATGGGACCTGATATGCCAAATTTTCTTTTTGGTACACACAAATTTCATCAGAAATTGAAACTTTCGTATACCATTTCAAGTGTAATATAGTATCAAAGGAATATATTCTTGTAATTTCCGACTTCTTGGCACTGCCTTTGTTTCGGATTTTCGCATATTTCTTAAAACATCTTTCACCTTGGCATGTGCTTTTTTGTTCTGGGGTCTCCAGGTTGAATCGTACATGGTAATATATCTTCTCACTATAAATTAAAATTTGAGTATGTCGTAACAATAAAATCTATCGTCTTAATATAAATTTCAGAACAGTATGAATTTATTTCGTCGTGAAGTTGAAAAAGTAAAAAAAAAAAATTAAAAAGTGGTTTGGTATTGTTATTGGTTATAGTTTTTAATTATAATTTTTATGTGTTTGTATTAATTTTTGTGTGTTGTCTTTAATTTTTGTGTTGTTATTTTTTATTTCTGTGTTATATTAATATGTTATTTTCTTTAATTTTTATGTTATTTTTTTAATTTTTATATCTAAAAAAATAAAAAAATCAAAACCTCAAATAAAAGTTACACCGAATATCCCCTTAACTTTTCTTGTATGAGAGCAGCGGTTTAGTCGGTTGAAAAGCACATGCAATTCTGTGTGTAATCGGCTATGTGAAATAGAATTTTGTCTAGTCAGGAAGTTTTTTGGGCTAAATACGTCAAATGATTTGCTTGGACCTTTAACGGATTGGCCCCTGCGTACGATGTCATTTTGTCTGCTTGGTTGCTTCCAGTCATGTTTACCAGATCCAACGATCATTAAACTGTAACAGGTGAGAACTAAGAACTCATCTCTTGCTACAATTGTCAGAACTAGCTCACTTTTCGTCTCAAAGAATTCTCCAGTGATCTGAATAGCGTCATATAATCAAACATCAAATATCCTACATCTAATAAATCGTTAAAAAAATGTTTTGTTTTCGTTCAGTTGGATGTTCAATCAAATAATTGCAATGATGAAAGTATCCGGCTGATTGTTATTATTTTTATTTTTATGTAATTTTTAATTATTAAAAATAAAAAATATTCAATTGAGATTTGTAATAAAAAGTTGAAAACAAAATATGTTTATTGAAAATCTCAATTAACAGAGAACAAAATCTCAAATTTATTCATTAAATTAATTCGCAACTTCAATTCCAACAGCAACCTGGAATAAGTTAGTTAAGAAATGTCTCTAAACCAATACAAAACTCTTATAATACTAATAAAAACCTAATAGTAATATCAAATTAAATATAATAAATTCAAGAATGTTTGGTGACTTGCTAGTTCACCTAATGTGATCAATGAGACAAAAATTTGAAAAGAGTTCAACTACTTAAATCAAATTTGCAAAAAATTATGTGACAAAGAATGAACTGTTAATTTAATAAGAATAATTAAAATTTACCCATTATACAACATATATAATAGATAAATAGAATTATATAAAGATGTGTAAATATAATAACCACTAAACTAATCAATCAAACCTTCATATCATATAATATATTAATCATAAGCAATTTCTTAATATAATTCTCATAATACCTCCATATTTTAGTTTAAGAGTCTTACTCATCTAGTAGAATTATACTCAATAGTTTATTACTTAATCTCATTATAAACATGTTATCATAATAAATTATATAGGATATTCCCTACCAAAAATATATCTCGACATTACTTTAATGTCTAGCAAATAAAATATAAGATATTTTTTCACTAGAAATATCTCAATATCACTTTGGTGATTAGCAAATAACGTACAAGATAATTTCTCACCAAAAATATCCCAGCACTAGTCTGATGCCTAACAAATGTCATAATCTTATATTACATATATCCATGATCATTGAATATACTCTATCCTAGGTAAGCAATTAATTATCTACTTTTTCCTTTTCCAATTATATAATTATTACATCAAAATATAAATTTCACCATACATCTGTTACACATTGTCATATTCATTTATATTTTGCCACATTCATCAATCTTAGCACATAGTCATATAATTAGTTCTTCATAATTCTTACTATTCATATAGTTGCATTACATAAAAACATTACAATAAATTATACAAGTACAATGCATCTTTTTGAACAATTAATTATATTAACTCACAATGACTTTCATATCACTTACTAAATATTCTACATTCATCGTAATCACATAATAATCAAATATGTAAACATGTACACCCAATATTACAAAAATGCACATAGCATGTAACATAAAAAAAGAGTACATTGCATTTATCACGTATAATTTATCATAAATTTTCATGTAATTAAAATTTCACATAATATTTAATTCATATATACGAATACATTCTAATTACCGATTACCACTTACATATATCATTGGGATTAATATAATTTATAATTATCACATAATATGAGTATATTTAAATAAATTACTTGGTATCTACAATAGTTAAAATCACGCACTAGGTTTTGATTGCTATCTAATTCTATTAGCATAACATAAATATAATAAGCTTTTGTTGACATAATTTTGAACCTTTATGATACTTTTTTAACCTAAATTTCTAAATTTTCAATCATATTGTCAACATATATATATATATTACAAAAATTAACGTCCTTAACTAATGAAATATGATTGTGATTTAATAGTGTGAAGAATAAAACTAAAACGTTACATGATGGACTACTAGACCAATTAGTTTGATTATAAGACTAGTAGAACATCCTAACTTAATTTTAGGGTTAAAATCTTCCAGGTCTCTTATAGTTTGGTAAACTATTAGTTTTGTTCTTATATTTTCAAAATGATCAAATAGGTCCCTAAAATTTCAATTTATTTTCGTTTGTTAATCTTCCGATACTTTTGTCTTTTATGGAAACGACGTATCCACATGGCATATTCAGAAATACGTGGTAATAGGTAAACATAATTTGAAACTTTAGTGATCTAATTGACAGTTTACTAAACTTTAGGAACTTAATTGATAATTTATTAAACTATAAGGACCTAAATGATTTTAAATCAAATTAATAAATTATTTTAATAATTAAAAATTTATTAATATTTAAAGAAATATGAATCATAAATATTGTGTCTTTTTAATAAAATATTAAGTTAATTAAAAATAAAATAAATTATAAAAAATATTTTATCATTTTAAATTAAATATTTATAATATTGCATATATATGAGAGTAACACAGATATATTTATCGTATAAATAATGTAGTTATAGTTATTTTAAATTGATAAAATTTTAAATTGATAATAGTTTAGT
>JAOXYD010000004.1:3489707-3502430 GCA_028565735.1 Pinacopodium congolense | reverse complement strand
TTATGTTAAAAATATAAGGATAAAAGAGACTAAAAAATAAGCTCATTAATTGTCATTAATTACTTTGAAACATCTACTTAAAAAAGTCATTTTAAAGATTTTTTTTGAAAATTTCTAAATTTAAACTTATTAAAAAGTTGTATTTTAACTGTCAAAAAAGCTATATCTATTAAAGAAATACTCTTTAATTCTATAATCAAAATTTTAATTTTTAATAAAAAAAACTTTTGTAATAGAAAAATGTGTTTATTGACCTTCCAAAAGTACAACGAAATAGGTATCTTGATTTGTCCTCGTTGAACGTAATGGTTATCGGATTCCTGATTCATTGCATTAGTCGATCATGATTTGTTCTTCTTGAACGTAATGGTTGTGGGATGCCCGATTCATCATTTTTGCTCGTACATCAATAATTAACAATTGACCATTGGTAGAACCCTTTGGAGAAAAAAAAACGTTTATAAAATTTCAGGAAATCGTGGCGCATATCAATGATCAATCCCCAAAAGGCTTTTTAATGATGGATACAGAACGTCCACAACAAATCAATTCGAAATTAAAAATTAATTGCATCTCTAAGTTTTCAATTCAAACTTAATGGCATCTCTAAATTAATATGTGATTAGAAGCGTAGGTCATTTGTCGAAATTATCTGAGAAATTTTTATTTACATCTTTATTCATGGAGACAGACGCAATAGGAAATTCTAATTAGATGCAATCAAGTTATTATAAATTAACTACAACCGCTATAGTATAATCTTCTTAAAGTCTTCAAGTACGAGGATATATTTCATAAAGTTCTTTTAATATTAGAAGGTTAAGACACGTTTGTTAATGATTTTTTTTTGTTATTATTTCTTATTTCTGTTTTTTAGCACATAACCTTAAAAAAAAAAAAAACACACAAATACAATACAAAAACTATAAAAAATAATACAGGAATCAGAAATAACACACAAAATTAATAAAATATACAAAAATAAAAATAGAAAAATTGAACCAAATGCATCATAAGAGTCATACTGCTTTAAGAGGTTTCAATAATATCTTAGATTGAGATTGAATATTTGAAATTTTATTCTAAAAAATTATATATATATCATTTTGATTTTACTTTTTTTAATTGTAATTTTTGGTTTTTGTTCCTTTTTTATTTTTAATAAAAATTTATTTGATTGATATTTGTAATAAAAATTGAAAATAAAAATTTGTATGGTTGGTATTTATCATAAAAACTATTTTACTATTGATAATTAAATGTAAAATAAATTTAAAAATTTAAACTAAAACATTAAATTAAAATTTTTAAACGAAAACATTCTTAAATTATATAAATTATTTAATATTGAAGAATTTGTCTATAGAAATTATTTATTAAATATAAAAAATTATATTTTTATTTATAATTTTTATTATATATTTATACATAATATTTATAAATAAAAATAAATAAATACGTTGTTATTATTAATTTTTATATTTATATTTATAAATAGTATTTATAAATAAAAATAAAATAAATGCGATATTATTATTAATTATTATATATTTTAAAAAACAATAAACAATAGGAGACAGCCTTGTGACTCCGGTTGCAGAGCTTTTGCCCGTTATCTTACCGCATCAATCTCCACGCAGATTGTCGGGCGCTTAAGGTCAACGCCGGGCTTATCAAATTACTTTCCCGGACAAATAAACTGGAAGTACCGTAATTGTGTGAACGTTCATTCTCGTTAAATAATTTCCTTTTCAATTTCCGAAAAAGATAAGGAAAATGGGAATATCCGTGGTCAGACTGTGGAGATACAATATAAGAAGCGCCCGGCACCGACTTTGGCTCGCTGGGTTAGATGAGCTCGTGACTAACGTCTTTTCCTCGCAAGTTGGTAGCTAGACGAAGCAAAAAAAGTCTCTCCATCATGGACCTTGATCCAATATCAAGTCCCATCTCCAGGGATCCTGAGTACTACGATATGACTTACTTTCATTAATATATTATTAAATTAGTCAATTTTGCCACCTGGGTCTTATTAATATGATTTTTTTTTTGTTTAAACCCGAAATTATATAAACAAAACGTGAAGCACCGCCGTGATTCCTGTGCAATCACATGTCTTGAACTCTCCATTTCTCGTCAATCCGACCTTCGCATCTTACAAGTCAAGGCATGATCATTTTTTTGATAAATTTTCTCGAAAGCAGCTCTCAAGGTTCAAATTTTCTCTTAAAGGTGCATCGAATCAATGCTTTTGATCCGTGGAAATCACGGCTATTTCATTAACAAGAACATATATATTTTACAAGGGGATGTTTTCTTGATTTTCATGCAAGAAGAATCCCTATGTAATATTGCCTTGTCATTTGTGATTTTTGCAAGAAGGGAGAAAGCGTGGAACATATGAAGGTTTTTTTAACGTCTTGTTAACAGTAATGTTTATCTATTAAAGCGTTTGCTACACTTCTTCGATCAGTCCTTCATCTTTGCATACCTTTAGAATGCTTTAAATTGAATAGACAACACTTATTTTATTGTATTTGTTAGGTTAAATTATACTGCTAGTGTATTTACTGAAAAAAAAAAATATTTTTTAAAAAATGTCTCTTTCTAAACAATTGAAAAACAAGTTCGACTATTTTATATTTATGCCTAGGAAAAACCAAATAAAAATAATTCACATTTCTGATATAATAAGAAACTTTAAAAGCTATTAATCTATTTAGAAGATATGTTAGGAATAGGATAGGAGTAGAAATTTGACCACAATTTACACCCAATCATGAATAATCGAGCTTCTCGTGCATTTTAGAAACTCCTAGTGACTGCTTCTATTTATAGTGTTTAAGTGGCTTTTGTGAAGTGGATGCTTTGGAGTGCTAATTTTCTGATACTTTACTCCAGAAGTACTATTACTAATTATGACTATGTTAGATCTTATGGTAATGTTTTTTTATCGTATTCGTGTTAGTCCAGAAGTATTATTACTAATTATGACTTAGGTCTTAGGTTAATGTTTTTTATCGTTTTCGCGTTGTCTACGCTCATTTAAAGTCTTTTTATCCTCCATTTTTTTTTAAGGTTATCCGTTTTCTCTTTCAATATGAACCATTGATCTAGTTTCCATTAATGAATGAATGGTTTTTTCCCTTGAGCGCAATTCATTATACGGAAAGATGTAAAAGAGAAAAAGACAAAAAGTTTCCCAATCAAACAAAACAAGCGGAACTCACGCTAGTGTGGAAACTCCTAGACAAAGGGAAACTTACAGACGAAGTTGCAGCCTATATACTATATAAGGCACAAAAAGTATTTCTTTTCCAATAAGGAAAAGATTTGCCATCCCACAAAATCACTTTAGGGAATCAGGGAAAAAAAAAAGATTTGCCATACAATAAAATCACTTTAAGGAATCATCTTAAAATTATAAATTTGACTCAAATGATTATTATAACTTGTTACGTAAAAGAAATTTAATTCTCTCTCAATTTAAAAATATTATAATGTTAGGGAATTCAAGGTTTCTAACACATGTTGATAACAATTGAAAGAGAAATTAAGTTCTGAGTTTTGCAAGGTTAAAAACTATAATGAATTGTATTATTCGTTGGTCCATTTTATTTTTGTTTAAGGATCTAATGAGACCCTTTGGGCCAAATTAGCAGTAATCGCCACAAATCACAGAGACGATTTGGGTTCAACCCTATTACATCTTACGTTGTGTGTAAGGTGGGTTCAGCCTTGTAAGTGGTTTACTACCCACCGATCTGAGTTGATTAGGATCCAATCTATTAAATATTATACGGGTGTTAATATCAAATTTGTCTTTAAGATGGTTTTGTCGATTAATATCGATATTAAAATATAAGTTTTTTAAATCTTTTTCGATATCAGTCGATACTAGTCGATACGGCGTGTACTAACCGGTATTTTCGATACTGAGTAATATTTAAATTTGATACGATACCCTTAAATTTCGTATCAATTTTTAGTTAATATAATCGATACCGCCCATACCGGTTCAAAATCTAATACTTTGTTTGGATCTTATCGTCTACCTATAACTACTATGTCAATCAGTGATTTTGCAGAATCTCTGAGCGTATAATTCGGACATGGCTAAATGAGTTCTTTTAAAGACTATGATGTGATCTAAAGGGCAATTAAGCTTTTACATTTTGATACCATATGAAACTGAATTAATAACCCTTTGAACCTGTCTTGAAGCAGCAAAGAGAGAAATCTCAGTTCGTTAGTTTTGTAGAATCAAGACAGCGATTCTGGGAGCCTAATATAGGTCTTCCTTGATTCTCTTTTTCTCTACAGTTTCATCAGAGCTAGCTTGTTGATACATTCACTCTCCAGGTTGATGACTTGAATTTGAAGGCTGAAAATATATTTCAATGGTAATTTAATTGTTTATTTATCTGCTCCGTTATGGAGTTTAGGCCGAAAGCCTTGTTCAGAGTACTAAAGTACATTAGTTCCTGCACAAACTCTTC
Organism: Pinacopodium congolense; assembly: GCA_028565735.1. Lineage (NCBI taxonomy): Eukaryota > Viridiplantae > Streptophyta > Magnoliopsida > Malpighiales > Erythroxylaceae > Pinacopodium > Pinacopodium congolense. The sequence goes on along the minus strand of JAOXYD010000004.1, from coordinate 3,497,931 downwards.
TTGTACTTTTTTCGAGTTTTATTGTACTATACACTAAAGTACTACTAGTTATAACTGGAGTAGGTTCCTATTATTTTAATTACTCTGATCACTTGTACTACCAGTGGCAATACTATTGCATCGTATTTATTTACATCTTCTGAACAACATATTAGAAGATGGGATTCCTGCAAGATTATGATTTGACGTGATCCAGTTCTACGCAAATGGATGCAAGTTCAGGTACTCGCTGAATCCCGATCTCACCTAATGGATAAGCATTTTAGAGTTCTAACTGTTCTTGCCTATTCAATGTCTGAATTATCTGACCACTAGAATGTATCATTTTATTGAATCTTATATATGTCCTAATGGATTGTAAACTATGGTTTGTCACACATCTAGGTTTCTTTTTCTTTATTTTGTTGACTCTTCGTTTTTTTAAGGTGGAATTTTCTTTTATTTGTAGGACATGTTTTGATGGGTTTCAATTTTAGTTTTCTGTTTTTTTTAATATAAAAAATACAAATATAATATAAAAATAGAAAAAATCAATATAAAACCTTAAAATATAAAAAATTAATAAAACACTCTAAATAATAATAATAAATAAAAACGAAAGTTAAACCATACCAATCCCCTAAACTCTTATTATAAGAAGGAGAAAACTACATAACCAACAGAAAATGGCTTTATGTAACCTTTTTATAAGTCAAATTACCATTGTGTATCCTCTCCTTTCATATAAATCCGTATATATGTAGGATTATAATAATAAATCGGTATCATTGATGCCAGCTCTGCAGGCTATGTAATCTGTCCTTTCCAAAAATTTGGAGATGTTTAGAGGTTCGTTTGGTATTATTTTTATTTTTTTGTTATTATTTTATATTTTTATTTTGTATTTTTATATTTTTATTTTTCTTATAAAAAAATGAAAATCTATTTGATTGATATTTGTAATAAAAAATAAAATATATTTAATTGAGATTTATAAAAAAATATAATTTAATAATGATAATCAAATATGAAAAAATTTAAATTATTTAATCAAAATACTCTTATACATCTTAAAAATATATTATTAGTCAATATATTATATTTATTATTTAATGTAAAAAAATCTGTTTTCAAAACGCAGAAAAATATTATTTTCTTATTTCTCTATTTCTATTTTTATTTCCCTGATTTTAAAAATAAAAAATAAAACAGAATACAGATAAAAACATTTTTCCTCTATTTCTCTATTTTTAAAAATAACATTTAAAAATATAAAATATAAAATATAAATTTTAACAAACATAGCCTTACTTTTTGTTACATTAACGGAACATAGAACTTGAAATAAATATGTGGAAATGCCAAAAAGTTTTGAGTTTGACTTGCAGTCAACAGGTACGGGTATCCAACTCAAAGTTCGATCTAAAAATATCTTCAAATATATAGTTTTGAATTAGATTAAGACTAAATTTGAATCCAAAAAAATTAACACTTTGTTTAATAAATATGTTTAATTTTAAAAAAAAATCTGAATTTTTAGTCGGTTTTAATTAGTTCAAAGTCTTTTTTTTTTTCGCGAATCGTTAGTGTACTCATTGTCATTCTTATCTTACGAGTACGTAGAGGAAGTCATACTTCTTTGTGAAGTTGTAGCGTTTAATTTGCAAAATAAATGGGATAATTCTTAAATATACAATTAACTACAATTTTTAAAATTTTAACTTAGTATATCATATTACACAATTTGATTATATATAATCTTTCAATATACAATTAACAATTTTTAATAAGCACAATTCTTATTAAAAATAAACTTTTTCATTCTCCGTAAGTTCTCCTTTTAATAGGCCTTCAATATTGGCATGCCGAACAGCTGACTCAACACCTAAAAATAAAGTGGAAAAAGGTTGCAGCTATATGATTTAATATCTACAGGTGCTACATCACCGATAAGATCCATTATTGTATTACCAAACCTCTATTATTATGGGGTTATATAGTACCTAATTCGCTATTTCTCTTTGTTTTAATTCGTTTTCATTTATTTTTTATTGCTCATATCCATTTCAACACGGCCCATCTGCAAACGTAAGGAGGGGTCCTAAGAGAAAAATTGACGCTATAAACTCTAGTGGAAATTTTTTTACCTTAGAACTAATAGATTGTTATTTTTGGTGTAAATGGAATTAAAATTCTTCAATGTAAAAATAGTCTATAAATTATGTATTTTAAACAAATTAATTGATAGATTAATACCTAAAATAAAGTAATTATTACTTTCATAAACAAATCAAGATCGCCAGGCTTAGGAAGCAATGCCATAGCAATAACCATTGGCAAGATTTTGGTCTCTACTTGGATTAATTAGGTGAAGGGCTACGGCAGCTAGTCTCTAGTTGACTGAATTAATATTATAATGAAACTTTTATCTCGAAGGAGAAGGCGAAGATTAATTTGTAAACCTGAAAAACGCAGAAAATAAACAGAATTGAAGAAAGGAAGTATGCAGTTTTATTAAAAAAAAAAGGATCGATCTCCAGTTCTTTATACCCACAATTTGATGAGTCGAAAGGGTAAATAAAGCCACGCGTATTACACAATTGATAAGCCGAAAGAATCCTGGACTAGCAGAAATCAAAGGACCACATACATCTAATTAATTCCTTCCATTGATTGATAATCCTGAATTAAGGCTTCAATTATTAGCATCGAGGCAGGTCTGCAGGAGGATGAGGCAATGTCTCCAGATGTCCTTTACCATTCTTCACTATAATTGCCGTCCCTAATCCCCATGATTGGTGCACATCCAAGTGACAATGCAAAAACCAAACCCCTATATACAGTAACAACATAATGAAAGTTTAATCAACATAATTTAATCAGAATATGATTGATGTGAGATTGATCATAATTCTTTACCAGGGTTATCAGCAGTAAATCGAATAGCTGCCCATCCACCTACTGGAACCCCAATGGTGTTCATGTAAGGAGGGTCGACTAGATTGAACTGAGCCGTTTGTGGGTTGTAGTTACCATTACCAAATCCCACAACGTAGAAGCTATAGCCGTGGAGATGAATAGGGTGGTTCTCTGTTGTGACAGTTCCAGTGTTCTGAAAAACCAATTGGACCCTGGAACCATATTCGATCACCTTGGTCCTGGTACCGTTCACTGAATTTGTGTTAATAGGAGCATTGTTTGGTGCTCCATTGACGAAGTCATAGAATTTCAGAGGAGCTCCAGGGAAGTCCTCAGTGTAGTAACCTTCAAGTCCCTTATAGTAAGCTTCTAACAGCGACACTGTAGGCTTCACGAAGGTGAAATTGTTCATGGAAGCTGCGAATGTTCCGTTATTAAGTCCCTGACAGTTCTGATGCGGTGTTTTGGACCGACATTTATTTACGTTCAGGCCAATGGTGACAAACAAGTTGGTGTCGATTTCTTTCGGAACGTTAGAAGTGTTAAGTCCTTTCAGGCCACTCATTATTGTCTGAACGGCTAAATTATTGTTAAAGCTAGGCAATCGAGCTGACGAAGATAAGCTATTAGTTACCGCGCCTAAGTAGTGGAAATAGCCAATAGCTGAGATATTTTGGAACGGGAGACCCTGAGCTGACATGTAGGGTCCCATGGCCATGGAGTATTTTCCGACAAGTTGATCGGCGGTGACTAGAACATTAATGGTCTGTCCCGGTCCGAGCATCACACGGTCAGTGACAAGTGGTTGAGTGTACTCAGCATCAGCTTCGACGATTGTCAACTTGTGATTAGCAATTGTAAAAAAGTTCTCCATGTTCAAGCCTGCGTGTATCAGCCTCAACAAGTAGGTTTTCCCAGGGACCACGTCTATTTTATAGAAATCTGAAATTTATAGCAAAATATTATTAGTATTAAGTACTTAAAAAGAGTAGCAGAGCTGATAAATAAGACATGTAAACCTAATTTTCCTACCGTGAAAGCTTTTATTATTAGGGATGGTCATTTTTAACTAAGGGAAATGTCCAAAATATTTATAAACAATTTAAAATACGTAAGAGTACTTAGATATTTTATCTTATGGTAAGCACTAATATCCACTAAAAGAGACCATCAAGCATTTTCCTCATTATAATTTAAATAGTAACTAGTTGCTTATGGATATGATTTTTATATAAATACGTTGACTTAAAATGAAGTTAATTGAGCTGCTTTTGTTGACAAATGTAATCATTCGAATTCATCATCTCCAATATTTATCAAGGTTGTGTTCTATGTCACGTACTTGATCATGATAACTATTGCATTAAAGTGGTATCGAGTAGGAGTGAGATACATTGGAAAAAGATATATTTTTCTCTTTTAAAAAGTCTTTCCCTTTCAGTCATGTATTGAAAATTTATGAGAAGTAAGTTGAAATTGTAATGAATTTACCATTAGCTGAGCAGTTGTAGTTGGGGCCAGGGTGACCATTAATCGTGAATGCATCTGCCGGCGGAGGGCCTCCTCCGCTTGCCATGACTTGCCGTTCAAGTTGGACAACATCTTGGTTCCAATACTCCCCTAACACATTAGCTCCAATTAAATTAATTAATTTCCATATTAAACTAAGCTTTAATTAATATAGTGTAGTTAACTAGTTTTCACACCTAGGATTATGATATGCTCTTCGTAAGGAAACTCAAATGGATATGGGACCCCGGTCTTTGGATATACAATAAGAGCACCATAGACTGTGGCTCTAAGCCATGAAACATGAGCATGCCAAAAGAAGGTGCCCTTTTGCTTCACCATGGTGAACTCATAAGTGAACTTTTGGCCAGGTTGAATCGGACATTGAGTTATATAAGAAGGTCCGTCGAACCAGCATGAAAGTATTTGCCGGACACCATGCCTGAAAGTTGTTAAGCATTAAAAAAAGAAAGCTTTGATTCAGCAATTACAATAACTCAGAATTTACTTATTGTTGTATCAAGCACGTACCAATGGATAGTGATATTGTAAGGTGACTCATTCGTAACTTGGATGATTATTCTATCGCCTTCTTGAGCATAGACTACAGGTCCAGGATACATGTCGTTGACCACCACAATCTCCTTGGAAACACAGACCTTTTTGACCCACTTGGTTTGAATCTATTTATAACCATCAGGAAATTAGCAATAGCAATACAAAGTATGAGCAATAAAAAAGCTTGGTATGACTAGAAACCTTAAAATCATAGAATCTCGTTGAGCTCCCTCCCGGCCATTTTGCAAGACCACCGGACCACTGCGACGTAGCATGAACAGTGTAACAAGCATAAGATAAGAAGCATGACCACAAGAGCAATGAAATAGGTAGATAGGCCATATTAGAGAGATCAGAAGGGTGAAGGTGGAAGAGAGTTAAGAGTTAATCGAAGGGTATGATGAGGTCTAATAGGGTGGCAAGGGAACGCAAATTAATAAGGGAATGAAGAGTGTATATTAATATATTTTTTTGGCATGGGAAGGGGGGAAGGAAGACCAAGAAACGAGTTTATTTGTTTTGGTTAAGTGTTTGCATCATATTTTGTCAGCTTTTATGATTCCTCTAGCATGGATTCGTGATAATAACGTGTTGGGGATGTTATTATTCATTTTGACCCCATTGTAGGGAAGGGTTTAGCCTTTAATTTCTTTCTTTTTGAAAAAGATACGTATTTCTTTTATCATATTTCAACCAATCATGCCAGTTGACTGAATACTGCATTCACCTGCTTCTAAACGCCTGTAGCCAATTTCTACTAAGCAATAGCTACTTAAAGTCTTAAACTATTGCCAACACCGCTAACAAACAACAATGATATAAAAATGCTATAATGATATCTCAGTACATATATATCTACATATATATATATAGGGGGAGCTTACCATATAAAATACTGTTTGCTGGAATATTTTTTTATAGGTACTTATATGATTCTCTTACTATGGTTATAAATAACTATTATAAGTAATATCTCGTACACTTTAAATTATTTTTTAATATATATAAAGGCATTTTAAACAATATTATATGTGCGATAATTACTAATGACCACTACAGTGCTAAAAATTTTTATGACCACCACTAAAATTTCTACAAACCACTAGAAGGTTTGTAGAACCAACGTTTTTCTTATCTCGTGCCAATATATTTAGTTCCATGTTACTCAAAAAAATTCAAAGCTATAACAGAAAAACTGCGACGTCCCTGAAAAGTCTCTCTCAACGGACGATTTGATAAGACCTATTTTATAGATTTCTGTCTAGAGGTTTGGTTATTGCCCCCTTGACCCGCAAGTCTTAGCTACTTCTACTTTTATGAAATATGGAGTGGTGTAGAGTAGCAATCGGATAAAAGACTCTATATAACCATAGTTTTAAATTGCGGATGGTAATATATTTGTATTACTTACAATTGTAATCACATTCTTCATTATTATGATAATGAATCGTTACAATAATATAATTAGCAATCTAGAGTTTAAAATTTTGGAAATAATTAATTATAGAATGATAAATTGGAGGATAAAATGATAACTTAAGAAGATGATTAATTAGGTTGTGGATTGTGATTTTTTATTGTAATTGTTATGTTTTTGCATTAGTTGTTGTATTTTTTTTTTCGATTTTTTTGTTGTATTAGTATATATTTTTTATTTATATATTTAAAAAATAGTAAACTAAAACTAAAAACCAAAATTTGAGTAAACATGGCCTAAGAAAATTCACAAGGGTTTCTTAGTTTTTTGACAAGCAAAAAGACCCTGTTCAAATATCAATTGAGTTTGTTTCAAACAAAGTTTTTCTTTCAAAAAAAAAAAAAGAGAGACCCTATGGCCTATTCAATAAAGATTAATAAAGTGAGTAAAAGGTAGGGTTTGTTGGTTGTGCTTTTCAAAGACATTTATTTTCACTCAATCATAAGCTTGGTTGGTGCACGCCTGTCCAGCCCTCAACCTTTCTTAGGAGCTCTAAAGCGAAGGTTCAACTTTCATAGCTTCTAAAAAAACATAGTACATGTTTCTGATACAAAAGGAAAAAGAAAAAGAAAGGCACATGCTTCTTCAATCTTTATCTTCAGTGCCCTAGTTGACCAGGAACCAGTAGCTTCTTCCTAATTAATTAAAAAATAAATCATAACTAATATCTCATTAATCTCTTCCAAACTCCCAGACACTTGATGAACCAATTATGGTGTCATGTAAACATGACAATATATTAACATATGGGACTATCCAATTATAATTAACATTGTTTTTTCTCTGGTTAAGTAACCAATCTACCTTATAATTTGATAAGATAAGCTTACTAAGTATATTTACTTGTTCTAAAGCAGCATCCATTTCTCAGTCTTAAATTAATATCATGAACTCAATTAGTACATATTCATGCCTTTGTTGTGGCTAAGATAAAAAGTTTCCGGATCAAGAAGAAAAAAGAAAGGGTGAATTTTGAGAATTTACAGGAGTATTCGACCAAAATTGAGCTACTGGATGATTGTGTCCGTTGGCATGATGTTTTAACGTCATATTTACGCTTCAGGCATGCCTCTGATGTTGTCAGGACTCTTAACTTCCTGATTTTTTTTAAAGCTTCCCATTACGAGTCTTTGATCATTTTTCAAAAGAGATACATAAAATTATTTCTTTTTGACTACTCATAATGCAATCCAATGCAATGTCGTCTCTTTTGGGGTTTCAGAACTCATAATTTGTCATACGCTTTTTAAAAGTTAGCATCTTCTTCTACTTCTTTTTTTAATCTTACTGTTTTCATCGTCTTCAATTTTATACGCAGGGAGCCGCTAGACTGAAAATTCAACTTAATGACACTTATTATAACTAAATTGAATTGTTTATAACTAATAATTTTTAATAATTATAGATTCCAACCATAGCTTGGACTTTTTTTGCTCTCGTTTCCTCTTCTTTCTATTTCTTCATTATTTCACCAAATATGTTGAAGTTCCAACCCTCTCAATAACCAAATATTGCATAAAATATATGGATTGCGTTAGCATTAAAATTATAGTATTTCATGTGTATGCTTATACGAACCAACGGTTCCCTCTTTGCCCCTGCCTAAGCTAACTACGTATTTTATTGTTCTCTAGAAATGCAGGTAGCCTACCAAGCAATACAGAGGCCAACCCAAGGGAACAGTTAAAGGCTATTACACTTCGAAGTGGTAAACAGTTGGCGGAACCAAGTGTGCAAAAAGATAATCAAGAGAAAGGAAAGGGCACGGAGATAGAGGAAGAG
>JAOXYD010000004.1:3466691-3476858 GCA_028565735.1 Pinacopodium congolense | reverse complement strand
ATTTTAATATAATATATTTTTAATATTATAATTTAGTAAAATATTAATAAAAAATAGATTAATAATTTATATATTTTATTATTTTACACCGGTTCAATACCGATTTTATAACGGTTTTATACCGGTTGAAACTCTAAACCTTTAACTCTTTCCCTTATCAGTTCGATATTCGGTCCGATTTTTATTAAATTACATAATACTGCATAAATATGACACGCAGCGTTACCGTTAAGTCAAAATAATAGAGTGATTAACAATAAAAATAATTGAAAATTTTAAAAATTTATTAGATAATTTTAAAATTATAAAAATTTAATTAATAATTTATTAAATTACATGCCGTAATGAATTTAACCATAAATAAACGATCTTGTATAGCATCTGACAAAGACTTGAAAAATCTCGGCGTGGGCTTGTGGGTGCTACCCCGTACAAGAGTTTTACGAGAAGCCCAAGATAAGGAACACCCAACGCCAGTACGAGCTGATAAACGATCGTTAGTTCGGACTCTCTGTCATTTTGGGGTGATCCTTTGAAGCAGAAACAGAAGAAAAAATGGCGGTGATGGAAAAATTGAAGATTTTCGTAGTGCAAGAGCCTGTCGTAGCAGCTTCTTGCCTCATCGGTGGCGTCGGTGCGCTTTTCTTTTCAATTTGACTTGTTTGCATATCTCTATTTATTCTCTCTATATGTTCGATTTTATTAATCGAAATATCTGTTCTTTTCCTCTATTGTATGTTTAATTTTGGAAAATTTTCAAAGGACTTTATGGATCTAATTTTTTCAATTATGAATACTGCTACTTTAGACTGGATTTGATGGTTATCGTAGTTTCACATGTTTCAAAGCTGGCGAATTTCCGGGTTTCTGCTGTTCGATTGATGAATTTTGACATGCGGATTATCTTATATCTGTTCATTCAGATCATTTAGATTTAATATAAGTTAGGAGGAGACTTGCATTATTGATTGGGGTATTCTTTTACTTCCTCCAATTATAGTGCCTGTTGCAAGGAATGATGGCTGATCACCTGATACATTTTGCTCATATATCAAATCTGGAACTGCAATTCATTTGTTCCCTAAATGGAAAAAACAGTCAATTTCTGCGATGCAAGGATTACCAGCCCAAGCTCTTCTATGAATTATGTTGCTATGTGGAATGATGATGAATACTGATTGCCCTTGTCTCTTAACAAGTTATTTGCTGCAGCACGGGGATGTTAACAGTTTTAAGTCTCTTACTAGTTATTTATGTGGATTTCTTATGAAATTTCAGGTCTTTTCCTTCCAGCTGTTGTAAGACCTATTTTGGATTCCTTTGAATCAGGCAAACAAGTCCCACAGCCTGCCCTGAATGATGTGAGTACTTACAAATCACCTTTCTAGTTATTTATGACCTATATAATATCTTGAAACTGTACTGAGGTTCTGCAGTTTTGACGCCCACAGTCTCCAAGAGTTTCTACTTGTTTATTCCTTTTTCTGCTCAAAGTCTGGTTTTTATCTTTATTTGGTGCAAGAATGTGTTGGGCATTAATTAATGAATTTAAGATGTAAAAAATGAATGTGGATGAAAAGGAAATGAAAATGTGGAGGGATTTTATATAATTAATGATTTGTGTATTTTATTAAGTCAAAGCTTTTTCTTATTCCTCAATTTCTAATGATGGTGCATCATTTTCTATCTAGGTCACCTAGCAAAATAGTTCAAAGTACTTTGATATAAATATCCCTCCTACTGTCCATCCTTGAAATATGAAAGAATAAGAGACTTTTGGTCAAGTTTGAGCGTGGATGTTTGCTGTGCTCAATGCTGTATTTGAAAATGTAGCGGTACATAATGCCTATGTAACCTTGTTGCAGGTGCTCACTGGAGTGAGGGATAAGAAATAGTGATTAATCGGTTCGGTCAATTAAGTTGCTAAAGTTGATACATGTCCAGCCTGACTTTAGTCTTCATTTTTCCCAGTGGCCAAGAGCAGCATGAAATAACCTTTTCATCTTTTCAATTGTTTAATATTTCTAATTCAGAGATTAATCTTTCATTGTAAATGAATTCTGAACAAGAGATTTTTTTGAGTAATCTTCTGAATATTTGCCCCTATTTGCTTGCAAATGAATCAACGGTAAATACTTTAATGGAAGATTAGTGTTCTATTGTTTTCCGCACTAATGTTGGAGACTTGTGGATCCCTTCTCAAGTTAATGTGAACCAATGCAACATTGAATTCGCATCAACCAGACAACCACCCTTGTAAAATGTTATCAAACTGGCAATGGCCCCGGGCTTGCTTGCAATAATTGAAACCCTATTTAAGTCCTGGCTTGCAGGAACCAAAAAGGGAAAACTCAAGTCTTGGAAAGGACGTTAAAACAACTTGCAGTCGATAGATGCTTATCCATAAACATGTACATTTATGATTCTTACAACGTTTAGCAGATTGGAATACGGGAAACAAGTGACATATTACTCAGTGACCAATGCTTTCAGACAATCTTTTTCTACTAAAAACAGAACTATTTCCTCTGTTGTTGACTCTGAAGGCACATCTTGCGATTTTATTCCTGGAATGTCTTAACCTAAGATTTAGTAATTCTTGGCAAAAGGTAGAAGAAATAAAGATTCCATCAAACAGACAAGAGTCGTGCTGGGAACAGAGCACGAGGTGGCAGGAGTACCTAGCTGGCAACGATGTGATATACCATAATCGTAAGTAAATGAACGTATGGTTCTGTGCCCCTTCCTCAAAAGAAAAGTCACGTTGCTAACCCACCCTTTTTTCCTTTCCTACCCTTCCATGGCACCACCTGTTTCAACCCCTCGTAAATAGTCGCCTACAAAAAATGCCAAGATAAGTTAGGTACTGCAGTGAAGAATCATCAACCATCAAGAAAAATAAAGGGAAAAATTGGCCACAGTTTGTCACTGTTGATAATGATACACAACACAAGGTCAATTCTTTGAAGGATGAGGAACTTTTAGACACAGGAAAAACATTCCTTGGTAGTTAGATCACACATTGTTTGATGAAGCAGTCAAACACAGTAATTTTCACTTAAACTAACCCAGAATGGAGATCTGGCATGGGCGACAGCAGAGAAGCTGCCAGTTCTTGTAATCCTCGTAATCTTAGCCAGTTTGTTGCTATTGTTATCTTCATCTTCATTGTCAACTTCTCTATCGATCAACGATGGGAAAACATGGCTACTTCCACCAACAACCTCTCTTTTAACCTTCAAACCTCTCGTCCCCCAACGCCATGAACCAAAAAGACCTCTCTTGTTGAGATCCATTTCACCAAGTTGACGTCTTTCAGGACTGCAACAACTGCGAAACGAACCATGACGAAACGAGCCATGACTCTCCCTTCTTATAATTCTAAAAGAAGAAGAGAGAAACCTTGACGATTTGCTTATGTAAGGGCCTTCCAGCACAGTAGTCGGTGAGTGTTGTTTAGCGAAGTAAGCATCCATAAGAAGCCTTGGAGGTGGGTCTAGGGACTTGAGTGCGAAGTCAACAGTGTTATTTGCCAGAATTGTGGAGTGTCTTGGCTTGCCAGGTTCTTCTTCCCAGCGAAATGGGACGGAAGCTGAGGTGGATAGTGGTGGGCTTAGCATGCCTGACCTCTCTGGTGATTGCATGAGTAGTCCATGTGAAAGTGGGTTTAAGAGTAGGGTTAGCCTTGGTGTGGAACTTGGCTCTGGTTCTGCTTCTGATCCCATCACTCCTAATCTCACAGACGAGAGTCCTTTTTTCTGCTTGGAGGGCTTTCTTTGCTTTTGTAGTGTGACTTTGTACTTGGAGGCAATGGGGGCAGAAGAAGCAAGTTTTTCAACGGGGAAAAAGCATGCTTTTCTAATCATTACGTTAGGCTCTTCACAATACAGTGAAGTTACAATACTAGCCTTGGGTTATTTTTTATACATTTATAAATAATTTAAGATATATAAAAATATTTTAAATGTCTAAAAGTCATTAAATCAAAGAATGGTTGATACTGACTATGTAAATTTGTATTATTTAAATTGAATACATTGTCTAATTATATATACTGTTAATTTGTTGAACAATTTATTATAGAATATCTTAAATTATAAAATTATTACAGATTTTGAACAATTTATTTGATATACATCCAAATAAGTACTACATTTTAGTTACTATGGCACATCCTTGTTATATATAGGCTCTCATCATTGGACACCTCTTATTTCACCCTCTCAATAATTAGATCCATTTATCTTAGTTTGGTTTGATCATGACGATCTTAATCATGGCTACATAAGCATGAAGTAAACTAATCTAAAGTGCAATTAATACCCAAATCTCATTTGCTTTGAAATTAATTTAATTAAACCCTGGCCCATCACATGACAAAAGCAAGAATGTCTACCATAATTGCATGTCCTTTATCTCATGTTGATTCTTAAATAAATAAATAAATAACCCAACTTGAAGTATTATAAATTGGAAAATAAAAGAAGACAATACACTAAAAGCACCAAAAAGCAGTAGATGTTTCACTTGCTCTTTGGGGTAATTTAGAAGAGGTGTGGATTTGAGGCGGTGCAAAAAATTTTAATCCTAGAGGTCTTGAGTTTTTAAGTTCTCTAATATATGGATCAGTTAAAGCGAATTTATTATTTAGTTTGTTAAATAATTTAATTAAAACATATAATATACAAATTGTTTGTATTTGTAAAAACTCAAAAATTAACAAATTGAGGTTCTAGTGTTAGAAAAATTAAAATACTTTTAACTATTATTTAGGAGTCGTTTGATTAAATTTTTAGTTGTAATTTTTGTTTGTAAATATTATATTTTTGTATTGAATTTTATGTATTTTTATAGATATTTATGTTGTCTATCTTAATTTTTGTACTATATTAAAATATTTTTTTTAAATTTTTATGATATTTTTTATTAATTTCAGAATGCGAGATTTCAGTGCGCCCGGCTGCACATGATTTTTCCTCTCAGCCGAACACCATAGGCTTTGGGTGCCAAGTGCCAAGACGTGATGTAAGATCAACTTGGATTTTTCTTGATCCACCCATTAACCTCCTTGGAAAAGCTAAAACGTCATCTTCACCAACCCCTGATATTTCAATGTTTCCTTAGTAGATAAATAATTTTTATACCTACAAAATTGTCTCACTTCCTTTTAAATATCCATACATTATAAACAAATTATTTAATAAATTAATAATTTAAATTAATAAGTTGTTTATTTTTGTTTATGAATTTTGTTTTCTGCTTCTATTTTTTGTAAAATATAGAAACTGAATAAATAGTATACTAATGAAACATAAAAATTTTAAAAATAATATAATTTTTTTAAAATATGTAAAAATTCATATAAATAAAAATGAAAAACTGAACCAAATTATCTTTAAATAATGGTAAAATGTGTAATTTACCCCAACGTCTCAAAAAAGAGTTAAATTACTTCATAGCATTTTTTAATATATCACTTTACCTATTAATTTTTGTAAAATAATGTATTTTGCTTCATAACATTTATAAAATGATGTAAATTACTCTTTTAATATTAATTTCATTAAAATTTTGTTAATTAATTTTTTAATAATTACTTAATAATTTATTTATAAAATAATAATAAAATTAACATTTACGTAATAAGATCTTAATAAAATTAACGTTAAAAGAGTAAAATGTATCATTTTTAAATAATAAAAAGTAATATATACTATTTTGTAACCTTAATAAACAAGTTATACTATTTTACAAATATTAAAAAATAAAATGATACTTTAAAAAACATTAAGAGTTATACGTCGATAATTCTTATAATAAAAATATTCTCTCATTTTATTTATTTAGGAAGAGGTCAGTGGGGCCCTTGATCGGGTTCAGTAGCTACCAACCATGTCTTTTTAGCTTGCATGTACAGGCTTTCAACTGTGTATGCAAAAAGAAGATGGTGACCAATTCCTGTGAGGATCAGCTCATATCACAAGTATTATGGTCCTAATCTTACATCAGATGATTGCTTCATAGCAAAACAAGCGTATGATGATTGGCTTCATATTGCTGGTGGTGGTGGTGGATGGATGTGATTGCATGAACCGTGAACGAATGAAAATTATTACAGTCCAGCTGCATTTTGTAGATCTTCCACTAACTCTCATTAAAAGTCAAAAAGAGAACCAAAGCAAGTCATTTAGTCATTTTCAGTATTTTATGAATTGTGAACAAATATTGAAAGAGACCTCTTTTTCATGGACTTCAACTCAGCCTTTTAGCCTTCCTCTCCCACATTTCCCCATTTTTTGAGTTAAAACGTGTGGGAAACAAATGTCTGATATAGCATGTGGATTCCTTTGACTTTCTAATACTTACTTAATGATTTAAGTTAAAACATCATAGTTTACCAACTATTTTATTATATATATTTAGAAAAATAGCATCCAACAAATTCTATATAGTGTGAAAGTGCTCTTCAATGATTCCAAAATTCCGTAATTAGGTGTGGGCATCCATGCAAATAATGTATCGTCTGAAAGTAAAACAAAAATTAGGGTTACACTATAATTTCTCAAAAAGGGATGAATTTAGATTCATTTCCTGAACTGAATTATTGAATTCAATTCAGATATAAATTTCTGAAAGATGATTCAGATATGAATTTGTTTTTGTCTTCATTGAAGCAAAAAAGGTCGCCTACAGTAAAAAATTGTAGTTATCCAAAGGGAGAAGGCCACGGGTGGGATAAGGAAACAGTTAAAAGAGCATTGACACCCAACAGAGAATAGCAGCATTTAATTCTGTTGTAAAGGATGGAGGCCCACAATCCAACGTAATTACTGTTCACCTAAACCCGTCACTGCTTTGGGCCTATTCAGCAACTTTTTTTTACTATGAAGCAAATCCAATCCAGCAATTAGGATTTCAGTGTTAGGCACTCTTCTGTGAATATTTTACGATGATTATCGATAATTATTATATATAAAATATTATGATTATCAATAATTATTATGTAAAAATTAAATGTCTTATTTCACGAAAATTGGAGGACTCCCGTGCAAAAGACAACATGTACAAGGGTGTAGTATGCCCTCTAAAATGGTGTTAAATAGTTAATTAAGTGAATGAAAGAGAAAATTTTAATAACCTAACTTGTTTCGAATCGTTTTCAATTTTTAATTTTTTGCATGTAAAATTTTCTAAAAAATAGTACAAAAATTTTTAAAAAATAATATACAAATAAAATATAAAAATTAAAAAGTACAAAAATTAAAAAAATTAAAAAATTATACAAAAATAAAAAAATTTAAACTAAACAAAAAGTTATGAACTTAAGTTTGTATAGGTTTTTTAAAAAATCAAGTGTTATGAGTGTCTTTTAAGTTTTCAAATTTTGAATTTACAAGTAATTATTTGTATTAAAAATTTCAATTAATTTTAAATTATTAGTAACTTACACATTATTATGTGTGTTAAAAAATTGGTTAATGTGTAATTAAAAATATATAATTAATTAATACACAATAATAATCATAATAATTTCACGTCCTCTATCATGAAAATATAATATATCACTTGTAAATAGTCTTTTTTTTGGTGCAATGAAATATCTTAAATAGTAAAAGTAAAATTAAGGATGTTAAGTATCATTTTTGTTTTCTTTTTATTGTTTTTCATTTCTATTTCTCATTTTTTATTTTTAAACTAAATATTTAGTTGTAATAAAGAAACTAAATACAAAAATGCATTTAATTGAAATTTATTATAAAAAATAATTTGGTAATGATAATTAAATATGAAATAAATCTAAATTCTTATATTAAAATATTCTCATATATCTTTAAAATACATATTAATTAGTATATTGTATCAATTAAATAACATAAAAATCTATTTATTAAATATAAAGAAATTAACTTTTTATTTTTATTTTAAATAAAATTTGTAATAAAAACTGAAAAACAAAAAATTATTTAGTTAAATTTTTAATAAAAAGCCATTTTAATGATGATAATAAATACGAAATAAATTCAAGGTTTAGAAAATCAAACTGAACTGGTCGGTTCGATCTGATTAACCTGAAATCAATCAGTTTAGGGCTTGTTTACTTTAGTTTTGGTTTTCTATTTTTCTAATCAAAGAAATCGATATAAAAAACACATTAATACAACACAGAAATCGATAAAAAAACACAATTATTAATATAAAAATACAACATCCACAACAAAAAATCACAACTCACAACCCAACTAAACATCCCCTTACTAATTCGGTTTTGTATAAAAACCAGTATATATAAAAACCGGTCAATTTCAATTTAACCGTCTAGTTTAATCAGTTAATTATAATGGATTTAACTACTGAAACCCTTGCCCCCTTTTTCTTGTTTTCCGCTTCGTCTCTATTTTTTTCTTCTCTGCTGCTCCTCTAGCCTACTATCTCGTCGCTGTCTGGTCGTGTTTTCCTTTAATCAGTTGGCATCTCCCTCAATCTCTAGTCAGGCAATTCTAAAGCCGCTACTAGAGCCACAACCACTACTTTTGGATGTGCTCTTTATCGCTTCCCATCACCTGGGCGTCCGCGGTTTCATCATCTTTATAGCTGCTCTTCAACTACTCTGCATCCTCTATGTTACAGGATAATCATCTTTGTGGTTTATTGAATGTGGTTGGATAATTTAAATTAAAATCACAATAAGTGGCAGCCGCTCCCTCCATTGACCAAATTGGACCATGTTGCCTTCACTTGGACTCATCTATCTCTTGATCGCCTCTATTGTCTGCATTGTGTTACTTTGTGGGCAGTTGGATAATTAAACTTAAATTCAAAGTAAGTTGAGTTAAGTTATAATTTAGTTATTTAATTATCAAACATTAATCAATTTAAGTTTAAACTAGAAATTGAAATTTAAGTTGTCATTAATCAATTTGCACTGTAATCTTCAACCTGACCCTAACCTTTAATTATGTTCCAATCTTCAAGCTACCCTCACATTTAAGAGTTAACTTTTCTTAATTTGAGAGAACTTTGTGAGTGAAAAAAGAAAATTTTATGATATGATATTTAAGAGTTAATTAATATTTAAGTTTATCTAAATTAGTGTGATATGATATTAATGTTTATTTTAAAATGTTTTTGGTTGATATTATAATGGAGAGCATACAATCATCAGAAAAAGATTCGGCAGATATGACATCTTCTGTTTGTAGAAAGGTCGATCCAGCGTGAAATAATTTTTCTACTATTCAAACATCAGATGGAAACACCTAGTATAATTGCACGTTTTGAGCTAGAATGTTTAAAGGTAAAGAAATTTATAGGATAAAACAACATTTTGTAGGTATAAAAGGTAATATTGCTCCTTGTAAGAATGTATCATTTGATGTGCGTGAGATGATTTCAAATTATTTGAAAGAACAAAAAAAATAAAAAAGAAAATATGGAGATTCATAATGTTTCTTTTGGAGATGATGAAGCACAAGTTGTACAATAAGTATTAGATAAAGGAAAAAGAAAAGCAGTTAATTTAGATTCTTATTTTTCTTCAAGAAGTACACCTAGTTCTCAGTTGAGTTTAAAAAACGTTTTGCATGATAAGGACGTCATTTAACTTTGTAAAAAAGTTTGACCTAGATGGTTTTATCATTTTTTGTTTTCTTTGAATGCTCTAAATTAACCTAATTTTTAAGAAGTAATAGATGTCACAATAACAAAAGGTCATGAATTTAAGACACCTTTTTATTATGAGATTCATATGCCTTTACTTCATGATTTGAAAAAAAATATCAATTGATTATGAATTCATATAGATCTATATGGGAAATAACATGATACACCATCATGATAGATGATTGGACTGATCAAAGACAAAGAAATTTAATCAATTTTTTAGTTTACTGTGATATTAGAACAACTTTTTTTAAGTCTGTTGATGATTCAGATGTGGTGAAAAGTACTCATACTTTATTTAGAATATTTTCTAAAATTGTTGAGCGGGTTGGATCAACGAATGTAATTCATTTCGTTACAGATAATGCAACTATTTATATATCAGTTGGATATTTATTAGAATTAAAGTATGAGAATATTTATTGATCTCCATGTGCTGCTCACTGTGTCAATCTCATTTTAAAAGATATTGGATCTATGCCTCATATTTTTAATCTTACTTCAACT
>JAOXYD010000004.1:3428936-3453285 GCA_028565735.1 Pinacopodium congolense | reverse complement strand
AATTTACCATAGGGTGGTTACACCATACCATCCACAAACAAGTGACCAAGCAGAGGTGATGAATAGAGAATTAAAAAGAATTTTAAAGAAAGTAGTGAATAGTTTAAGGATAGATTGAGCTATAAAATTGGATGATGTATTAGGGACATACCAAATTGCTTTTAAGACCCATATAAGTACAACTCCATTTAAGCTTGTGTATGGCAACACTTTCCACTTTCCATTAAAGTTTGAACATAAGGCATATTGGATGATTAAGAAGTGAAATTTTATTAGAAGTTAACTGATGAGAAGAGACTTTTGCAACTTGACAAATTAAAGTAGTTAAGATTCAATGCTTATGAGAATACTAAGTTATATAAGGAAAGAGAGAAGAAGTGACAAGATGCGCATATTGAAAGGAAGGAGTTCAATAGTAGTTACTTAGTGAAGTTGTTTAACTCAAGGCTTCGATTGCTTCCCGCAAAGCTTAAGTCCTGATGAAGTGGCCTATTTAAAGTCATTCAAGTGTTCAAATATGGAACTTTAAAATTAGAGAATGACAAAGGTGAAAATTTTAAAGCCAATGGGTATAGATGCAAGCCATACTTTAGAGGGATCATCTCACAAGAAAGGAAAATGATTTCTTTCTTTTCTCTTACTTCTTCAAGATTGACTTGAGGATGGTTCAGGTGGTGATCTTAAACTTAGCATGTTATGTTCTTAACTTGCTTTTCTTTGTCAATTCATAGTTATACTTGTTGCTTGTTGCTTTTGAGTTATTCTTGCTTGTTTTCTTGTGAATTTCATGATGTTTAGTTTTTTATTGATGCTTGATGTTTAATTAAGGGTTTGGATGATTTTCTATAACTCTTGAGATGCAAAAAGAAGTTGGAAAAATGAATTGGAAAGAGCCATGTAAGTCATGATTGTGACTCAAGAGGACCAAAACCCTCTATCACGATCATGATAATAACAATCCACCCTTACAACTCGCAATCGTGACTTGCCTAACCTCTTAATAACTGACTCTTCTCCATTTTTAAACCTTAATCTTCTTCCTCCCTTCATATTCTCTCACTAAAGCATGCTCCTACTCACCTAAGATCCCTAAGTTCATCATTTTTCACTTAAATATTGATTTGACTTCAAAATTTTCACCACATTTCCATCTTTTCCTAATATTTCACTTTTAAAACATCACAAATCACAATTTTTACATTTCTTCTCATCATCTCATCTTCCCCTTTCATATTCGTTTCTCTCTCTTGATAATTTTGCAAGTTTTTTCTTCCCCGCCATGGATAAAAGAGTGAATCAAGTTGTAAGAAAGAAAACCAACTCCAAGGATAAAGCTCAAGTCTCCGAACATGGATTGAGCAACTTATCGAAAGAATTCGGAGCCCATTTCCCAATTTTACAAGAGAAGAACATGACAAGTATCTAACATTTAAAAATAAGCCTCTAGTTGCTCTCAAATATTTTGATTTTGCATTATTGTCTCGAGAGAGAATATAATCTAAGTTACGAACTCTTACTAATCCAAGAAATTAGAGGAATTCATTAAAGGAGAATGAAATTGAGTGTAGAAAAGTTATAGGTAAATTCTCACCTAAATCTAGTTAGTTCATTGATTGATTTACTGTTGATCATTATGTTGTTTTGGTATTTAGTTTCAATAATTATTTTATTTGCCTATTCAATTACATATAATCTTTATTCTAACTTATTAAGTTTGTGAATGGTGGGTACCTATCTAAAAATTTTCATGGGATTAATCCATACTCACTTATGATAGCTACGGCTACGTTGTGTGCTTGCGATAACAAATAGACATCACATCTAAACTATCTTGAATCCAAAATTGGATTTCCTCCCTAAAGAGTTCTCCTAGAACTAAATCAATATCAATTATTTCGCAATTAATAATAATGGCTATGACATTCTCAAATTTTGGTCAAAGTTTCATAAAAATTGGAGCACTCTACTCCTATCTGCTTCTTTTTTTAGTTTTTGAAAGGCCAAGTTTTAAATATAGTTGACCAATAATCCAATCTACAAACTCAATAATTCAAAATAAAATGTTCTTATGTCCGTTTCCTCCTAAGTTTAGCAATCATGTATTCAATTTCAAACTATCTATCTTGATTATTTTGAGAATATATTTTCTTAAAATGAGTACAAATCATGCTAATAGTACTAAAGATCAAACTTAAAACAATTTCTTTCTCAATAGAATTTAAAATCCAAATGACAGCCTTTGCATTGTTTGGTTTTCTTTTAACTTTTTTTCTTTAGTATCAGTTGGTTCACACAATGAACCGTCAAAAAATCCAAACAAATTTTCTTTTTTTTAAAATTTTTTACAAAGAATCGAAGTGAAATTACCAAATAGAATAATTCCTCCTATTAAACTTAACACATATGAAATCAAAATTTCAAATTATATGGTTACAAAAGATTTATAGTGCACCTGATAGGCTGAAACTATCAAAAAATGAAAACAAACGGCTGAAAATTGCTTGTGATAGTCCGATAGTCAGACCAACAAAATATCTAAGACCAAAACAAAATTGATCTATTTTTTTTATGATATCGTATAAGCATTGAATATCAAGTGATATGTGAGGAAACCGAATGATAAAAAGAGCATTTAAATAGCCAAGGAAAATGACATTCAAAATTTTGCTTGCCAGTGATTCATAATCTAATTAAGGAAACAATCCTTAAATATATTACATTTATTATATAATCAAATGATATTGTACAAAATAAATACAGTAGATTATAAAAAGTAAATATATACAATTATATGGTGCTTCCACTCATTAAAATGTAGATATCTTTGGAAAATGAAATCCCAATATTTTGGCTTCTAGAATATTAAGAGTCCTTTAAGTTTTTAGATTATGTTTAAGAGCATCACTTCTTGATTGAAGGCACTGAACCTGGGTTATACACGTTTACAGCATGTCATCGACTGGCGTGTGGCAATAATAATTAGGGTCCTTCGCATGCATGTCACAGGGTTGATGCTAACAAAGTTATTTGACTATCATTAATCGCCATACAAGAGTCAATAAAAAATTATCATTAATTTGACGATTATCTTAACATTTGATATTAACTAATATCAAAGACTTCAACGTAATCTATTTTTACTTCCAACTTACAATTCTATCATTAAAGGGAAAATCAACTCTTTCTACTGTGGACCTGTCATGTAATCATTAAAATGAAAATTAATTCTTTACTATCCCTCTGACATGACAGGTCTTGTATATTAAAAAAATAGATAAGCATTTTAAGCATTTAAATAAGTAACATCATACGAAGAAAACCACAACAGAAACCCGATGCAGAAGATGATCCCGTTAAAAACAAACCCGAAGACCATTACTAGTTGAAATAGCAAGCCAAATAATAGTGTTTTGATCTCTGAACCGGAAACGGAACCTGAACCTGTGAAAAAGCGCAATAATTCTCCAAGTTGCAATACTTGACGTTGACGGTAGCAACCAAAATTTGACCAAGGAAATAGGAAATTTTCAGGTTCAATAATTGCATGGCTTGAAAAAAAATCGTACCCGTACAAAACCCAGAAGTACCCTACACGGTATACTGGCTCCTTTAAAGAACACATTCTCTTCGGTAACGAAGAGTCTAATGACTTCCTCTCATTATAATGACATGAAAAAACTGTTCTATCTGATCAACTGAATAATGACAATACAAATGCACAAAATCATTGACAAATGCTGATTGGACAAAACTTGTACAACTCTTCACATCGATTGAGGAGGGCCATCGCATTGTGTGTCTATCATCCGCATTTTAGTATTGATAAACTCATCGAGGATGTCAAATCCCATGGATCAAATTCAACCGGTTGAAGGATCCACTTATAAATGCACATTGAAAAGGCCAATTGAAACTCTGATGAAATGTACCTCCTCAATTACGTCAATAAACATTCTACAAAGGAACACAAAGGGGATGTAAGATGTTTCTAGTCTTTGATTAGACTAAAGAGGAGAGAACAAACAAGCATACGTTCCCATTCTAATAACATTGTAAATGAAATGGGCACAATCATGCAACTCATTTACAATGTAACAATAATGCAAATGAAGTGGCATTAATTTGTATTTGCTTGAGGCGATTTTTAAAAGTTCAAGGCAATTAAAACACATCTCTCACTATAGGGATCCCAAGCACAACGTACCAGACAAAAATCAAAATGAAGCAGAAGTATCCAAGCAAATCCAGCCTCAACCAATTTTTTTGACCCATCAGAGTGGACGGTATATCCTTTATAAAATTCATCAAAACCAACAATTCTCATCAAATAATATACAGACAACAAAGTAGTATCATGTCTCGTCAACAGCTATCATAAAGACATTACACAACTAAGAACGAGTAGAAGCATTAAGTCCGTATGTATAAACTTAGAAAAGGAGGAAAAATAACTCGGTATACCAGGATTCTTTGCATGCATGTTCATGTGAAATGCAGGATCATAAGAAAAAGGGCCTAAAATATATCTCCCGAACAACTGAACTAATGGAAGGATCAAAAGGTAAGCCATGAGACTAAGATGTTTACATTATGAAAACATATGGGAAACATTATTTTAAGAAGTAAGAAGGAAACAATTCTACCACCAGGACACCATATAATTTCAACCATTCAGTATAAAGTGGAACTACAAAACCTTGTCGAGAAAAGTTGGGTGAATATATTGTTATTTTAAAGCAGTTCCTACATAAATGGAATACTCTATACCAGTGAGCCCTTCAAGCTCTCATCTAGAACCAGAAATATCTAACACACTTTTGACATGGTAAGAATCAAGTATAAGCGTATGTAAGAGGTTAAAGCACACTATAATTTGTTAGGCAAAAAGAATACCGTGAGAAAAATATATAGGAAGATGGCTACTTACTCAAACAATTGGGCAATTGTAAGTGCTACAAAGCTGCAGCAATGCTGCTTGGTTTGCTGGATCAAGGTTTTCACTGATGATCTGGGGATACCTCCCAGGTGAAAGAGCAGCAAGCTTAGCCAACGAAGTTACTAAGAATTCTCTTGGATCCTTAATGTCCTTCAGAGGATCTTCCTCCTTCTTTCCAGCATTATAAAGTTTGACAAAGGACACAGTGTAACCAACGGTTTCAGCAATATCTGGCATTTCTGGTTCCTCTTCAACTCTATTTTCCTCTGGCTGTGAGAGAAGTGTAACAATGCTGTCCAACATCTTTCCCCAGTGTCTAACAGCCGCAGTATCCAAAAGGCTAGGAGATTCACAGATAAGTCTGGTTGAGGCAACTGCAGTCAATTTAACCTCAATAGCCCCAGTAATTAACTTGAGATTGGGTATCCAGAACTGCTCCAAAATCATCATAAATATATTGGGTTGAACTGAATTCATTGTATCTACAATGTTTGCAGAACCATGCTTCACCAAAAAAAGTGACATAAAAATCAAAAAGGACTTTACAAACTTTACTGTACGCTTATTTTGCAATCGTGTAAACAGAGCATTCCAAATGTGAACCATATAGGGAGCAATGACCCCATAGTCAAGACTCTCAATGACAGTGTTAAGCACATAAAAACCTTGTTCATCAGTGCTTGGGGAAGAGACAAGCCTGTTAAATATTCCAAGCACCTGATTCAGTCTTCCTTCTTGATTAATCTCATGGGGTGCTTTCTGAAGGAAAGCTTGAAGGAGACGCACAAGTGCAGGAACGTTTGAATTTCTTTTCCACGTATCAGGAGATAGAAGAAGTGTGAAGATTTGCATGTAAGTAGCTGAGATGGGTGGTCTGTTCAACTCCACAAGTTGAGCCAATAGCTGGAATGCATAAGGCAAGAACTCAGTGACATCATTTGCCAATATCAACTGAAGGCTGGGAAACAGGCTTTCTTCAAAAGCACGTATGAGAGTCATGTCCCTCTCACATGCTCGTCTTACAAGGACAGCCACTGACTCAAACAAATAGTGATTGAAAATTGGATTCTTCGGATTCTTACAAACTTCATTAAGAATTGAGGTCAATCCAGCAATGCAAGGCCCAGCAATGTTGGGGGAAATTTCTGCCACTCCTAGAACCCGCATGATACATTTCATTATGTACTGATTTTCCTCAGATTCTGGCAACTTTAATGCATTGAAGAGGTTATTCATCAAGGCCTGCAGAAAGGGAGTTATATCAGCTGTGGTATATCTGGCTTGTCCTCCATCATCCTTGACCAGCAATAGTTTCTCTATACAGCTTGCAGCATAAGAATGAACCACATTTGATTCTGCATTAAGGTACCTTATCAAATCTGGGAACAACTGAATAGCAAGAGGCTTGGGCACGGGATACCTAAACATAGTAAAAAATTTGAGAGCACCAGCTTTGAGCATCGGATATCCATTGACATCCTGATTCTGCAACTCGGGTACTATCACAGAAGCAAAAAAACTCTGAACATCAACAATGTCAGTTGAAACAGAAGTACCCCCAGCTTTCTTAGTTGCAAGTGAAACAACCAAGTACATTGCACAATCCTTGTCCTTCCAATTCGCTGCAGGGTTTGCAGCGTATGAACCCAACAAAGTCTGTATTTGAGCAGTAACCACATCTGTTACTTGTTTCTTAAAATTAGTTGCAATCCCTTTAAGCAATTCACATGCAATCCTCCTTCTAGTATCAAGATCACTCCCCTCCATATCCCTCCTTATAAACTCAACATAATTCATCTCAAAAAGCTCCTCATCATCATCCCTTAATCGTACATTAGGGATCACAATGCTTTGACAAATCTGGGGTATCACTCCCTCACCAGCAAACAAGCTATGGTGCACACTTGTACTAACAGTGGTCAAAAACTTGATTGCTGTAACAGCTAACCTGTCACGGGTAGAAGATTGTGACACATTTCCTAACAAAGTCCAAACAGCAAGCGCAAAGTCATTCAAGTACCCCTGAAACTCCTCCTCATTCTTCTCCATATACAGACTGATATTTTCACACACAGCAGCCCTAAGATCATCAATAAGACTCAGACCATCCGCATTACTTTCAAGTACTGGATAATTACTAGTTAAATACTTCCTAAATTCAGTCATCCACTCTTTCATATGATCCTCAAAAAACTCAGGCAATTCCTGAAAATTCAGCGAAAAGAATATCCTACAACAAAGCCTCTGCGACTCAAACAAGGGCTTTAGTGTCACAGGAGACGCAGTGCCACTATTTATAGTCATGTCAATCAATGATGCAGTTCTGAGGAAAATCTCTAGTAACGGTGCAGCAAAATTATCCAGACAATACTTCAAATCGAGCAAAAGATCATTAGTCTTATACTGGTAACGAAATTTCTTGAAGATAGAGTTGGCCGTACCAAGAATACCGTTAACAGAGACGTAATTGTTGGATTCTGAAGCCAATTTCAAATTGGAGACGAGCTCAGGAAGCAAAGAGGTCCACAATTTGGGGAAATCATACTTGCCGATAAGAGAGAGTGATTCGCTAAGCTGAGCCTGAATGCGAGGAGAAGAGTTCAGCATTAAAGAGACTATTAACGTTTTGATCTGATTCTTCACGGAGTCGGGGATTGGAGAGAGAGGTGAGTCCGGAGGTGGAGACCATCGCGACCGGAGGTGGTTTTTGAAGTTCACCGCCGCGGCTTGTCGGATCTGCTCGTCGACGGCGGGATTGGCAACTAATTCGAGAACGGCTAGGCCGTACTCAGGAGTGTTGGAGAGCTCGGCGAGCTGGGTTTCGGCAGCGCGGCGGGGCTCCGGCAAGGGGGAGAGAGTGTCGAAGAAGCATCTGGAGAGGAATTCGGGGGTCCACGCCATGGTTGGTGGGTCCTAGGGTTTTCTCGAAGAAGCAGAAGAAGCTTAAGCTTCTAGAGTTTTATATGAAACAACTAATAAGACTGGTGTTGATGAAGAGTGAAGATTTCGAAAGTGGAGGGATTTCAAAAGTTGAACAAGAACAACGTGATCTTTTTTTTCCCAATTTAGGACAGTATCTTTGCCTTATGATCACGCGACACGTGGCTATCTTCGATTCGGCTAGAGTAGTTCTCAATGTTTTTTGAATTTCTTGGGCTTCTTCTTCTTCTAGATTATATATGAAAGGACAAGTATGGACTCAAAGCTTGGACTAGCTTTTACAAAAGATTGATGTTGGGTTTGGACATCATTGGGCTTTCTCAAACTCTTAATGGGTAGTACTTTAAAACCTTAGAAGGATGAGTCCATATACCAATTTATTTTTCCAAGTACATAAAAACGAGGAATTAGCAACCTATTCTAATTCACGATTTTAATGATTTACTGAAGTAAACAAAATTAGTATTATATATATATCTTAATAAATTTACCAAATTATATTAAAATTGTCAAATACTTTACCATATTTTAAATTTTTATTTGAAAATAAATGTTGACCGATTAATGAATCTCTAATTATATATTGAATATTATATAAATTTTAAGTCTATTATTCACCAATTAAAAAAAAGAAAGAAGAATTCGTTCCTTCCTCACCATTTAAGTATGCCTACATGTTGCTTATCACACTAAAATATATAAGATAGATTTTGATTTTAAAGATTTTTATTGACACTTGAATTTGATATTAATGTTTCATAATATTTAGATAAGTCTTTTACGTTATAAAACCATTTTAATTGATCATTAAATAGACAGAATAATTAATTTCAATTATGATTTTATTGATATAAGTCTATGTGACATTTCTACGTGACATTTTTTTAGTAGACCTATCCATTATCACTATTGCAATTAACTTAGTCAACCAGCTTATTTAAAACCTAAATAATTTTTTATGTATATAGATTAATTAAATGAGCCGACTAATTGCCTTATTATCTATAAATGAGCAAGTCATAGAAAGATACGTAAATTCATATTAATAAAATTTTAATTGAAATTAATAATTTGATGATTAAAGAAGAAATTATAGTTAAACAAGTCTTTTACATTTTAATCTCAATCTCAGTGCTTTTGTAGTGTTTAAATAAGTCCTTTTACGCTTTAAAATCATCTTAATTGATCATCAATTAAATAGAACAATTAGTCCTAGTCATGATTTTGGTAATTTAAATCCACATGACGTTTATATGTGATTTTTTTTAGTAAGCATATCCATTATCAATATTACAATTAAATTAGTCAACCAATCCTTTTCAAATCTAAGGCCATGTTCAGTTTAATTTTAATTTTTGGTTTTGATTTTCTATTTTTCTAAATACAAAAATTAATAAAGAAAACACACTAATACAATACAGAAATCGATAAAAAATATAATAACCAATACAAAATACAACAACCACAAAAAAAAAACTATAACCCACAACTCAACTAAACATCCCCTAAATAATTATTTTAAGTATTTGAATAAATTGAAGACCGAGTTAATTGTCTTATTATCTGAGCCCCTCATAAAGAATATTTAAAAATTTAGCTCAATAAAATCTTGTTTGAAATTAATAATTTTGAGGCAATTAAAGTTAATTTACTCGAACATTGCAGAAGAACTACATTAAACTTGAATTTGGATAACAAAAATAAAATGTCCTTTTAATCCAACCTTTGAGCCCCTCATAGATTGAATTTTACGATAAATCAATATCACCAATGAATGCAAATTCTCAAAAGTTGTTTTATGAGTGGTTGGCAAGCGAGCCGTCCCAGATTCAAGACTGAAAGGACATCACCTTCTCACGGGCGAGACTGAGAAAGGCCACGGCGTTGCTCATATCACTCTTCCATGGCTATCAGCGTAGGGTAATCTGGTTTTATTCGCATAGCTATCAGTGCCACTACTACTACCCCTTTGGAAGCAACTCCAAGGGTGATGATAGACTTGTGCCCACATCGACCCTTAAAATTTGGTCACACTGTAAACATTGTATTCTATCACTTTCTGGGGCCAAAGCCACTAATTGACCTTCCACCTTCCATCTTTTTGTCCTTTTTCCATCACATGTAAAGGTTCAACTTCCCGGCTTTATTTCTGCTAACGTTAAATGCCCAGTGAACATAGGCCTGTTCCTTACAATCATGGGCCTTGCGCACTCAATCCTCTGACACGCCATCAGTAGTGGGTGAACCTTTTTTAATACTATTTTCTGCAATCGACACGTTTCCATTCTTTGCAATTTCAAAATGGTTTTTGCAAATATTTAAAATATCATTTTAAAAAATAATTATTTAAAAAATTTAAATATATTTATGTTAAATATATTTACCAGATAATTATCAAAGCTGAAGTTATTTTTATTTTTTGAAATAATTATCAAAGCTGAAGTTATTTTTCTTTTTTGAAAAATATTTAAATTTTAAATTAATTATAAAATTAAAATAAATTGAATTACTAAATTGTAGTATTAATAATTTTTATTATTAATTAATATTCAATGATTGAATTGTATCTATTTAATTAATTATATATCTATTTCATTATAAAAATTGAAAGAAATCACAAAATAATAATAATAATAATCTATTTAAGTAAAACTTTTAAGAATAATACTTATATAAGTGAGTAACCTTTTAAGATTTTTTCTGTTGAATAAATAATCTTTTAAAATTTTCAATATATAATTACATGATGAACATTTGGAAAATAGATCAACTAAGAGAAAAATATTAATGTTGTTAATTATTTCCTATTAAAGCTACAGGTAGAAGACACCGTGTAAAAAATCAATTAAACCCTATTCAATATGACCCTTTACATAATCATGACTTTTTATTTTTATATTTTCCCCCATTCACAATTAGTTCTCTACTATCGCCATCATCATCCTCAAGGTTCTCCAGTTCAATTGCACTCTTGCTCTCGTAAGCGATTTGATTATTAAAAAAAAACAACCATCTTAGTCTCCACTAGGCCTCCTTTCTCTAGACACACCTCCACAACCTCTCTCTCTTCTCTCTCTCTTTGAGTTTTTTTGTTTTTTATCATTTTTAATTTAATTTTTCTTTATCATTTGATTTGAGTTTGTACGATTTGTTTTTGGGGTTTAATTAGATTTTGAATATGTTGTCTTTCTTGCGTGTTTTTCTTTGATTTCTAGGATGTTGGTTCTAAATAACACTTAAGAGAGAGGTGAATTAAGTTCTAATAAATAATGAAAATTAAAAATGCGGAAGTTAAACAAAAAATATTGGATTACACAAATAAAAAGAAATAGATTTATAATAAAAATAAGAACAAATTACAAATGATGAATTAAAAAGTATAACAACTTCAAACTCCTTTTTAACTTGAGGATAACTTCTTCTTTTTTCAAGGTCCAAGAAAAACCTTTGACAAGTTATTTTTATAAGCTCAAGAATAGCCTTTAACAAGTTCTTTTTATATGCTCAAGAATAACCTCACTTGTGATTGCAATATACCGAAGCTCTCAACCACAATATCAAATTCTCACAGGATTCAAACAAGAAAGCATTTCAAACACTTATACGAAACATCGGCTCGTTCTTTTCTCTTGTCTTTATTGACTCCTTGCTTAGCCTCTAATTTATACTGCTAATCAAGGTTAAAGCCATTGGGAGAATCACCAACGTTTATCTCCACATTAACTCTTGTGACCGTTGTACAATATGACCATTCTTGATAATCTGCTATGTGTAATCTTTTTCATTCGATCGACCGATATACATCTTCGGTTGGCAGGTCTTCGTTATTTTTCTTCATTCGGTCGGTCGGTAAATTTAGTCGGTCGACCGATGTTTGTTCGATTGACTGGTCTTCTTATTCGATCAACTGATCTGATAAATAGCCACATTCGATCGATCAAACTATTGACATTAGTTTATTGGTCCTTTATTTTGATGCCTTCGGTCGACCGATGCCTATTTGGTCTACTGATCTTCATTCAGTAGTGACCGCTACATCTTGATCAACATTTTGCTTCGGATGTACCTATCTTTATAATATTCTTTAAACAAATATATTAGTAGAAAGAGTGTTTGTCATCATCAAAATTTGGGTGGGACCTCCTTTGATTCAACAATCTCCCCCTTTTTGTTGATGACAAAATTAAGTGATATTAAAACAATTCAATCAATAGAATAAATGTAATAAAAGTTTAAGTTTCATATCTAACCAACTCCCCCTCACTTCACACATATCTAACTCCCCTAAACTCATGCATAATATTAATATCACATACATCTTCTCCTTTTTGTAATCAATACAAAAGGTGTAAACATAGAAATGAAAGATAGTGACCATTGATCACACTAATTTCCCTTGTAATAGTACAAAAACGATCTTCACACAACAATTTAGTAAAGATATTCGCTAATTGATTCAATTTATCATTAAACTCAAGTTTAATATCTTTATTTTTCATATGATCGCGAATAAAATGATAACGAATTTCAATATATTTAGTCGTAGAGTGTTGGATGGGATTCTTAGTCAAACAAATGGTGTTTGTGTTATCACATCGAATGGGAATTCTATGAAGATGCAAACCATAGTCTTTAAATTGTTGTTTAAGCCATAAGAATTGAGTATAGCAACTACCGGTAGCCACACGTGCGGCTTCTGTCGTAGATAATGCAATAGAATTTTATTTTCGACAAAACCATAAAACTAATGCACTTCCTAAAAAATGACATACACTATATGTACTTTTTTATCTAACAAATTACACTTATAATCAGCATCATAATACCCAATTAAATCCAAATAATCATTTTTAGGATACCAAAGGCCCAAATGCAACATTCCACATAAAAAACACAAACTAAGTTTAACAGCTAGTAAAAGTGACTCTTTATGAGAAGGTTGAAAGCGTGCATACAAACAAACACTAAACATAATGTTAGGATGACTAGCAATTAAATATAGCAAACTAGCTATCATACCTCGATATAGTTTTTCATTTACTGCTTTTACATCTTCATCTTTATTTAATTTGGTGGATGTGCTCACAGGAGTGCCTAAGGGCTTTGTTTGATCCATACCAAAACACTTAAGGAGATTCTGTGTATACTTTGATTGATTTATAAAGATTCCATCCTTCAATTGCTTGATTTGGAGTCTAAAAAAGAAGTTCGATTCTCCCATCATGCTCATCTCGAACTCCTTAGTCATACATTTAGCAAATTCTTTACACAAACGTTCATCAGTAACCCCAAAAATAATATCATCACATATATTTGAATAATTAATAAAGTATTGTGATCTTTCTTAATAAACAAAGTGATGTCTACTTTCCCCTTTTTAAAACTATTGTCAAACAAAAAATTACTTAATCTATCATATCAAGCTATAGGTACTTATTTTAAGCCATACAATGCTTTAGAAAGTTTAAAAACATGTTCGAATATATCATGATGTTCAAAACCGAGGGTTGTTCAATATACAATTCTTCTTGAATAAGGCCATTTAAAAATGCACTTTTGACATCCATTTAAAATAGTTTAAAACTTATGTGAGATACAAATGCAAGAAGTAGTCTAATAGCCTCTAATCTAGCTACGAGAGCAAACGTCTCATCATAGTCTATTCTTTCTTCTTGGTTTTACCCTTTAGCCACTAGTCTTGCTTTGTGTTCTAACAATGTTACCTTATTCATCTAATTTATTCTTAACAACTCATTTAGTACCTATTATAGGATGATCTACAGGTCTAGGTACTAAGATCTAAACTTTGTTATAAGATGATCTATAGGTCTAGGTACTGAGATCCAAACTTTGTCTGTTTCAAATTATTCCAATTCCTCATTTATTGTTAAAATCTAGTTCTCATCATCTAGAGCTTCTTATATTATTTTAGGTTCAATCTTTGAAATGAAAGAAATATGAGATAAATTAAATTGAGATCTAGTGGTTATCCCTTGGTGAACATCACCTATAATTTGATTAGCGAGATAATCCTTCTTGTATTTCCAATCTCTTGGTAGCTTTTCGTGTCCTCTTTCTCTACTTGGTTCAATAATTTATGATGTTTATCCATTGTCTTCAAGTGAAAGGTTTTCTAATCCCTTGGATAAATTTGTATCATCAAACTCAAGTATTTTCTTTCTTTTAAAAGGATTAGTTTTGTCAAAAATAACATCCATAGACTCTTCAACGAAATGAAAGTTCTTATTATAAACGATATATGCTTTACTAGATAAAGAATATCCTAAGAAAATACCTTCATTTATTTTAAAATCGAATTTTTTAAAACTATCTTTAGTATTCAAAATTTAGCTTTTGGAATAAAAAAATTTTAAATGACTAATTCTTGATTTCTTGTCGTTCAAAAGCTCATAAGATGTTTTATCTAATTTATATAATGTTCACCCTATTGATGACATGACATGCACATGCAACAGTTTTAGTTCAAAAATATTTTGACAAATCATATTCATTTACCATAGTTCATGCCATTTTTTGTAAAGATCTATTTTTCCTCTATACTACACCACTTTGCTGAGGTGTCCTAGGTGCAGAAAAATTAAACATAATTCTATAATCTTCACAAAAATATTCAAACATATCATTTTCAAATTCTCTACCATTATCACTGCTAATGGATACAATAGATAAGGACTTCACATTTTAAATTTTATTTACAAAACTAACAAACGATTTAAAACATTCATCTTTCAAGCTTAAGAACAAGACCCAAGTAAAATGACTAAAATCATCAATAATAACAAATGCATATGATTTTCCTCCTAAACTAACTACTCTAGTAGGAACAAATAAGTCCACATGAAGTAGTTTAAGGGATTTAGAAGATGTTATCAATTTCTTACTTTGAAAATAGTTTCTTACTTATTTTCCTATTTGACATGCTCTACAAATTTTGTCTTCTTCGTACTTTATAGTTGGAAGTCCTCTTATAAGTTATTTCAAATTGAGCTTTGAGAGAAGATCCACACTTTCATGTCTAAGTCGTCGATGCCAAATCCAAACACATTTACTCAAGAAAATTAAACACTTATCTTTGAGATTAGTAATATAATATAGATCAACAATGTAAATATTCCCTTCTCTTTTTTTCTAAGAACACGATACTATCGTTATCTATCTTAGAGACAACACACTCATCTCCTACGAAACTAACTTTGTAGTTCTTATCACATAATTGATTGACACTTAGTAAGTTATGTTTCAAGCCTTCAACAAGTAAAATATTATCAATTAAAGGAGAATTATCTTTATTTACCTTTCTAATACTAATTACCTCACTATTGGCATTATCTCTAAAAGTGACGAATCCTTCATTATTGCTTTTGAAGGTGATAAATTATGAGGGGTCCCTAGTTATACATCGTGAACAACTGCTGTTTAGATACCATTTATTTCTTCTCTTATTGTACAAGACAAATAAAAAATAATTTAGGTACCCATCTTATCTAGGGTCTTTAGATGTTAATATACATAACTCATACCTTTTAAAAATATAAATTTGAATAAAATTACACAAACAAAATTATAAGAAACAATTAAAAAACCTATCATAAGGTTTTTTGAGAATACAACTGAAGGTTTAACACACACAAGTAGAGCATAATAAAAATTACAAAAAAAATGAAATTTTGATTTATCAGTCAACTAGACCAGTACATTGATCGACTAAACTACCTTATGTCGATCGATGTCAGTGGTTCGATCTACTGAACATATGAAAACAATGATACAAATTTCAGCAAGTCGAGAGAGCTAACAAAAATAAACAAAAAAAGGAAAAACTATCTAGTTTTTGGAATCCACATTATTTTTTTCTTATAAAAATTGTAGTTTTTGTAATTTTTAGAGAAATTGTTCAAATGATTGAAACAAAAATAAGAAATATGTCTATACTGTTTACAATATGAATAAAATAAAGGAGTATAGTTTCTTGGTCTAAACACATTATAAATTTTATGAAAATGCTATCTAGGTTGCACATATGATTTTCTTTTATTCATTTGCCTTTGAAACAATTGTTTAGACTTTTGAGTATATAAAAATACATGATGTCTAGATTGAGTTTTACTAGATATATTAAGAGCAATTTTTGATGAACTTTCTTCCTCTATATTTTTTCCTTTAACAAAGGTGGTTTTACTAGTAGATGATTCATTATTGTATCATAAACCATGTTTATCATTTTGTTATTTCTGAATACTTAACAATGTCTCTAGTTTTCCTTTTATTTTGTTGAATTTTCTAGAAAATCTTGAAGGGACTCAATTTCTTTCTTTAAGGATCTATTTTCGATAACAAATTCATCATTGTCTTTGTTGATCAAAATTATGTCTTTTCTAAGGCTCTCATTTTCCGTTTTGCATGCATCTAACTCATCTAATATATTTTTGTTTTTATCATATAATTCCTTATTTTTCTTGGTTAGTTCTTCTATGCGTTCTAGCACTTCATCACACGAATAATCGCATTCATCTTCATTAAGGGAAGAACATGCCTCATTGTATGTCATAAAACACTTGTTGGCCACTTCTTCTTCTTCTTCTTCAAAATTACTAGATTTAGACCAAGCAGTTTTTAATGCTTTCTTTTTCTTGGATTTATCTTTCTTCCATGCCTTCTTTTCTTTCTTCTCAACCTTTTTTTTTTCTTCTTCTTGTAATCATGGGTATTGTGATTTCAAGTATCCTTTTTCACTACATTCAAAATACGTTGTGTTAGTAAATTTATTTTTAGAAAACTACATACCTTTTCGGTGTGTTAAGGCATTTCTCATTAGCTTCTTTAGTCTTCTTATGATAAATGTGAGCTCCTCATTTTCTCTCCTAAGCGATAATTCTTCATTGTCTCTTTCTTCTCTTTAAGATTCCTTAAAGGCCACGTTTTTCTTCTTTAGTGTCTCTTATTCTTTTTTTCTATTTGTCATCCTCATTTCGTATGTCAATAATGACCTAATAAGCTAGTTGAGGGGAAGTGTGTTGAAATCCTTTGTCTCTTATATTGCGGTTACCTTTGCTTCCCATTTTTAGTAGTGACATCAAGATTTTCCTAACAAGCTCAACATTAGAATATGTCTTACCTAGACTTTTTAGAGCACGTATGATATTGTTAAATTGTATAATAGAAATAATCTCATCATGCATGATTTTAAACAATTCATAATCATGAATAAGCATGCTAATTTTAGTCTCCTTGACTTGATTTGTACCTTCATAAGTGATTTCCAAAGTATGCCATATATCATATGCAGTTTCACACATTAAAATTCTATTATACTCATCTATGCTTAAAGCATAATATAAAATATGCATGACCTTACAGTTTAAAGAAATAGATCTTTTTTCTTCTACGTTCCATTCATTTTCCTTTTTTAAAATAACCTCGTTATCTATGAGTTTGGTAGGCATAAAAAATCATTAAGTTACCATCATCCATAAATCTGTATTTTCTTCCATAAGTATCATTTCATCCTATTCTTCCAATACATGTAATTATTACCATTGAAAAAGGGTGTTCTATATGGGTTATGATCATACAAACTAGATGAAGAACCTACGAAATTCATGAAGCGTGCTATTTAATCTTTCCTCATTAATTCGTTAGAATTAAAGAACTATGTGAGATCTATGCTCTGATACTAATTGTTGGTTCTAAATGACACATAAGAAAGGGTGAATTAGATTCTAATAAATTATGTAAATTAAAAATGCAAAAACTAAACAAACAATATTGGATTATATAAATAAAAAAATATATATTTGTAGTAAAAATAAGCACAGATTATAAATGATGATTTAAAAAATTTAACAACTTATAAATTCCTTTTTAGCTTAAGAATAACCCTCTCTTTTTTTTCTAAAGCTCAAGAATAACCTTTAAGAAGTTCTTTTTATAGGCTCAAGAATAACCTTTAACAAGTTTTTTTATGTTCTCAAGAATAACCTCACTTATGATTGCAATATACTGAAACTCTCAACCACAATATCAAATTCTTACAGGACTCAAACAAGAAAGCTTTTCAAACACTTATACGAAACATTGACTCGTTCTTTTCTCTTATCCTTTTTGGCTCTTTGCCTAACGTCTAATTTATACAACTAATTAATGTTAATTAGCCGTTGGGAGAATCATTAATGTCTATCTTCACATTAACTCTTATGACAGTTGTGCAATATGATCATTCTTGATAATCAGCTATATGTAATCTTCTTCATTTGATCGACCGATATACACCTTCAGTTGGCCGATCTTTGTTGTTTTTCTTCATTCAGTCGACTAATTTCATGAGTAGCCACATTCAGTCGATCAAACCATTGACATCGGTCGACCGGTCATTTATTTTTAATGCCTTCAGTCAACCAATGTCTATTTAGTCGACGGATCTTCATTCTGCAGTGACCGCTACACCTTGATCAATATTTTGCTTTGGATGTACCTATCTTTATAGCATTGTTTAAACAAATAAATTAGTAAAAAGTGTGTTTTGTCATCATCAAAATTTGGGTGGAACCTCCTTTGGTTTAACATAAGATTTACCTAATTGTTGATATCCTCGCACATTGTCGCGTTATCTCGAGAAAAGTTTCGTGCTTCTTCTTGTTTTACACTTTTCAATTCAAAACCTAGGTAGTTTTTTGTTTGAGTTTAAGGGGTTTTAGTTTGACCATGTCACCTTAATTCTTGAGTTCTTCATTTATCCTGCTCTCACCATCAAATTTGGGTTTTGGTTTTGTTAATGTTTGGGAGTTTCTATGATTCGTTTCTTTTACTAGCTACCAAGAATGTGAGTCCAAAAGGATTGAGTGGATCAACACCACCGTCGAAGCAATTTGGTGTTACAAAGTCGATATCAATGGCAAGACCCACAAAGGTTGAAGTTTAGAGAAGCCATTGATTGCAAAAGATATTTAGCATTTTTGTTGTTACTGAAAATAAATATCGAGTTTTTTTGTAGTAGTTGTTATGTTTAATGTATTGAGAATCTAATAATTCAATTGTTTATATGTTTTATGTAGAAGTTCTTAGTTGATTTTTAGCTTTATGAGAGCAAAGCAGAAGTGACAAAGAGGGAAGCTGTTTTGGTTTAAATTAGACAAGTGATATGTTGGCATTTTATAGTTAAAGCATCATTCTTTTCGTGACGGGGATTTTGACTTGATAGTGTACCTTTCATTGACTTAGTTTTTGGATTCATAGTGGGTGTTGCAATTTAGTAATTGGTGTTAGTTTATGTGAATATTGGATGCTTGTTCAATATAATGGTAGAAAGTGTTGTATTCTTGTCTGTATAATATTCTTAGATTGCATTGTAGTCTCTGATCTATGGTTGCATGGATTAGTTGTTATAATCCCTTTTTATTTTGTTAGTATTTGTTGTTTTCAGCATCTTGGGTTTATAAAACCTAATGGGACAGTGATGAGAGAGTTTTATATAGATAGTAATTCATCAACAGTGTATACAGCAAATTGAGGGAGACTCTCCACGAGTTAGAATCGCTTCTGGGAGTGGAAGAAAACTGATGAAAGAGAGATGTTAGATGCAAGGTGATAAGATAGTACCTTAAGGATGACGAAAGAGGGAAGGGGTCGGGGGAAGGCACTTGAATCCATTGCAACCTAGTTGGAGAACCTTGAAGGTGGCAATGGCGATGTCGATGGCAAAGAAGAGAGAATGATAACATAAAACTAGGGTTACTAATTATGAATGTGTGAAAATAAGGATAATGGTTCATGGCTATAAGACAGGTTAGGTCGAGTAGGTTTATTTAGTTTTTTACACGGGTCTTTCACCTGCAGCTTCAACAGGAAATAATTTATGGCATTATCATTTTTTTCGTAGTTGATCCATTTTCCAAACGTTTATCACTCAAATGAAAATTTTAAAAGGTTACTCACTCAACTGAAAGGGTCTTAAAAGGTTACTCATTTATATTACTATTATCACAAACTTTTATTAAGATTAGAATAAAAATTGGAAATCATAATATAGTTAAAAATAGATCCTTTATCTTCCATGCGATTGAACGTTACAACTCAATTGTCAAAATAAATTAAAGACAATAAGCTAATGACAAAAGTAAAGAGTGTATAAGTATGTGATTATATCTGTCATCATATTTTAAATTTATTTTTTAATAAGATTATTCAGTATGATATAATTATTCTCTAGAGTTACTAAAACACATTCATAATAAGGTATGATACTTTAATTAATAAACTTTAATTTCTCTTGCCATCTCATGCTTGTACAAGACTTAATAAAAGATTAAGCTATTTAGTATTACTTAGAGTTACTCCTTTGGGCTTTAATATGCTCAAACATAATTACTTCATACTTACTATGATCAAAATTATGATCAAAATTTTAAGGTTTGTACAAAAATTTTAAAAACCTTAACATTTATTAACATTAAAGAATATTACAAAATTTGTATTTTTTAAAAATATTTAACGTTTATAAAATATTAAAAAAAGACTAAGAGATTGATAAAAATCTAATTGTTACATCAAAATCAAAAATAGATTTATGAGTTTGAATAAATTATAGTGTGATATAAGTGAAAGAATGAATGTAGGTGAAACTATTTTGTTGTATGTACATTAAAGAGTTCACAAAATTATTTATACAGATGGTATATGTTTAAGTATGAAAATACAATTAAATTGAAGAAAAATATATGGCTAAGATTATACAATGTCATTACTGGAAACATAGAGTTAAGATTGTGATGAGATAGTGCAAAATAACGTGAAGAATATTTAAAATGATATGTTATGTACTATCATCCTCCTTCAAGATTATGTTGGAAGCAACCATGAGCTTGTGTCATAGTTATTGAATAGTTGTGGAAGCAAGAGCCTTCGTCATGACATTAGCAATCTAATCTTTGATTGGAATGTGTCAGATGAAGAAAGCCTGTTTGGCCACCAAATCACGAACAAAATGAATTTCAATTTCAATGTGTTTAGTGCGAGCATAGGTGATAAGATTAGTTGTGAGAAATGTGGCATTAAGATTATTACACCACAAGATTGAGTTTATTTTGGATAAACCAATTTCACTAAGGGGTAATGTAATCTAGTAGGATTTTATATATGCAAATATAATACTCTAATATTATGCTTCAGTGTTAGATTGAGTAACCATTGGTTATTTCTTATCACTTTAAGAGATAAGATTTGATTCCAAGTAAATGCAGTAACTATAGGTAGAACGATGGTCATCAGGACAGTCATCCCAATCAACATCAGAATAGGTGGTGAGAGTACGGTTTTAGGTCTTAGTAAAGTGTAAGCTATGGAAAATGGTAGATCTTAAGTACTAAATGATTTGTTTAACCACAACCCTATGCATGTAGGTAAGGCAGTGAAGGAATTAGGAAACTTTATTAACAAAAAATAGAATATCAGGTCGAGTAAGGCATAGATATTGAAGAATATCAACAATTCTTTAGTATTCAGTTGGGTCAAAAAAGGGAATATCATGATTTTTAAAGAATGGTACTATAGGTGTCAAAGGGGCAAATACAGGTTTAGAGTTCTCAAGATAAGTGTGAGTCAGGAGATCACTTATGCATTTAATTTAAATGAGGAGAAAGCCATCAAGTGTGGGTATAACTTCAATGCTAAAAAAGTAGTAAAGTGGGTCAAGGTTTTTTTTTATGGTTAGTGTTAAGAGAGATAATAAAATATTGTGAAGAATCTAGATTAAAAGAAAAGTAATGTCAGTGGGAATATTATGGAAAAAAAAGAAATGTATCAGATTTAGAGGGAGTAAATTGAGATTAATGAGCTTTTGACTTAAATAACGAAACCAAGCACGAAGAGCTTGTTTTAGGCTATAAAGAGTTTTTTCAAAGTGACAAACATATTGAGGGTGATTGGGATCAGTAAAGCCTTGGAGTTGAAGCATAGAAACCAGCTCTTGAAGATTTATATAAAGGAAGGCATTATTGACATCCAATTGACAAATAGGCCAAGTTTGCGTGAGAGCTATGGTTAAAATAATGTGAGTGATAGTTATTTTGATGACAAGACTGAAGGTATCCATATAGTCAACACCAGGTGATTAGCGTTAACTTTTGACAACTAGACATCTTTACATCAATATAAAGAAGCATTAGGCTTTTGATTGATTAAAAAAACCTATTTGTGACCTATTATGTTTGCAGTAAGTGAATGGGGAAAAAGTGTATAAATTTGGTTATGGTAGAGAGCTCGAAACTCATCAAGTATGGCTTGACACGAATAAGGGTACTTCTTGGCTTGGTGTAATAGGTAGGGTCAAGAGTGTCAGAGGATAACATAATAGTGTGGAAAGTAATATAGTCATTGAAGGTGTGTGAGATGCATATGTTAGTATGATTGCAAGTTATTATGGGATGTTGGGAGGAGGTATTGTTAATGTTGGTAATGATTAGGATGGTGATGGTTCATTTATTGGTAACAGGGGTTTGAGAGATGATGGTGATGATTGTGGTGGTGATAAATTAGGTGAAAGTGATGAAGATGTGGGATTAAAATACAGGAGTAAGTTAATCGTAGATGGTAAGGTTGAAGACAATTGAGGTGATGTTAACTGAGCATAAGGAGCAAGCGTTTCAATGAAACAAATTTATCGAGAGAGATGAATTTTATTGGTCTGGGAAGGGAGATAGGGATTTTGAGAAATAGTGTTATGAAAGGTGGATAGATTATGTTGAGGGTTGCTCCTTCAATGACCATAAGGGCTTTTGATAGGATATGCGGTGGCCACAAAGGCAGTGTCAAGATCAACGATGTCAAGGGAGTGGTAGAGTAACAGTCTTTGCTTATGGAGAAGCAGTTTTTCATAGAGATCTGGAAATGAAGGGAATAACATGTGATTTTCAATTACTGTAACAAATGCTTTGTAATAAAATGGGAGGTTGTTGAGTGCCAACAAGACAATGTCTTTGTCCCAGCTAAGATCACCAATTGCAGTTAGGTCCTCAATAACAGAAGATAAAGTTGTTAGGAAATCAGAAATGGAAAAGCTACGTTTTTTTATAGTGTCTAACTGGTATTGGAAAAGAGAACACCTTGGCATGGTCTATTGCAGAAAATGATTTTTTAGTTTTGTCCAAAGATGATGGGCAGTAGTAGAACTAATGGCAAGAGAGGAGAATGTAGGAGATAGGGTGGCAGTAAAGGCACAATACACCAACCCATCATTTTTGTCTCTTTTGAGTTATTCTAATGTTTTTGTAGCAGAGGATGATTGGGGGTTGATCTTCGATAGTGGTGGAGTTCCGTATATGTGTTTTAGTAAATCACATGTACATAAAATTATTCTAACTTTATTATGTCAAACAAGATAGTTTGAATTGTATAGGATAATTGTTATGAAGTTGATAATGTTTTGTAGAGGAAAGGTTATGGATGTGGTTGAGTTCATTTGTATGGCACTGAAGGATGAGTAATCCGGTCATTATGTGTCATGGGACGTGAGAATTGAGATATGACTGGGACAAAGCATGTATAATAGATGCGGTTTATGTTGTGAATTGAGGTATAATTAAGACCGTTCAAGTGTAATAAGTATGGTTTATGCTATGAATTGAGATGTAATTAGGACAATTGTGTGTAATAGGTGTGGTTTATGATGTGAAACTAAAGGTGAAAGGTTATTGACTAAGAGTGTAGATAGGGTAAGAAGAAGGAGACTAAGGCTTAGACTATGATATCATGAAAGGATGAATATAGGTAAATTTGTTTTGTTATATGTATATTGAAGAGTTTACTAGTTTATTTATATAGGTGATATATATTTAAATATGGAAATACAATTAAATTAAAGAGAAATCTATAGCTAAGATTATACAATGTAATTATGGGAAGTTAAGAATGTGCTGAGATTATACAGAGTAATAAGAAAAATATTCTATAAGATATATTACATTAAGTTTATTAAAAAATTATTATATAAATAATTATAAATCAAAATTTAAGAAAAATTAAAAATTTCTCAGTTTTAATTTTTTTAATATTATTAAATATTAAGATTTAAATTTTTGAACAAAAACAAGGTTGGAACTTAACTTTGTTAAAACCGAAATAGGGAAGTGTTCTCTGCAAGTCCTACGCGGTTGAAGCTCAACTTCACTAAAACCGCAGTAACAAAGTGTTGTCACTGCAAGTCCTTATCAAATTGGGAAGATTATGCCAAGGGGGATAGTACTTAATCAAAGTGAGAAGATTACGCCACGAGATCAAGGAGAACAATAATCAGTAAAACCAAATTTATAGTTAAGAGAAAATCTTTCCATATTGTATGCTGTAATGTCAGATTTGTACATAAATAGGCTTGTAATATGACAAGTGTTAGTAAGTCAAAAAATGTGGCTTATAGTTAGTCAAATATAGGTGGCTCATTCATAAATCCCATATTGGAAATGA
>JAOXYD010000004.1:3407499-3428836 GCA_028565735.1 Pinacopodium congolense | reverse complement strand
GTTTTACAGGGTGATGTTCTTAATCAGATATGATACGATAAGGATGTTTCTTACAACCACTTGTATGTGTTTGATTGGTCTATCAAGGCATAGGCAATATAACCAAAGACTTTTTAAGTGACTTCTCTAGGGTTTTGTACCATACCAAGCTTTATATGGAATCTTATTTATAACAGTCTTTGTTGAAGATAGATTCAACAAGTACACTACAGTTGCTACAGCTTCTACCCAAAATTGGTCTCCAAGTCTCTTAGCTTTCAACAAGTTTCTTACTATCTTAACAGTAGATCGATGCTTCCATTCAGCCACTTCTTTTTTCTCGCTTCTATCTATATGGATTGCTTTTATGCTTCTTCCTCTTTATTTCTCAACAAATGCTTTAAAATTTCTAAAGGCTTTAAATGCTTTTAAATTGCTTTGCAAGAAATAAACCTAACTCATTTAGTTATAATCATTTGTGAACAACAAAGAAATTTCCACTTATACTAAGAGATTTTGTTTTCATAGGTCCACGTGAATCGACATATATAAGATCAAGACAATCATTTGTTCTCCAACACTTTCCAATAGGAAATGACTTTTTACATTATTTTTCATATATACAGCCTTCATATAAATCTAAAAATTCAATTTTTGGTAGCCTAAACATCATTACTTTTTGACTC
Source organism: Pinacopodium congolense (assembly GCA_028565735.1). Taxonomy (NCBI): domain Eukaryota; kingdom Viridiplantae; phylum Streptophyta; class Magnoliopsida; order Malpighiales; family Erythroxylaceae; genus Pinacopodium; species Pinacopodium congolense. The sequence goes on along the minus strand of JAOXYD010000004.1, from coordinate 3,428,171 downwards.
AACAATTTCATCTCTTTAACATTCAAATGCCTGTATAGTAAGTGCCATAGTTTAGAGTCACTAATTTATTTGACAACAAGAACATGATTTTCTAAACTAGACACTTTAAATGGAAATAACTTATTTGCTGCCATTAAACATTTGCAATAATCGTATTTTATTTTATTTTAATCTTTAATCATGCATGAGACACCATAGAAAAGAATGGAATACCCACTACTCATTAGTTGCCCAACATTTAATAAGTTTTGTGAAAAATTAAGAATGAAATAGACATTATAAAGAAATTTTGCATTACCATGACTACTTTTGTACAATTCCTTTGCCCTCTACATATATCTGGTTACTATCTCCAAGTGTCACCTATACTTTAAATGCCACATTAAACTCTTTGAATAATGACTTTACACCTGTCATATGATTTGAGCACCCACTGTCCAGGAACCAAATACTGCTATGAATGGTTGCATCTTCTTGATAAACTATGAATAACTTGACCTCTTCTTCTTCTTCTTCCTTAGAATAGTTTCATTACTTGTCCCTTTTCCAACATTCTGCCTTTACATGCCTAAACCGCTTGCAATTATAACACTAAATATTACTTTTGTTATTTTTTATTGATCATTTTGCTCCCCAGATTTATAATGGCTACCTCGACCTCTACTGTCTCAATCACCTCTACCACAGAATCCTCCTTTTCCATCTCCTCTACTAGTTGCCTCTCTTGACGAAATGGATGACTCTCCCATTACTTGGAATAACTATTCTTTCCTCACAAGTGCAAAGAGCCCATCAATTCACCAAATGCATTTGTTAAACAATCTTTAGACTCCTCAATCGCTACAATTATATGATTAAATTTTGGAGTCAGGCTTCTCAACACTTGAGCAACTATAGTTTGATAAGGTATTTCCTCTCCAAAGGATCTCATTTGAATCATAATTTCAGAAACTCGAGAAAGGGAATCATGAATAGATTTTCCATTTTTCATTTTCAAATCCTCAAATCATGATGAAGACGTTGAAGTTTTACAATCATTACCTTTGTAGAGCCTTTAAATACCTTCTGTAGAATTGTCTAGGCTTCTTTAATAGTAGTTGCTATTGCAAATTTTGAGAAAATGGTCTCATGAACTACCTGCTGCCTAAAGAATAACGCATTTGAATCATTTTTCTTCTTTTCTCTCAATCTTGCTTCCTTATTTGAATCAACATACCCTTCCTTAACTAATTACTAAAGTTCCCAATACTTGAACAAAGTTTTCATTTTAATGCTCCAAAATTCATAACATTCTCCCTTGAAGACTGGAATTGATGATTGCAATACATTCATGACATTGACATTAGTTGCCATGAGATTCACATCCAGTTATAAACAAACATGGCTCTGATACCATAATTGTTAGGAAGTTTAAAATAATGACAAGGAAATTGTAGCAACATAAAGAAGGGCAGTAAGATGGAAAATGCATAACCAATTTGCAACAGTAGAAAAACAAAGGAAATGAAAAGAAATTTTCTACTACTTTTATTCAAAAATTGAAATTGCCTATTTATAAGCTTACAAGAAACTAAACAAGGCTTAAATTACTCAACTGCAATTAGATCTTATTAACAATGCCTTGAATAACTAAAATCATAAAAAACATGGAATAGAAATCTAAAACTTCATAGACTGAGTAAAATTAAAAAATAAGCACATGCCAATTTGAATTAACATTCAACATTTCATAATTAGGGTTCTACATAAACTAAAACAAAGGTCTTTTGTTTTTCTCAAGTTATAGTAAGTATGAAGAAAACTACTTCTCCATTTTCAGTTGTACACTGAAGAAGATGCCACTTACTTAGAAGAACTAGCAAAAACAGTAGCTACAAAAGCATCATTCTCAAAATCGTTGTCCTTATATAAGCTTCTCTTTGTCATTAGTACTTTTGTAGACTTTCCTACCATTATTGTTATCCTCGTCCTTATCTATAGCTTCCCTCTTACCAAGCCACTTTGGCCCGAAACCAAAGTAATAGTAGAACTTAATGTTGTTTAAATTCTTAGGCTCGACTTTTTTTGTTGTCCTCCTTCTTCATTAACTTCTTGGCTTTTTCATGGTCGATCCTAATCAAAAGCAATTTCAATGGAATTTTAAATAGGTTATACCATTAAAAGTTATGAGTGCAAGTTATAAAATCAAGTGATTAGCTTCCTTGTTGCCATGAGAACCTATTAGTTTCTTTTGACTCTATCACAATAAAATCCTGTTGTTTTCCTTTAATCTATATTCATTGCTATCATTTAGTTCTTCTCAATACCCGAAAATTTCGTATGTTATCTTTTTCTCTCCCTCTTTCAACATTAGGGGAGCCAGCCCTATTTAGTTAAAATATAAATTCTAGAAATGAAATACATAGAGTTCCCTTTTGAAATTTGATGACCATGTTAATCTCAAACATGTACAGATATTGAATCACTTCAAAAACCTTAATACATTATAAAAAAGGTTTATGTTAAGAATGTTCTTGAACATACGTAATTTACCTTGGAGCTGTCTCGAGAGGGACTTGAACACTTTCATTTGCATTAAAGTTGCTTCCTTCATTAAACTAGAAAAGGAAAACAAGATTGTAAATAAATTAGAAATAACCAAAGGATAGTCGAGAAAAAAGAGAATATTTCATTCATTTAAAGATAGATATACGTGACAAAAAAAAGTTACCTTTAATCAAACTTGACAATAAAACTAAATAAAATATAATAAACTTGTAGCAAAATTATGAAGGAAAGCGAAGAGGGCACAACAACAAACTATGTAACAAGCGAGACAATTAGAGAAAACTACTTTTTGGGAAGGCAAATAAATCACACGACCATTGGTTTAACTGGCAAGAGTATGCTTCGACTGGCTCAACTTCCCTTAAAAAACAAGTGAGGATAGGATTTTCCACTCGTTTGAATCCTCATACTATAAGATTGTGATGAAGAGCTTCTCTTAAGTTGCTCAAGAGCTGTGCTAACGGGAAAGAAGTGAAAATCTTACTATTTTATCTTGAATTGCATTGAAATCAGTCACTAGGAAAAATGAAGTTCTTGTTGCTACATGAAGAAGGGGAGTCATAGTAAGTTTTTATAGAGGAATGAAGTAAAAGGAAAAGAAATAAAAATTAAGGAAAGGGTTCTTCCATTTAGTTTAATGGTATTTGGCATGTTTGAATAAGAAATGTTTGATAAACAAACAGAAGGGTGAGAAACGAAATACAGAGAAATATTACCAACATGTTTTAGAAGACTTTATGTCAACTTGACTCAGAATAATAAATTTATATCACATTTTCTATTTCGTAAAATTTAAGATAAAAAAAAGTTAATGAGTACGAATGGAGTTATTATTTTCTCAAATAAGTTAATTGATAAACATTGATTTTATTCGTTTAACCCATGTTTCCATTTATTGATATTAAAAGAATTTTAAGATACATTTTAGAAATTCTAACTTTTTAATAAAATTTGTGCTATGATTTGTTTGTTCTTTCTTCTTGTTGAGAAGAACACCAAATACTAGAATACTAAAACCATATGAAGTTCATATTCTATTTGAAAACTATAAATTTAGAGTTTCAAAACAATATCGTGTACTCTTCACAAACAAGATAGTATCTAAATACCTAAGTAATATAGAAGAATAAGAAATGGAAAGTTGAGGATATTGTTACATACTTTAAAATGATTTTATGTCGATGTGGATTGAGATTGGTAAATTTGTATAGCATTTATTGTAAGTTATACATGAATTAACCTTTGCATGTAATTAATAGGACTCTCTCCTTTTTCGATGTCGTAACTTAGTTTATAGCAAAAACACTTTAAGTATAAGAGTTTTCCCTTAATCATAAATCACTATTTTGGTGACTTGATATTCTTAATAAAATTTGCTGATTTATCACTATTAGCAGTATAACAAATATGATAACACTACCACTAAATAATAACTACCTGATCAATTTTATTCCTAAGGTCTAACCTTGCTGTGTTTTTACCATGCCTCATCTCTGTTAAGAACTAATAATCTACTTGACTAGTGATGGTTATGTAAAGTGAGAGGCACTATTACAATACACCTAAGAAAACCATTTCTAATATAAATTTCAGTTATTCATTTATCAGGAATTAAACGAAATATAACATCTTCCCTAATTCGTATCTTTTGTTTGACACTTTTCAATTAATTGCGTTCATATTTCAAACCTAAGAAACAAAATTTGTTTTGCTGCATTAAAGTCTTATTTCCTTTTTACGACTTGTTCAATGCTTTTCTCATTCATTGCAAGAAGATCACTCTTAAGGTGTATTCTTTACGGTCATGATATAGTAAAAACTTTACCGGGGCTTGGTCATCGGCAAATGGTAGATTCTTTCATTATAATTTTTATTTTTATGGAGTTATTTATATATAAGTTCAGTGCTAGGATTTTTATATTTTTTTATTCTTAGTTGAATTTATCAATTTCAATATAGTTTATTGACATTATATAAATTTTACAGAAATAAACATTTATGATTATTTATAGGAATACACATATGTGAGAAAAGTCACTTTTTAAAATATAAGATATCATATTGAAAACTTTTTTGAACATCAAATTTGGAGGAAGGATGCCAAAATAATTCCATTTGCTATATTAATTAATAAGTCCATTTTCACTATTGCAATACCATGCATATGTCTGCTAACTTCCACTAAATAAAAAGATGCAGAAGTATGACTTTGAAGAATTAATCTTGTTTCAGTAGCCCCAACGCCCAAGGGATTAAAAAAAATGATATCGTTATTTAGACAATTCCTTAAAAATATACGGTAGTCCTTATGTGGTGATTATTTTTAGCTATCAAATATAATTCTAAAAGTATTTATTAATATATAAGCGACATTTTAGATATTCTGGATCCTTCCTTTTTTCTTGTTTCAGTTCTAATTGTTCTTTAATTGTTACAAAACTTTGTACACGTGTTACTATCATAACGCAATTAAGATGTAGAACATGAGGCCAATTTATTATAGTAATACGTCATGTCTTGTCGCAAAGGAAGTAGATATTACAAACTTAAAAGAAGTACTTAGAGAGACAACCAACAACCAGAGAAGCAAGGTTCATCTCTGTTAAGATTGTCATAATTAGGGTTCTGCAGAAATTAAAACAAACTTCATAAGTTTGTTGTTTTTCTCAAGTTTTACTAACTACGAAGGAAACCACTTCTTTATTTTCAGTTATTCGTTGAAGAAGATGCCACATCCTTGGAAGAACTAGCAACAATGGTAGCTTCAGAAGCATCAATCTCAACACCATTGCCTCCTATAAGCTTCTCCTCTTCCTCATTACTTTTGCAGACTTTGCCACCATTATTGTTCTCCTCAGCATTATCTTCAGCTTTTCTCTTACCAAGCCACTTTGTCTTGAAACCGAAGTAATAATAGAACTCATCGTCGTCCTTATTCTCAGGCTCAGTTTTCTTTGTTGTCCTCCTTTTTCGAGAACTTCTTGGCCCTTTCACGGTCGACCTTAATCGTTCCCTATCACAGAAGCAATTATAATTGCAATTTTAAACAGGTTTTACCACTGGAAGTTACAAGTGCAAACTACAAAATCAAGTGATTATCTTCCTTCTTGTTGCTACAAGAACCAATTAGTTTCCTTTGAGACTATCGCAACAAAATCCATTGTTGCTTTCCTTTATATTCATAAGTCTCACCTAATTCTTTGGAATCTAGTCTATCCTTCTCAATGTTCAAGAGTTTCCATGTGCATTTTCATCTGCATCTTTCAATATCCGGGGATTTCTATGTGGTTATAATAAACATTTCAAAAAATGGTAGACAGAGAGTGACCTTATGATATTTTTTGATCGTATTAATCTCAAACACGTTTTGATTTTCGTGTTCAACCGCTTCAAAAACCCTAGTACGGTATAAAACAAGTTTGAGTCAAGAAATGTTGTGAACATTTGGAATTTACCTTGAAGCTGTCTCAAAAGGAACTTGAACACTCTCATTTACTTCAAAGTCACCTCCTTCATCAAACTAGCGAGGGAAAACAAGAATGTAAAATAAATGAGAAATAAACATAGGATAGTTGAGAAAAACGACGAAGATTCATTAACTTAAATGTCATTTAAAGATAGATACATTACAAAACCAAAGAAAAATACATTTAATCAATCTTGACGAAAAAACGAAATAAAATAAAATAAATTTGTAGCAAAATTACAAAGGAAAACAAAGAGGGCACAAATAGAAAATTTAAGATAATCACATAAAGGATATTGGTATGAATAAAAAAAAGACTATATAGGAAGAGATATAGGGAGAGAATACTAACTTCTTCTAAGAAGGAAAATACATCCCATGGTGATTGGTTTAACTGGCATGAGTATGCTTCGACTGGCTCAAGTCCTGAATCCTTAAAAAACAATTGGGCAGAAAACTTTCCACTCTTTCGAATCCTCATATTTCACAATTTTGTTGAAGAACTTGTATTGAGTTGCTCAAGAGTTGTACTAAATGTAAAGAAGCGAAAGTTTTACTCTTTTATCTTGAATTGCATACAAATCAGTCACTAGGGTAAATGAAGTTCACGTTGGGACTTGAAGAAGAGGAGTGATAGTAGGTTTTTATAGAGGAATTAAGTAATAAGATGAGAGATGGAAATTAAGGAATATGGTTCTTGTATTTAGTTCAATGGTGTTTGGCATGTTTTAAGAAAAAAAAAGGTTAATAAACAAATAGAAGGGTAAAAAAAAGAGATACAAAGAAATACCGCCACGTGCTTTGGAAGAATTTATGTCAATCTAACTCAGAATAATAAATTTATTCGCATTTATTATTTCACAAAATTTAAGATAAGAGAATCTGTAAATTTAATGAGTAAGAAGAGAGTTATTATTATCTCAGATATATTAATTGAAAAGCACTAAAGTTTGTTAGTTTAATTGGTGTTTCCCTTTTATTCATTTTAAAAGAATTTCAAGATACATTTTAGAGATTCTAACTGTTTTTAAAAAAAAAGTGGTACTATGATCTATTTATTCTTTCTTCTAGTTGAGAAGAACATCAAATACTAGGAACTATAAAAAGTTAATATTCTATTCGAAAACTATAAGTTCAGGGTTTCAAATTTATGTTTGTGTACTCTTAGCAAGCATGATAGTATCTATGTACCTAAATAATATAGAAGACAAAGAAATGGAAAGCTAAATGTAGTACTACACACTATAAAATGATTTTATGTCAATGTGACTCAAGATTGGAAAGTTTCTATAGCATTTATTGTATCATAATATGTAAAACAAAGAGTTTATGTACATATAATGGCTAAAATTAGACTTGTCTTTTCAATAACTATGACATTTATTAATTGGTTTTATTGATTAATCATGGTGTTTTATGGTAGATTCTAAAACTATGAGAATTTTCAAGTATAAGTGGTGATACAATTTGGGATATTGTCATTTTGGTTTTTAGAGCAATGAAAAAATAATGCTTGATAGTAGAAGTGAACATAAACAAAGAAATAACAAGTGAAGTCATTACCTTTTAGTTACATGAATAGTCTAATAAAGGATAGGAGGAGGAATTACAATTTATAATATGAATAATTACAAAATTTTGATCTTCCTTTCTTTTTCTATGTTTGAAATTGTTCCTATTTTTTATCAAATGATAAAATTTGTATAAGAAAGAAAAAAATGCTTAATGATTACAAACATGGTATCCTGTGATGACGTGGACAACCTAAATTTTGTTTTAGTTCATTAAATTATTAGGTCCTTTTATGACTTGTTCAATATTTTTCTCATTCATTGATAGGAGAAAACTTTCAAGTATAGTCTTTACTTTCAGATATGGTTAACACTTTACAGTGGGGTGGTCTTTGGTAGATGGTATCTCTTTTAGTATAACTTTCATTTTGATGGAGTTTTTTATATGTAAGATGAGCACTAGCATTTTTTTGTATATAATTTTTATTATTAATTGAATTTAACAATTTCAATCCACTTTCTTTCCGTTTAGTACACAAAATTTACAAAAATAAACATTTACGAGCATTTATAGGAATACATGTGTGTGAGTGTGTGTGTATGTGTGTGAAAAAAATAAATCCTTAAAATATAAAATATCATATTATATCATATTGGAAATTTTTTAACATCAATTTGAGAGGAAGGATGTCAAAATAATTCCATTTGCTATATTACTTACTAATTTCATTTTCACTGATATAATAGAATTCATATATCTACCAACTTAAAAATAATAATAAGATGCAGAAAAGTGATTTTGAACACTTAATCTTGTTTCAATCGCCCTTACTACCAACTTCTTAGGGATAAAAGAATTTGGTATCATTGTTTAGACAATTCCTTATAAATTTTTGGTAGCCCTCATTTGGTAGTTATTGGTGGCTATAAAATAATGAAATACTTAAAATATTCCTAAAGTATTAAATTGTTTCTTGATATATGAGTATCATTTTACACATTTTCATATATGATGGCTTTATAATTTGGTCCTTTCTTTCTTATTGTTTAAGTTCTAACTGTTCATTTAATGGTATAAAACCTAGTCCGCATGTACTTTTAAAACAAAACTAAGATGTCTAACATGAGGATAATTTATTGTAGTTATATATCATATCTTTGCATAAAGGAAGCGAGCAGTCAGAGAGAAAATCCATAAACAAAGTAGGAAGGATCATCTCTACTAAGATTTTCATAATTTGGAATTTGCCGAAACCAAATCAAACTTCACAAGTTTTTAGTTTTCCCAATTTATAGTAAATATGAAGGAAACCATTCCTCTATTTTTAGTTATCCACTAAAGAAGATGCCACATCTTTGGAAGAATTAGCAATAATGGTAGTTGCAGAAGCATCATTATGAAAATCATTGTTTTCTATAAGCATCTTCTCTTCTTCATTACTTTTTTTGACTTTGCCACCATTACTATCCTCTCAGCATTATTTACAGCTTTTCTCTCACCAAGCCACTTTGGCTTGAAACCAGAGTAATAGTAGAACTCACCCTCGTCCTTATTCTCAGGCTCAGTTTTCATTGTTTTCTTTTTTCGAGAAATTATTGGCCCTGTCATGGTGACCCTAATTGTCCTCTATCAAAAAGCAATTACAATGGCAATTTTAAACAAGTTTTACCTCTTGGGGCTATGAGTGCAAGCTGTAAAATCAAGTGATTATCTTCCTTGTTGATATGAGAAATTATTAGTTTCATTTGACACTATTACCACAAAATCCATTGTTTGCTTTCGCTTAATCTACATTCATAGCTCTCGTTTAGTTTTTTAGATTCTAGTTCATCATTCTCAAATACAAAAAATTTTCTTATTAACCTTTTTCTCTCCATCTTTCAACTTTCATGGATCCCTATGTGACAATAATCTACATTCAAAAAATGGTAGACACAAAGTTACCTTATGATATTTAATGATCATGTGAATTGCAAACATGTACTATTTTTAGTGTTAAACTGCTTCAAACACCTTAGAACATTATAAAAAAAATTTGTGGCCAGAAATGTTCTTGAACATATAGAATTTACCCTAGAATTATGACCTTAGTACAGTATAAAACAAGTTTATGGCAAGAAATGTTCCTGAGCGTATAGAATTTACCTTGGAATTGTACCTCCTTCATTAAACTAGCAAGGGAAAACAAGTTTATAAAATAAATAAGAAATAACCATAGGATGGTTGAGAAAATTGACAAATTTTCATTTATTTTAAGATAGAAATTTATTTTAAATGAAAGTCTTACTATTTTATCTTAAATGGTATAGAAATCAGTCATTACAGTAAATGAGGTTCTTGTTAAGGCTTGAGGAAAAGGAGTGATAGTAGGATTTTATAAAGGAATTAAGAGAAGGAAATTAAAGGATAGGTTTCTTGCATTTGTCACAAGTTGTAAATAAGTTATAATGAGCTAGTCTAGTCATTAGTTAATTATAAGTTAATTTTAAGGTTGCTAGTAAAACTCGAGCTGTGATTATGTTAGTAAGTTAATTAGAAGCACTTTTTATTAGTTCTTTTTTTGTCGTGACTTTAGCTATAAAAGCTGAGCTATTATACATATCTTGAAATGAATGAACTGAAGTTTTCTTTATACTATTATTTGATTTTTATTATTTTTTTGCAAGATTAAAAGAATTATATTCATGGTATTAAAGTTAGATCCTTGATAGAGCTCACTTCTAAATTGATTCAATAGAGGGATCTCTATTTTTAATGATTTCTTCATTTCTAATGGAGAACACTAGGATCAAAGTGAATTTAGAAACATTTCCAAAAGCCAGATCACAAGGTAAAGGAAGTAAGATATGTGGAGATGAGAATACTCTTAATTTATAAATATTTGATCAACCAGGTATGATTATTTTGAATTCTTCTTTAACTGATGGAAATTACCTAATCTAGAGTATATCGATAACAATTAATTTAGGAGTAAAAATAAAATTAGGGTTTATTAGGAGCAAAGATGTGAAAGGTCCCATTTAGTTCTTTAAAGTTATGCAAAACGTGGTATAGATTGAACTGAATTTACACATTAGAATCATGAAAATTGTATTATGAGATCATGGATTTTAAAAGTATTTTTAAAGATATTGCAGAGGCTTCATATACACAACTTCTGCAAGAGAATTATAGTCGGAGTTTAAGGAGAGATTTGGAAAATCTAATGGATCGGTTGGTATAACAATTGCATAAGAGAATAAGTTCCATCTCACAAGGGAACTTGTTAGTGGCAAAATATTTTACTAACTTAAAAAAGATTTTGGATGAACTTGTAGGCCCTATATCTATGTTATAATGTACATGTGGTGCAACTAAATGATGTGTTTGTGGTGTTGCTAAAGGTTTTGGTAGTATAATCTCACTTAATCAACTTATCCAATTCTTGATTGGATCGAATGAGAGTTATGATAATGTCAGAAACCAAATATTAAACATGGATCCACTACCTAGTGTTAAAAAAGATTACTTGATAGTCTTGAGGGTAGATAAGCAAAGGGAAGTAAACTTAGGAATTTCTAAGTTAATAAAAAAAATGCAATGACTGCTAAGGCACAAAACACCAAGAAGACAAGAGATAATAATAACAGCAATGGAAAACTGAAGCAAAAGGGAGGGGTTATTGATAAAAGCAAATTATTTTGCAACTACTGGGAAAAAAAAAGATCATTAAAATGACACATGTTTAAACTACATGAAATTCTTTCTTAGCATAAAGAATTGCAAGAAAGAAAGAAAAAAGACTGTAGGAAAGCCTTTTGCAGGTAATAGTCAATAATGTAATAAAACTTGAAACAAAAAAGGAAAGAAAGAATCATTTATAGCCAAGAAGATAAAGTAAGAGTTACTAAAGTTGATGAAATGAAAAGCTTTAATAGATCCAATCATTGTGAATTTTATCCACTTGAATGGCTTTGCATTTATAACTCTTTTAAAAGCTATGACTTGTCTTGATTTATTAAAAATAGGATCTTGGATATTGGATATAAGAGCTTCTAATAATATGTGTGTAGACCTAGGTTTATTGAATGACCTTACTATTGTTGATAAATTCACGTTCGTTTACTTACTAAGCTCATTAAAACTTATTCATTGCATTGGTGATGTTGTACTAAACAATGATCTTATTCTAACTGAAGCATTGCATGTTCTAACCTTTAAATATAAAATACTTTCTGGTAACAAACTAGCTAACGCTGCATTGATTATTGTTGAATCAAGGGTTGTTTCTTCCTTTTTTTTTATGATGACAAATTGTTTTTACTAATGTGTTTGTGGATCTTGTTGTGTTTGTTAAGGTAGGTTTGATGAAAATAAGCCACTTTGTGTTTGGTGAAGATTTGAAATGCAAGTATGTTTAAGCCTTGATGATAAGAGACGTATATGGAGTTCATGAAGTATGCTAGAGATGTATGAAGATCAAACTGATGATAAAGTAAAGCATTGAAGTTGATCTTGAAGATTAAAGATAAAAGATCAAGAATATATTTTGATAGGTTGTTATGAGTGAATATTGTCTTATAATAGGTTGAAAGGACTCAATCATGCATTCGCATTCATATTTATTATTTTCATGTAAGATTCATAATCAAGAGGTTTTATTTATGCTTGATGTATGTGAAACCTATTGATGCATAAATAAATGCATGTTAAGTATTGCATAAGTGTTAAATGAGTGAATAAATTGTTATGATTAATGATTTAGTAATGTGGTTGTTATTGTGACTTATATGATTAAATCTTGGTTTGTATGAATTGAATTGGAATTGTATGGATTCAAATTGAATTGGTTATACATAAGATGCTTAGATTAAAGTGTTAAGAAAATATAGTAAGTTAAATAAATTTGATTGTGTTAAATTATGTAAAATATGTAAAAAAATATTTTGTATTGATTGGGTTATGTCAGAATATGTTGAATTGGATCAAGAAGTGAATGGAATTGGTTATGGATTGATTGGACCTAGCTTGGGCCGAAGTAAGAGTTCTTAACTTGGTAAGATCGGTAGACCGAATGGAGAGATAGGTTAACTAAATATGGATATATGTCGATCGAATGGAGAGATAGGTCGATCGAACTCAGTGAAAATGCAGTAGATGTTGGGTAATGGTTAGCTTTGTAAAAGTGAAAATAATAAGTGTTATATGAATGAAATGCAGTGGATGCTGGGCAACGGCTAGTTTTGTAACGATAAAAATAGTAAATGTTATATGAACATTGGCTAATGGAAATAATGAGATTTTTAAGTATAAATATGTGTTGTGTGCGTTGTGATTGATAAGAGGAAAAATATAGTGAAGTATCCTTATATTGAGATTAAGCATTTTTTAGCTTGTTTATGTATGTTTATGTAAAGTGGGTATACTTATGAGTATTCTCATGATTTTCTGTATTGCATTTCATTCAAGTGTTATGTGAGCCTTTATACACCTTGGTTAATTAAAAGTGACAAATTTTGTAAGGTGTGATTATGAGAAGGGTAGAAATTATTAGTAATTTTTGTAATAATTATTCTTGAGACTTGAAAAAGAAAAGTATTATGAAGTTTCCTTTATCCTTAAAAAATGGAGTAATAGGTTATTCCTTAACCTTCAAAATGAGAGTGAAAGGTTATCTTTGAGCCTTAAAAAATGATTGTATTATCTAACGTTATATTTTTATTTATTACAAGAGTGTGAAAATCTCAATAGTGATGTTAGGGACTAGATGTAGGGGCAAGTGGATAGCTACAAACTAGAATAAATCGTTCATTGTTATGCTCCGTGGATAACGAGGTACGAATTTCCACAACTCCTTGTGATATAGACGTACCCTCTTATTCTAAATCTCATGATAATGATGATGAATGTGATATAGAATATATAAAATCCTTGGTAAAAAAGAAAAAGAAATGGTATGATAAGTGAGCTTAAAACAAGAGAAGAAAATGCATCATTAAAGGAAGAGGTAGATTCCCTTAAAGATTCAATTGTTAAATTTACTAAAGGAAATGAGAAATTAGAAAATATGTTGAATGGTCAAAAGGTTGTCAATATAGACATGGTTTAAGTTATGTTAGTGATAACAAACCTTCCCCTATCTGATTAAATTTGTTAAAGGAAAGAACTTATAGGAAGAAGAACTTACGCCATCCATTAAAAATGCTTTTAAGCCTTTATCATCTAGCTCTCGTCATAAAAAAAATCATCATGCATTTTTGTATGCATCAAAACTATCATATAGAAATAATGTGCATGTGTCTAAAAATGGACATAAGTTCTTTGCATATGCACATTATCAAAATGATGCACATAGGCCTTATACTTCATATGCTCTTTATGCCTATATGAATTGTTTCTAGAAATGTTTATCATACTCATCATATACCATTAAATATATCTCGTGCATATTCTATACAAGAATTTCATCAAAGAAGAATGTATAGACCTAGAAATGCATATAGAAATAACATGAAACATTATTATCACTCATTTGATGCATCTAGGAGTTTTAATGTATTTAAACCAAGGTATGATCATAGGTCACATACACCTTTGGTTTGTCATTATTGTAGATGTTTTGGGCATGTGCATCAAGTTTGTTATGATAGCTTAAAAAATAAAAATGTTTTACTTAATAGATGAGACAAGTATGAAACTAACCTTTAAGGACCTAAATAAAATAAGGACCTAAATAAAATGGGTACCAAAGATCCATTAAATTTGTTTTGTAGGTTCTAAAGGGTATCTCCAAGAGCATAAAATAAAAAGTAAAATCACCAACCTACAATGTTGAACGAAGGAAGAACATTGGTGATAAACATAAAAGGTAGATACTCATTAAACATAAAGAGTATGGTTCTTTATTCTATATGTAACTTGATATTTTGAAAGCTTGCTAGTTTTATTATTGAGTGAATAATTATTTGTATGAAAATAAAATATGTTTAAATTTTAATTCCGAATTGTTTATTCTGTCTGTAATGTGTAATGTGGGTGTAGTCTACATATACGTTCAGTTAACCGAACGATCAATATCAGTCATCTGAAGGACAATCGACCTATAGATTGAGTTCAGTCGACCGATACCCTAGTAATTCGTGTTCTAAATTTTCCTAATCACATTATCGTTGTTACATTTTTCTCTTATTGTTGCCTCCCTGAGTCTCAAACCTTTTACTTCCCCTCTTTCTCAAATTTGTGAGTTTCTCTCCCACGATTCATCATTTTCTATTTTTAATTTTGTATTTGGTTTTTAGATATTGAAAGTTTAAAGTTGCTCTTAGGTTGTTTTAGATATAATTTCTTGTATATCATTGTTTATAATTGATGATAGATGTTTTTGAAGCACTTAATTGAATATTTTCAAGCCTTGACATATTTTTACATTAGAAATCATGGTTAGGAATGCATGAATATGATTTTGAAGTTTCTTGACTTCAGTGAGCATGTCGGTTGAAGAGCCTTTTTGAATAACTTTCCTACATAATTAGATTTTTCATATTTAGGTTAACTAAAATTTATGACTTGGTAAATGTTTTAATATGATTATTTTGAGTTCTTGAATGTTTAGATGTTTTATGAATTATATGGTTTGCTTTTTGCATTTGTATGCATGTAAAAGCATGCTTTGAACATATTTCACTAATCTTGATTTTTTAAAATTTTAGTCCCTCACATTTATTTTAAAATTTATACCTATATATCTTTCAAAGGAATTACTTTGATTAAAGGGGAGCTTGTAAGTTTTATAAAAGATGGAGGATTCCATTCTTTTACAAAATTGTTTATAAAAATTTCTTTTGAAAATTTGCCTCCATGCATTAGTCCATAAAAAGATTTTTTAAAAGACATAATGCATTGATTTTTGAAAAGGGTTGAAAGCTCCATAATGCATTAAAATCTTTAAAATTAGACATCATGTATTTGAAAAATGTTTTGATCTCCTAACATATGTTTTCAAGATTCACGAATTTTAAAGTTTTAGATAATTCTTAACAATGCTTGTCATATAGATTTTCGGATGATCATATGGTTTGATAAACCCTATTTATTTTGCTTAAAGTGTGTTGGAATTGGAATTAAAAAAAAATGCATGAACTTTGTTACAATGCATAAGCTTTTGCAAGAAAGGATGGAATTTAAGCTTTTGAAAAGTTTGTTGAAGTCTTATGACATTTGGTTTCATATGCCATCAACATTGAAAAGTTTTTGATATTGGAACATTATGCATAAATTTAAGTGGAGCATGACACTTCATTTAGTTTTGGAGTTTCAATAGTTAATTTGTGACAAATTCATTATGAAAGGGATGTTTGTATGATGCTTTTGAGTTTGATATGCTCCCTCTATACGCTTGTTTCTTGATATGAGTGTTTTAAATAATAATATATGAATTTAGGGATGTTATAGCTATTCACCTAATAAGTATGGATCTAATGTCATTTGAATCTCTTCTTGCATGTGATGTCTTATTATGAGTAAATTATTGAAAATTGAGATTGTATGAATTGACGGGGAGTCTTAAATTTTGAAAACTTTGAAATTCTAAAATTTGCAAGCTTTTGAAATTGTTGCATAATTTTGATTAACGTAGAGGGAATTAGTCAAATTAATAGTTGACAAAGTTGTGATACAAGTTAAGATTTTTTGTGTCGAGTATGAAGCACTTTAATTGGTATCTTGAAATTGTTTGCATTTTATATGAAGTTATGATGTTAATCTTTGGTTAATTCTTTGTTTTTAGTTATGAATAAAGGGGAAGTATCCCTTTTAGGAATAATAAGTGATATTTGTTCTTATATTGCCACTTAAGGATGATGTTGTGTTTTATATATATATATATATATATATAACTATATATATATATTAGTATTATTAACAATTGGTATTAGAATACTTGGTTTGTCTTAATTAATTGGTAACAATTATTGGTTTGTATTTTTTTGTTGCAATTGATATCAATAAGTTATCTTTTCCATCAATTGGTAGTTGATGGTTTATTAACAAATGGCATCTTATTTTGAAATTTGATTTCCATTTTAAGTGATTTCAATATTTGGTATCAAGTTTTTTTTTTCTAAAAATTGGTATCATATTTTTAACAATTGGTATAGACATGTCTCATTTTTCAATAAGTTTGAAAACAAGTATGTGATCTTTGAGTACTTAATCATCTTTTAACAACAATTGGTATAATTTTTTATGGCGATATGTTTAACATTTTTTTAACAAAGATTTGGTTAGTTTTGTCCCTCCTTTGTGTATTTGTGACTTGGTATTTTGAGTTTATCATGGTTTGTTCTATTAAGGAGAAGTGTTATTGGAGAAAAAAAATTTCATAACGTCATTTGAAAGTTAAGTTATAAACTATTTTGACAATTGACTTGAGATATATGTTTTAGTATAAAGAGAGAAAATGTGTGTATCATATTTTTCATGTTTTGTGGTGTCATAATGTTATAGTTTTCATATGTTACTCATTTTATATTAGTATTTAAGATTTACATCTTAATGATATATGTGATATTATAATATTTGCTTATGATATTTGCATATATGGATTGGTGTTTGCATGGATATTGTGTGTGTCTAATATCATATAGTTTTATCATCATAAAAAAATGAGAGATTGTTGAACCAAGTGTTGGTTCTACCTTTATTTTAATGATGACAAAGTGTTTTTACTAATGTGTTTGTGTAGTTTGCTATGTTTGATAAGATAGGTTTGATGAAAACAAGTCATTAATTGTTTAGTGAATATTTAAAGTGCAAGTATGTTTAAGCCTTGATGATAAGAGACTTATATGGAGTTCATGAAATATGTTGGAGATGTATGAAGATAAAACTGATGAGAAAGAAAAGCATTGAGTTGATCTCCAATATTTAATATAGAAGATCAAGAATAGATTTTGAGAGGTTGTTATGAGTGAATATTTGTGTAATTATTCTCTTTAGTCTTACCATAGGTTGAAAGGGCTTCATGCATTTGCATATAGGATGCATAATCAAAAGGTGTTATTTGTGCTTAATGTGAGCAAAACCTCTTGATGAATGAATAAATGCATGTTCAGTATTGCATAAGTATAGGTGTTAAATGAGTAAATAAATTGGTATGATTAATGATTTGGTAAGGTGGTTATGTTTTATGACTTATATGATTAAGTATTGGTTTGTATGAATTGAATTGGACTTGTATGGATTCATGTTAAATTGGTATGTATAAAATGATTAGATTAAAGTGTTAAGAAAATATGGTAAGTTGAATGAATTTGGTTGTACTAAATGTGTTAAGAATATTTGGTATTGAATGGATTGTGTCAGAATATGTTGAATTGGGTTAAGAAGCGAATGGAATTGATTCTGGATTGATTGGATCGAGTTTGGGTTAAAGTAGGAGTTCCTGTCCTGGTAAGATCGGTCGACTGAATAAAGAGCTAGGTTGACTGAATAGGGAGATAGGTCAACCAAATATAGATATGTTGACCTAATATAAAGATAGGTCGACTGAATATGGAGATAGGTCGACAGAATTGAGAGATAGGATGACCAAACTCAGTGAAAATTTAGTAAAAGTTGGGCAACGACTAGTTTTGAAATGATAAATATAATAAATGTTATATGAACGTTGATTAATGAAATATTGAGATTTTTAGGTAAAAATATGTGTTGTTTTGTAATGTGTATGATACGAGAAAAAATATAGTGAAGTATCCTTATATTGAGATTGAACATTCGTCAGCTTACTTTTTTATATTTATATGAGTTGGGTATACTTATAAGTATTCTTATGAATTTGTATGTTGCATTTCATTCAAGTATTGTGTGAGCCTTTATACACCTTGGTGAGTCAAGAGTGACAAATTGCATAAGTAATGATTATGAGAATGGTAGAAATTGTGATTAAATTTTTGTAAAGGTTATTCTTGAGCTTTGAAAAAGAAGAGTGTTGTAAGGTTATCCTTTAGCCTTAGAAAAAGGAGTAATAGGTTATTCCTTAGCCTTGAAAAGGGAGAGTGAAAGGTTATCCTTGAGCCTTAAAAAAGAGTTATATTATCTAACGTTGTATTTTTGTTAATTGCAATAGTATTAAAATTTTCAACAATGATGTTGGAAACTAGACATAGGAGCAAGTAGATAGCTCCGAACTAGAATAAACCGTTTATGTCTCTCTTTCCTTATTCTTTTATTTTTTATGCATTTTTCTTATATTTGCTATTTTATTGTTATTATTTAATTCGATAAATTAGAATTATTATTTAACTTCTGCGTTTAAAAAAATTAGTAAAAGATTAGGTTAAATAATTTAGAAGAAATTTTTAATACCTAATTTATCCCCTCCCCTTCTTTTGGTGCCATATAAACCTAACAATCATATTCAAATTATATGCTTCTCATTGCATTATACAAGACCTGAAGACTAAGAAGATACTAATTGTGGGAAAAGTAGTTAAGAGACTATACATTTTAGATAGAAGTTCCTTTTGTAAAGAAACAATTATCTGGTACGCTTGATGTACTGTAGAGACTATTTGTAAAATTGTTAATTCAGTTTCCATGCATATAGTTTGGCATTTAAGGCTGGGTCATCCATCTACTAAAGCACAATGATTGTATTGATAATAAAGAGGATGGTTTAGAAAATTTGTGTGATGTTTGTCCTATAGCTAAGCAGTAAAGTTTATCTTTCTCACCTAAAGACATACACACAACAAAAATATTTCAGTTGGTGCATATTGATATATATGGGCTATATAGGCAAAAATCTTTTTTTGGTGGACAATATTTTCTAAAAAAATAGTTAATAATTTTAGTAGAGTTACATGGACATATTTGATGACTTACAAATATTACGTATTTTATATTCTAGCAGTCTTTTTCATAATGACAGTTAATCAATTTAACAAAAGAATGAAGGCTACTAAGACAGATACTAGGCTTAAATTCATAAGCAATGATTTTTAGAATCTTTTTAAAGATTTAGGGATTATGCATTAGAGATCATGTTTGTATGCTTCTCAACAAAATCGAGTAGTGGAGAGGAAATAGAAACATTTGTTGTAAGTTGCTAGAGCTATAATGTTTTAGGCTTCTTTATCCAGAAAATTTTAGGGGAGTCTATCTTGACCACAACATACATCAACAACAGACTTTCCACTTCACTCCCAGACTAGAAATCACTTTATGAGATCTTGTTTGGTCATCTACCAAATTATAACCTTATTAAAACCTTTGATTATTTGTGCTTTGCAACTAATACCATACCTTACAAAGACAAATTTGACTAGAGAGCCTACAAATATATCTTTATTGGTTATAGTCTAAGCCTTCAGATTGTTTGATCTTAAATTTAACCAAAAAAATTTTCTAGAGATGTTATCTTTTATGAAATAAATTTCCATACAAACTTTTTTTTACTCTACAACCTAACATACCTTTATTGGCTATATCAGTTAATATTAATAATAACTCAACTGAACCTGCTTCTTTACCATCACCTATACCTGTCAATATTGATGATCATGTAATTTTTTTACACGAACATAGTGTTAATTATCATGATTCTCCTCATATTTGTTTCCCTCAAAGGAATAGTAGGGTGAGACATAAACTTGCTTAGCTAAATGATTTTGAATCCCAAACTTATTGTGACGATGACAAAAATAATCATTACAGCATAAAGTGCTTTAGACAACATACAAAAAAATGTAACTAAAAATAAAATTATTGTTGCTTTATTACTAATACCATATATCTCGTGTCATCATTTAAAATGGCATTGCTATAAGTACAATGCAACAAAACGTATTTTTTAAGCAACAAAAATAATATTGTTGCTTTAAGTTCTTACTAAGGCATTGGAATAATTTTAAACTATATCAACAGTATTGAATAGATATAATAACATTTTGAGTATTTATAAAACAAAGAATTAATTTTTAAGCTATAATATCTAATAACAAATACAATAGTTTATTGTTTCATTAGCAACAAATCATAGTTAATGCAAAAGTAAATATATGTTATTAAATAGTATATACATACATGAATCTTTATAAATACAATAAAATATAATAATAAAAATAACAATTAATAAATTACATATCAAAAAAAAAATAGCAAAAATATA
>JAOXYD010000004.1:3379356-3393609 GCA_028565735.1 Pinacopodium congolense | reverse complement strand
TGTGCATTCAAAAAATAGTATTATTCATAATTAATTTTTAAGAGATAATTTAATTAATAGGGTAATTTCCCGAATTTAAAATATCATAAATTTAAATCATAAATAAAAGACATGTAATTCACTTAAAATTTAATAAATTATAATTGGTCAAGAATATAAATTAAAAATATATCAATATTATTTTAAATAAAAATTTTCATTTAATTTAAAACTATTTTTAATTTATTTATTTAGTAAAAATATGCAAATTAAATATATATGTTATTCTTTAACGTTTATATGAAAATTTAAAAAAGACCTTAATATTTATAAAAATACTAAAAATATTTAATATTTAAATGTTATTACTTTTAAAAATATTTTTTAAAGCATTTAAAAGATAAAAGATATCACATTCAAATGCTTCAAAAAAATT
The DNA here is from genome assembly GCA_028565735.1 of Pinacopodium congolense. NCBI lineage: Eukaryota > Viridiplantae > Streptophyta > Magnoliopsida > Malpighiales > Erythroxylaceae > Pinacopodium > Pinacopodium congolense. Next base: position 3,393,194 of record JAOXYD010000004.1, on the reverse strand, counting down.
TTAAAAATTTATTTGTATTTCTAAAATTTTAAAGTACATGCAATATATACACAAAAAATTTAAACTGCTTGCTTCTATTTTAAAGTAGTAAATAAAATAATAAAAATAATTATACATAGTGTGAAAAAAATTCATCAGACCCCTTATAGTTTAGATAATTATAGTGTGAAAAAAATTACATCAAATCCCTATTGTTTAAATAATTACACCAAACCCCCTTAAATTTTAAAGATATTACCCACACATCCCCTGATCTTTAAAAAATTTCACTGAACCCTATCTGCCACGCGAGCATGTCACAACATCATATTTTCCATGTCACCCCACGTCAACTTCCACATCATTGACACTTTCTAATCAACTGCTACTTCATCTACCACGTCAACCGTCACGTCAGCACAGTTAACGGTAGGAAATTCTGATAAAAAATTTATAAAATTATAAGGGGTCATGTATAATTTTAGAACTACATAGAAGTATTTGAAAAATCTGAAAATTACAGAGATTCCGGATGAAATTAACTCTAAAATATTTTTTAAACAATGGAAAATATGTAGTGAATTATCCCATTTTTGAACTGAACTTTTGGTGGCCAAGACTTTAGACCCATGCGAATTCCATTTCTTTGACGCCATAACATTCTGAAGAAACAACGTAGATCGCGTGGCCACATAAATTAGAAGCGCCATTCGAATTGTGTGCATCACTTGCGAAAAAGTTGACCACAGTTGATTATAAAGACTTGCAAAGAACATTAAATAAAATAACACCTTAAAAATTGTCATCTAACCAAAACACAAACAAAGCTTCTACGAGGATTGGATGTCTTCTAGAGTCTTCCCATAATGTATTTTGCCACTTTTTGTTCAGTCATTCTCCTCGTTTTCGTTGCGGCCTTCGTCGATTTGGTACGACGGTGGAGAACTTCGACGTTAGAACACAAATCCAAGAGCCTTCCTCCAGGCCCACCACGGTGGCCTGTTTTTGGTAACCTTCTCCAGCTGGGCCAACATCCTCATAGAGATCTAGCTTCTTTGTGCGAAAGATATGGCCCACTAGTCTACCTCCGACTTGGTAACGTCGACGCCATTACAACCAACGACCCAGACATCATCCGAGAAATACTCCTCCGCCAAGACGACGTCTTCGCCTCCCGTCCTCGGACCCTCGCCTCCGTCCATCTAGCTTATGGATGCGGTGACGTGGCCTTGGCCCCAATGGGCCCACATTGGAAGAGAATGAGAAGGATCTGCATGGAACACCTCCTGACGACTAAGAGGCTAGAGTCCTTCACAAAACACCGGGCAGAGGAAGCACGACATTTGGTGAGAGATGTTTGGGAGCAATCTCAGACGGGTAAGGCTGTGAACTTGAGAGAAGTGTTGGGCGCATTTTCCATGAACAACGTGACCAGGATGTTGCTTGGGAAGCAATATTTCGGTGCTGAATCTGCTGGACCACAGGAGGCCATGGAGTTCATGCACGTAACTCACGAATTGTTTAGGCTTCTGGGTGCAATATACCTGGGAGATTACTTACCATTCTGGAGGTGGATTGACCCTTTTGGGTGCGAAAAGAAAATGAGACAAGTAGAGAAGAGAGTGGATGATTTTCACACCAAAATCATCCAAGAACATAGGAGGGCAAGAGATGTTAAGGTTGGTGAAGACAACAGAGACAACATAGACTTTGTTGATGTTCTCTTGTCCTTACCTGGAGAGAATGGTAAAGACCACATGGATGATACAGAGATCAAAGCTCTAATTCAGGTTCGGTTATGTTCTGCAATGTATTTAACTCTCAATGCCGTGCACTTCATAATTTTTTAGTAATTTGAAATTAGGATATGATAGCTGCGGCCACAGACACATCAGCTGTGACCAACGAATGGGCAATGGCAGAGGTCATCAAGCATCCACGTGTCCTTAGGAAAATACACCAAGAGCTTGACTCCGTAGTGGGAAGAGACCGAATGGTAAAAGAAAACGACTTGGCCCACCTTAATTACCTACGGTGCGTTGTACGTGAGACTTTCAGGATGCACCCAGCCGCGCCTCTACTCGTACCGCACGAGTCCCTCCGGCCTGCTACAATCAACGGTCACTATATCCCAGAGAAGACACGTGTCTTCATCAACACTCACGCGCTGGGACGAAACACCAAGATATGGGGTGACGTGGAGGAGTTCAAGCCGGAGAGGCACTGGTTAGCTGATGGGAGCCGAGTGGAGATAAGCCACGGAGCCGATTTCAAGATACTGCCGTTCAGTGCAGGGAAAAGGAAGTGCCCAGGCGCGCCGCTTGGGGTCACACTAGTGCTAATGGCTCTGGCTCGGCTCTTTCACTGTTTTGATTGGGCCCCAGTTGAAGGTTTAAGACCCGAAGATATTGACACCACCGAGGTCTATGGTATGACCATGCCTAAAGCCTTACCTCTGTTTGCTAGGGCCACCCCGCGCTTGCCACATCAGTTGTATCTTTCTTAGCATTTTCACCAAACTTATGCCTATAATAATCCAAAGTAGTCATTGATTTTTTGACATGAAAAAAGTGTATTAAAAAAATTGAAAACTTTGGCCTCGTATGGCATTATTATCGTTTTTATTTATTTATTTTTTAAATATAAAAATTAATAAAAATAATATAAAAATCGAAAAAGATAATATATTAATATAATATAAAAATTTTAAAAATAATATAAAAATTAATATATATACACACAAATTAAAATTAAAATTAAAATTAAAATTAAGAAGTAATATCAAACGTACTCTTTATATTTTGTTCCGTTCACATTAGAGATTCTAATCCCTTAAAGATGGTTTAAGTAATACATAAATGCTTGGCGAGTTGTAAATTTTTTGCTTACGTAAATACATTTACATAATATTCGAATTTGAATAAATTTATCTATTCTAAAGTTGATAAACTAAATTAAAATAATTAAACTCAAATTTCAATATTCAAATTATATCAGTTTACATTCTACCAAAAAACTACAAAATAATTATCAGATCAAAATCAATTCAATCAATCCAATATATTATCGTTCCTCTGCTTTTAGCGATCAATCCACAACGTAACGTGACAAGATTTCTGTGACAAAAACGACAACACAAAATCAAAACAAACAACGGAGCTATGGCCTTGGGCTTTTGAGAAGTGCGTGTCCCACGTGGTTTTATAAGGTGGTCATTGGAAAAAGAGGCCCGACTCATAATGGCTTAGGCCGTCCTTACGATGAGCCATTTTGATTATGAAATTTTTTGAAAAGGATTTGGTTATGAAATTAGAACTGTTTGCAACTTGCACGCCACTTTGAAGTTTGTCCTTTCCTTTACCAAAGAAAAATAATTATGTAGGACTGTTTAATTGCCCTTTGGTCCGTGAAGGAAAAATGATGGATATGATTGAAAACTATGCATCAGATTCTAAATGAATATTGATAAGATATTTTAAATTTATGGAGTATTTGGTATTCATTTCATTTCATATTTTATATTTTAGTTTTAAAAATAGGAAAAAATAAAAAATTGTATTGTTTCACATTTTAAAAATAAATTTTCAAAAAAAAAATTTTTATATTAAATAATTTACCTAATCTAATAACTAATATATTTTTAAAGGTGTATATGAGTTTTTGGTTTAAAATTTTGAATTTATGCCATAAAAAACTTAATCAAACAATTTTATTTTCATTTTTTCGTTATCAATGTTAACCAAACTAAATTTGTGTTTTTTAAAATAGAAATCAATAATAAGAAAAAATAAAAAACTATACAAACGGCCCCTTAGTATCAATTATGCTTTTTTTGTTATTTTATATTTTTATTTCTCGTTTTTGTATTAATATTTTTCTTATAAATAAAAAAAAGATGTTTGGTTGAAATTTATAATAAAAATAATAATTTCATAATAATAATCAAATATGAAATAAATTAAATTATTGGATCAAAATACTCTTATACACTTTAAAAATATGTCATTAGTAAATAGAATATATTAATTATTTAATATAAAAATATATATTTATAAAATATGTTTCCAAAATATAGGAAATCATCTTTTTTTGTTTCTCAAAATCAGAAAAATAAAAACAGAATGCAACTAAACCTATTTTTTTTCTGTTTTTTATGTTTAAAAATAAAAATAAAAAAATAAATGACAATAAACATGCCCTTAATGCTTTGAAATTTAATTCAAAATCGATTATAAAAAATATATAATTTGAAAATTAAGAACTGGTTAATTACCCGAATTATAAACTAGCAAACTTTACTTATCTATAAACTAATTATTATATTTACTTTTGAAGATATATTTACATTTTTTAAGAAAATAATATAAATATTTAAACAATTTTTTTCATACATAAAACTTATTGTCCTTTATGAAATTAAAGATAGCCCTTAAATGATGTCACAATTTAAATTTGGTTACAAAATTAAGCTCGTAGCGTTTTACATTTTATGGTCTAGTGACGTAAAAAAAAAAAGGAATTGATAACCATTTTCATGTTCTAAATTTTGGCACTTCCTCCTGCTCCTGTTCCCTTTTCTGACCGACACTTCCATGGTAATTAAAGGAAGAAAAGGTGTCCCACTTCACCTTTCATTGATTCCGTCACGTAACTCTACTAGTTTATACAAATATGCAATTACATTATTTAAAATATTAATAAATAATTTAAAAATAAATTATTTTTAACATTCTTTTACGAAAAGTATAAGACATTTTTAGTTGAGTTGTGAGTTATAATTTTATATTGTAATTATTATATTTTTTATTGATAATTATATTTTTTTATTGATTTTTGTTTTGTATTAGTGTATTTTTTTATTAATTTTTATATTTAAAAAATTAAAAATTAAAAATTAAAAACAAAAACTAATCTAAACATGGCGATGGAGTCCCACTTGCCAAGCACGCGATAGATCAGTAAAAGCATTGTAGTTTGAAGATGAGAACTGGGAATGAGCATTCATACGTTGGATTAACTCTCTCTCTTTCTTTAAATCTCCTTTGTGCTTGAACTCCTTATATGCACGCCTGTAGGGAAAGCTCTAAAAAATGATAATACTTACAAAAGAAAATTTTTAAAAATAATATTTGTATCACTCGTAATTTTGTTGTTACACAGACATGTTAAACCACCTTTACCATCAACCTCTTAATTAAAGAGCAAATTTTTTTTAGAGTTAATTATATTTGCAGTTTTAAATTTTTTATTATTATTTTAATTAAATTTTATACTTTTAAAATTTTTTATTGAAATTTTATACTTATATAAATTAATCAAAGGTAGTCATTAAATGATTTAATTAAGAAAATTGTGAAATGTTTAGGAATTCATTGAAAAATTGTAAAAATTTTAAGACAATAAATATAGTTATTCCGTTTCTTTTATAAGCTATAATTAACAACGAAAATGTTATTTTTATTAAAAACTCCTATATTTTTTAGTCAAATATGATAACTTTTAATCAAAAAATATATAATATATAGAATTTAAATTAAATACAAATACAAATTAAATACAAAAATTAAACCTGAACATATTTAGATATAAGAAAGTTTTTTTCTGACACTTTTTTTGTCATTTCCAATTGAAGTTTGGCATGTTTCAGTCATGACTTGTCTCAGCGGAGACAGTACAGAAATGCAGCAGTGAGATTGACACGTGATAACTCCAAACATTGCAGTAGTCGACAAAACTTTGGATCATAAATTGGAGATTCTTATGACAATTTGTCAACAAATTGTACGGGTCATATTCCAACGTGTTACATGCATCTATATATTGAAAGTTACAAACTCGAACGACATATTATATTTCACATTTAAGGACAATTTCTTCTTTTAATTTTTGGGTTAGTTGTGTTTAGTGATTAATTCACATAACTATTTAGAATAAGAATTTTATAAAATATTCTTCAGATTAAAGATTTCTAATATTTATCTTAAATTAATTTTCATTTTTTATAAAAAATTATAAATTACTTTTTTTTATCAATGAAACTACTATTTATTGTTTTTCAAATTCAAATCACCTAAATTATTTGAGGATGTTTGGAATTGTTATTGATTGTAATGTTTATATTTTTATATTAATTTTTTGTATATTTTTCAGTTTCTGTATTATATTCATATGTTTTTTTTATACTGTTTTTTATTTATATGTTAAAAACATAAGAAACTAAAATAAAAAATGATACAAAGTAATTAGTTTATTCGTTGTTCACAAAAGAGGTATTTGATATTGTTGTTAATTTTGATTTTTATTGTAATCTTTGTATGTTTGTCTTAATTTTTGTGTATTTTTTCGATTTTTATATTATTCTTTCGATTTTTGTATTGTATTAATATGTTTATTTTTTGATTCCTGTATTTAAAAAAATAAGAAACTAAAATTAAGGGGTCGTTTAGTATGGTTGTTGGTTGTAGTTTTTATATATTTGTATTGATTTTGGTGTATTGTCCTCAATTTTTTTATTGTATTAGTGTATTGTTTTTTTTGATTTCTATGTTTAACAAAACAAAAAATCAAAACACAAAATCAAAGTCATACCAAACAAGCCCTAAAGCTTGGCCAAATATAGCCTAAATAACAAATTCAAACCAATTGCTACAATTAATTCAACGTGTTTCTAATCACAAACAATTTCTTTTTATAAATATCTTATACATATCTTAAATGAATCCTTATGCTATTGATATACATAATCTTTCAAATGCCTTTTGGCAATCATTAATTCATCAACTGATAATTAAATTAAATATATTATTTAATTTTAAATTACTAATTTATTAAATACATTATTTATAAATTATTATATATATTAGATATTTTATCGAATTAACACAAAAGATATCAAAATTTTCCACTTCGTACCTAAAAGATATAGATGTCAGATTTTGCTAATATAAACGTGGATGCCGTGTTTGAAACTTTGAACGTATCGTTGTCTCATGTCATTTCATCTACATGCATTCGGATGTAAAGCAATTGGCCATAAATTGATGTTTCTTTCCTTTCTTTTCTTTTTTCTGGTGTGCTCATCACATATGAACCAGGCGTGCCAATTAATCGCAATTAATTTCAAATAGGAAAAAATCACAAGCAGTAGCTTTTTATAATTATTTTTATATAAAATATTAAATTATTTTTATATAATCGTTTTTTTATAATCATTTTTAAAATAATAAATTTTATTTTATATAAAAACGATTATAAAAAGACCAATACCATTTAATCAAACACTTTCAAATACTTGTAGCCCAACGTCCACCGACAACCCCTGGTAGACTCATGGCGTAGTCGTTATTAGTTAGGTAAGGTCATGTTTAATTTAGTTTTTATTTTTTATTTTTTAAAATACAAAAAATTAATTAAAAAATATATATTAATATAACACAAAAATTAATAAAAAAATACAATAACTAATATAAAAATACAACAAAAAATAACAATTTACAACTCAACTAAATATCCTCTATCATGGGACACTATAAAATTCATTGTTTTACGTGAAAAATTCATTAATTGACTTTGACATCCTTATTGGCTATATCATACATGTATTTGCATAAAAGATTATATATTAAATCAGATATAATTTTTTTATTATATTTAAAAATTAGTTTAAATGTTACATACATTAAATTTAATGTGATTTAATTTTTATTTCTTTAATTAATTTTAAATTTATAAAAAATATATCTTATTGTAAATTCCAAACAAATTTATATCAATTATCCTTTAAGTATCTTCAATAGTTGACCTTATTAAATTAAAAAAGAAATAATTTCTTTTTCGGTATTTTATATATCTACACCAGGGTTACATTCTCTACCTGATTTGTATTGCTATTAATATTTGCCACACATGCATCGATTAAGAGTAAGAGATTTACAAAAATATTTACCTCTTAAAAAATTATTTAATAAATTTTTAAGTAAAAATAATAATAATTCAATTTATTATTATTATTATTTATGATGTTAGAATTAATATTTTTATAAAACCTTATCATAACTAATAATTTTTACAATTAATCATATATAAAATTAGCTAATTAACAATGATTTAAATATATAATTAATAAATATAATTAATTCTATTCACTCTAATGTTATTTACAAAGGGGGTGAATTGAATATAATTAAAATTTTACTCAAAATTTTTAAAATTCTAAAAATTACCCTCAAACACAATTCTAATATAATGATAAACTTTTATGAAATAAAGAATATAACCCAGAAAGGCTATTAATCGATTTATAGTGGTTCAACGACTAAATTTCACTCAATTTTTTATCCCTTAAATCTCATTAGTGAATGCAACAACCATTCACTAATGAGCTTTCAATGCTTTTTAATCCTTTACAACATTTCTCAAATCAATTAACCTGTCATCAAACTCTTAAAACTCATCAAAATTTTCTTTAACAACTTTAAAGACTGTAGGAAAAACTTAAGAAAATAGCAATACTCACAAATAAAAATTTCAACAAAAATATTTTATATCACTCACAAAAATATTACTACATTTTCACACATATAAAAGAGGCTTGTTATAGCACCTCTACTATCAATCCTTGCACATATCCTAATCCATCTCTCTGTTATGTCCCTCTTAACTAAGGAGCTAAGCTCCTTTTATGGACTATAAAAGTCAGTTTGCTATGAAAGTCGATTGAAACTAACTTTATACAAACAAGAAGTAATTTTGGTTTTAAACTCCTACAACTCATAATATTAGTTAAACATTACGACTATGAAGAGCCTTTTATTTATAAAAAGATAGGTTTACTTTTCAACACTATCCCTTAAACCAAGCTTTTCATACTTCATTGATCAAAGTCTTTTCTTTTGCTTAAAGAATGTTTCAGTTTTGAGGACCTTTATAAAAAATATAATCCATTTAATTTTTAGATGAACAATGTTTAATCACAATCTCTAATGAACAATGTTTAATCACAATCTCTTTATCTTTCACTATATCTCAAATATAATGATGTTTAATGTCAATGTGCTTATTATGATCATAGAAGATTGGAGTTTTTATCAAAACAGTTGTTAATTTGTTGTCACACAAAATTGTTATAAGAACATCTTATTAATGTTGTAACTCGTTGAGCATTTTTCATAACCAAACAGCTTGAGTTGCATAACCTATAACTACAATGTATTCAGCTTCCACTGTTGAAAAAGCAACAACTTGTTGATTCTCTGATGAAAAAGAAAAAGCTCCTGAACTAAGATTAAAAACATAACTGAAAGTACTTTTTTGATTCTCAATATCACTGACCCAATCTCTATCTATGTAACCAATCAATTCCACCTTATTACCATAAGAGTAAAATATATCATCTTCATGTGTACCTCTGATATATCGAAGGATTTATTTTGTTGCTTGCCAATGAGATTTTCATTGGTATAACCATGAATCTGCTCATAAGTCCAACTCCATAAACAATATCTGTTTTAGTTGTTGTCAAGTATCGTAGACTTTTAATAAGTCTCTTGAAATTTATTGCATCAATCAAATCATAACTCCATATTTTATAAGTTTTAACTTTTCTTCAACAGGGGGTCAATATTGGTTTAGACGTATCCATCTTAAACTTCTTCATAATATCTTGAGCATATTTCTTCTTAAAAATAAATATGTTATTACCTATTTATTTTACTTAAATGTCAAGAAAGTAAGACATTAATCCCATATCTGTCATCTCGAACTATGTAATTATAGCTTTCTTGAATTTTGTTAACAACTTTGTATTGCTACCTATGAAGATCAAATCATCTACGTACAATTAAACAACAATAATGTCTCAAACCTTATTATTTTTGTATATGTGAGGCATATTCATATGAGCATCGATGAAAACTATCATTAAGGAAGTATGTATCAATATGAGTGTACCATGCATGTGGAGCTTGCTTTAATTCATACAATCCCTTCTTCAATCTACAAAATTTATTTATGCCTTCTTTCCTTATATACCCAAGTGGTTGTTCAATATAAATTTTTTCTTTAATATCATCATTTTAAAAAGTTAACTTGACATCTATTTGATAGATTTTCCAATAATTTTGAGTATAGAGAGAGATAATTATCCATATGGTACCTAATCTTACAATTGGAGCAAACACTTCAAAATAATCAATAACATGTTTTTGCTTATACTCTTTAATGTTCCCAATTTCCATTAGGCTTGTACTTTATTTTATATACCCACTTAACTCCAATTGCATTCTTTCTTTCAAGAATAATAGTTAACTCTAAAGTGTTATTTTTCTTAATTGCATAAATCTCTTCATCCATTACTTGAACCCATCGATTGTCCTTTACTGCTTCCTCAAATGTTACTGGATCATTAACTACAAATAGAGCATAATAATTAACATTTTCTTCATCAATATCATCAGGATTTATATCTTTTCCAAGTTGGTAATCTTTTAAGTGAACTGGTATCCTGCACTCTCGTTGTGAATATATTCATAGTTCAGTAGAACCTATAGAAGTAGTCCGATCGTTAAGTTACATAGGTTCTTCATTTGCTTGTAACTTATTATTCTAACTAATTATTACTGGTATTTGTGATGAGCCCTATTGTTTCTCTGACCAATTACAATTTCTATCCTCTTAAAAGGTAATATGGCTGCTGATAATTACCTTTTGAGTAATTAGATTGTATAACTTGTAACCTTTTATTACTTGGCTGCACCTCATAAAAATGCACTTTTCTGCCTTATCATCCAATTTCTTTCTTAACTCATCAAGTACATGAGTACAGGCAATACATCTAAATACCTATAAGTGACTTAAATCTGGCTCTGTACCGCTTCATACTTCTTTAGGAGTTTTATCTCGAACACTTTTGATCAACCATCTGTTTAAGATATAAACAACACAGCATACTCCTTTTGCCTAAAAATTCTTTGCCAATTTCTTACAATACAACATACTCCTCGCCATATTCATGCTATTCTTCTTTTATATTACTCCATTTTGTTGATGTATATATCTTGCAGTCAACTGATGCTTTATCCCATTCTTTCTTAAAAAGTCATCATAAACAATATATTCAGTTCCACGATCTATTCTTAAAATCTTTACCATATGATCACTTTGTTTATGAATGAATGCTATAAATTTTTTTAATGCTTCGCATGCTCCATATTTATTTTTCAGAAAGTAAACCCATGTCTTCTTACTAAAATTATCAATAAAAGTAATGAAATATTGATTACCTCCAAAAGAAGGATTCTCTACATAACACAAATATGGAAGAATCTCCAATGGTCTTATAGCTTTTTACGAATGTTTTTTAGGACAAAAATCTTGATGTTTCTTACTAATTATGTAGGTTTCATATAATTGATCAAAAATTTGAATACTCAATAAAGTTTAAACTTATTATTTATTTGCTAAAAACTTAATGTTTCTAAAATTGAAGTGTCCAATACGCATATGCCAAAGCCAATTATCATATATAATTGTTGTATTCTAGTACAATTCAATATCATATTTGATGTTTAGAGGAAATAATCGATTTATAGACATATTCGTTTTAACAATCATTCCTTTCTTTCGATCAGTGATTGTGCATTAATGGTTGTTGAAGTGTATATCATAATCTTTCTCTGCTAATTGTCTCCTACTAGGAAGATTTTGATAGATGCTTAGAGCATAATATACATTAGAAATGTAGTTTAACAATCCATCCTTCAAGCAAATGCTAATTTTTTCTTTTCCCACAATTATAATTATCACCAAGCTTTAATGATATTTGAAACTTCTCATCCAAGTCAGAGAATAATGCCTTTTTCCTACTTAAATAATTACTACATCCTGTATCAAGTAATCACTGACTACTATTGCCTTTAACTAATTCATGACTAGCTATTAATGATGTCTTAGGATCATCATCTTTATCTACAACCTTGGTATGACTATCTCAACCATTTAAAGTTTTGACATAACACTCTTTATTGTAATGGCCATATCTTTTACAATTATGACACTGAATATGTGATTTGCACTCATATTGATAATGGCCAAACTTTTTACACTTGAACCATTGAACATTCAACTTTCCTTTTACAAAATTATCTTTTCTATATACTTGGCATATTCTAAAATTCTTTCCTCTTTCCCATTTGAAATTTTGATTCTCTTTGTTGTCTCTTCACTTTGAAACTTCAAACTTAGTTTGAGTTTTCAATGCTTATTCATCTAATCCAACTAATCGTTCATTCATTCATATCTCCTGTGATTTCAATAGTGGTTTCAGATTATTTAACGCCATTTTATCAAGATCAATGGACTCTTCAATGGCTATTACTTCATAATCAAACTTACTTGTGAGTATATGCATAACTATCTCCATAATTTCTTTCTCCATTATTTTAACGCCATTACTTTTCATATCATTGACTAGATTTTCTAATTTTGAAAAATAATTACGTATGCTTTCATCTTTTCCTTACTTCATCAGCTCAAACTGTTTTTTAAGCCTTGCAATCTTGTTCTTTTAATTGGTTCAGTTGAAGTACCGAGTAAAATATTTTATGCCTCTTTTGTTGTTTTGATATGAAATATTTTTTTAAGAATTGATAGCTATACGGATTGTCATATAAAAAATAAAGCTTTTTAGTTGAGTGAACGATCACGATCTATCTCCTATTTTTCAGTGGCTGCCAATTCTTTTTCTTGGTTGGTTTTACAAAACTTGTCTCTAAAATTTCTCTATAAATGCTACTTCTAAAAAATAGCTCCATTAAGTGCTTTTACATCGCAAAATTATTTTTTCCGTCAAATTTGAAGATTATTAATTGTACTTGTTAAATTTGTTGCAAACTTATACTCGAACTTAAAGCTATGTTGATGACTGATTTTAATACAAAGCATAGTAAAAACTCAAGAAAATAACAACATTCATAAAGAAAATTTCCAACAAAAATACTTTATATGACTCACAAAATATTACTATACTTTCATACATATAAAAAAATTTTATTAGAAGACCTTAACTATCAACCCTTAGATATATTCTAGTCCCTCTCTTTCGTTCTCATATCTTTCCTAACTAAGGAGATAGGCTCATTGTATAAACTATAAAAGTCGGTTTGCTATAAAATGACTTTATAAAAGGGTTTGACTATATAATATTTTACTGGTGACTTTCAATGACTATTTTTATATAAAATAAAAAAATAAAATAATTAAAATAACTTTTATTTTATATGAAAATGTTCGTGAAAGATCACTCACCAATAAAATACGATACAGTTTTTCCCAAGAAGTAAATTTGATTTTAAACTTCGACGACTTAATATTAGTCAAGCACGTATCCTTCTAAAAGTTAGGTTCGCTTTTGGACTATAAATAACACCTTAAAAATTGTCCTCTAACCTAAACACAACAAATTTTCTACGAGAATTAGATATCTTCTAGAGTGTTCCCAGAATGTACTTTGCCACTTTTAGTTCAGTCGTCCTCCTCCTCTTCGCGGCAGCCCTTGCCGATTTGGTACGACGTTTGAGAATTCGGACGTTAGATCACAAATACAACAACCTTCCACCGGGCCCACCACGGTGGCCTGTTTTTGGTAACCTTCTCCAGCTGGGCCAACATCCTCATAGAGATCTAGCTTCCTTGTGCGATAGACATGGCCCACTAGTCTACCTCCGACTTGGTAACGTCGACGCCATTACCACCAACGACCCAGACATCATCCGAGAAATATTCATACGCCAGGACGACGTATTCGCCTCCCGTCCTCGGACCCTCGGCGCTGTCCATCTAGCTTACGGGTGCGACGACGTGGC
>JAOXYD010000004.1:3360837-3371728 GCA_028565735.1 Pinacopodium congolense | reverse complement strand
TCTTAATATTTTATTTATATAATCTTTATAATTCTTAAAAATTTTATTTATATAAGTATAAATATTTAATGGAATGTAAAATAATATTAAAATAAATTAATTTTTATATTAACATGTATTACACTAAAAATAATACATATAATAATATAATAAAAATACAACTACTATAAAAACACAAAACAAAACATAATACAAAAATAAAAATAAAAATTTTAAATAATAGTTAAAAACAAAAATTTTAAATAAAAAATAAAAACTGAATCAGACAATTCTTAAGTCATTTTCTTTATGTTCCTCATAATTTATGGAATAAAATAGAAAAATCTTTTAGTGTTTTATTTCTATATTTTTTATTTTTTATTTTTTAAAATATAAAAATTAATGATAAAATATAAAAATTAATAACAAAATTAGTTAAAAATAAAAAATTAATATTAAATGAAAATAATCGTCTAACGTAAATGTTGAGGAAACTTTCTGTGGTATGTGCAGGCACCATCAACTGGATACTGTTCTAGACGCCGCGGTGGCAGCTATACCCAACTTGACTTTGAAGTTTGAAGCAGAGCTAGTCTTTTCTCATCTCCTGTCAGACCATTTATGGCAAATGGTCAATTTGGGTCCTTAAGATCTCCATCCTGTTCTGTTCCAACAATAACGTTCAATTCAGTTCAGTTCAGTGAAAGAAGCTCTTGTTCACATCTTTTTAACTCTTTTCAAGATCCCATTGTCTATGTAACAATGACTCCAAGGAGGGGAAAACCCAAAAAGTTGAAACTTGAAAGCTTCTGACTGTTTAGATCATAATCGTATTTTATAAGCGAAAACAAACATTAATTAGTAGTTAAACCAACTTTACCAAATAACGAACTGTAAGAAGCATTAGAAAGAAAGCAAGTTCCCTCTGACGCATAAGATGGGTCCTAACTGCGTAAGGCTTTCTCTATCGGTATTGGTATAAATGTTAAAAAGGAAAGTTTTTTCGCACTCTTAACAGTTTCCTTTTTAATCAGTATACCTAATCCGTAATGTATAATCTGTCTCGTCAAAAAGCTACTTTTTTGGCTGTGGGTGACCCAACCCGACCCTCGCGGAGTCTTCACCTTAAAGCCGCCTGATATGATGAAACGGCTCTAGTAAAGTTTCAATCTTGACGCTCCTCTGCTTCTTCGCTCACCAGTCAAGAAAAGCACCTCCTTTTTAATGGAGTGAATCTCTGCTCTGTAAATACACAGTTCCCATCAATCTTTTCTACTTTATCTTTGAAAAACCCTATCGACACTGTTTCGCTTGATTGCGAGCAAACCCATTTGCGTTTAGCCCTTGAAGTTTGGAGATTTGGCCTCTGTGTGTCTCTCTGTTTGAGAGTACTAATAGTGTGAATGGACCTGGAGGGCAGTGAATGTCTGCAATGTCTGCCATCTTCAGATTTGACAGATGAAGATGAGATCCATCAGCTCCCTCATCCATTTGCTTCGGTTTCCAAGCCACACAACACCAGCACCAACAATAATAGTAATAGTGTGGCCTCAGGGATTCATGCGACAAGTGTCCATGAACTCCTCGAATGTCCTGTGTGCACCAATTCCATGTACCCTCCAATTCACCAGGTTTGTACCTTCCACAAGTTTCTAATTCTTTGCCTAAAACTTTTGCCTCTTTTTGTTGCATTTTGATTTCTGGGTTTTGTGAGTAATTGATTGGCAACCAATTAGATTGGACTGCATTGAAATTCTCTTACTGGAATCGTCGCATGTTTTGAGCTCAATTTCTGAAGGATTACACTTCCAGGGAGGGCCTTTTTAGTTGAGATGCAATATAGACTGAAATTTAGCTTATGCATCGTCAAATGGGATTAGGGTGCTTCATTTTTAGCTGCCACATTTGTTGTTTCTGACCTTCTGCTAATGTGATTGTGAAATTGTTGTCTTCAGTGCCACAATGGTCATACACTTTGTTCAACATGTAAAACAAGGGTGCATAACAGATGCCCCACGTGTAGACAGGAGCTTGGAGATATTAGATGTCTAGCTTTGGAGAAAGTGGCTGAGTCACTTGAATTGCCTTGCAAGTACATGATTCTTGGATGCCCCGAAATTTTTCCTTACTACTGCAAACTCAAACATGAGGGTCTGTGTAACTTCAGGCCATACAACTGTCCATATGCTGGATCGGAATGTGCTGTTACTGGTGATATCCCTTTCCTTGTTGCTCATCTGAGGGATGATCACAAGGTGGACATGCATTCAGGCTGTACTTTTAACCATCGTTATGTGAAGTCGAATCCTCGTGAAGTTGAAAATGCGACATGGATGTTAACAGTAAGTTGATTGACGATGATAATTTGCCATAGATCATACAAGGCATGCAAAGTGTTTGTCCATAAGAGATCTAGTTATGTAATTATCATTTGAAGTTCAGGATTCATCAGTTTTGGGACATTACATAGAACAGAACCGATGCCTACTTATAACAATGGTGATAATAGTTTTTATAACTTAACAGCAATTACTAAATAATATAGCTTGGTAGATCAAAGCTTTCATGATATGGACCAAATTGGATTTCTTGTGGTTTTATTTGTTGATGTGCATCAGTTGCCTTAATTCTTTGTATCTCATAGTAATACACGTGTTTTTTCTAGATTAGTACTGAACTATATTTTTGATTAACCATGCTTAGGTTTTCCACTGTTTTGTCCAATACTTCTGCCTCCATTTTGAAGCTTTCCAGTTGGGAGTGGCCCCTGTTTATATTGCATTCCTCAGATTCATGGGGGATGAAACAGAAGCCAGGAATTACAGTTACAGCCTGGAGGTTGGCGGATATGGGCGGAAACTCGTCTGGGAAGGCACCCCAAGAAGCATAAGAGATAGCCATAGAAAAGTTAGGGACAGTCATGACGGCCTCATAATTCAGCGTAACATGGCATTGTTCTTCTCTGGAGGGGATAGGAAAGAGTTAAAGCTTCGAGTTACAGGGAGGATATGGAAAGAACAGCAGAACCCTGAAGGTGGGGCTTGCATTCCTAATCTCTGTAGTTAGAGCTCATCAATTCTGTCTCCTCTCTCATTCTTGCCCTACGTGTGTGCCGTGTTTCTTGTAAGTGGCAATACTATAAGCAGATGGAAGATGATTTTGAGGACCTTTATGTTTGATACTGGAGGCCTAAAGCTTTAATGAATTCTCAGTGAAACTTCCTCTGTCGAATCGGTTACAGTTCACCACGTTCTATACATGATGTATGTTAAATTCCAATAGTTGAGCATAAATTGTAGATGGGTTTACACTATGGAGTGTTAATGATCTAAGTTCGATTCTTGATTTCTTTCTGATCTCCATTTGCAACTAAATTTAGAAAATTATCCATAGAAGTTGCATGCCACTGAAGAGAATTTAAAAGTATAATCATCCAACTGGAGCTTATTGATAGGAGAATGTTGAAGTTGGAAACTTCGTAAAAACTTGCATGAACAACTGACTATAATCAATGGTTTTGTGGCTCATCAAAAAGACATATTTATAACATTTTTTATTATATTCAAATTGGAGACAGCAATTTAATTATAAATATATATAAAAAAAAAAAAGAGAAAACAACTGACCATTGGGAAAGCTTTGACGATCACGGCAGCCATTGTTCAACCTGTATTCTTGGTCTAAGACTCACACATTCCAAATGGGGGCAGCATTCTCGTGTAGACTTGTTCGCTATAGTTACCACCTTATGTTGCTGCCTTTAGTTGACGGTTCTTGTACTTTCACAACTATTCAACAGGACCAATCAATCTTGTGGATGACAGTCTGTAATCATATCAGAGCTTCAAAGTAGAAGAAGTTTAGGGCCGTCTAGGGCTTATTTGGTATTAATGCATTTTTTAGTTTTGATTTTTAACACAAAAATCGATAAATACAATATATTAATATAACACAAAAATTAAGAATAAAACACAAAAATTAATATAAATATATTAAAATATTTGTTTCTAATTTTTTCGTTTATATTTTTTAAATACAAAAATTAAAAATGCAATAAAATTTTTTAAAAAACAGCACAAAAATTAAAAAATATATAAAAAATTATTGAAATCACAAAATAGGAATAGAAAATAAAAAGTTGAACTAAACAAATCTTTAAGCTTGTTTTATATAGCTTTTATTTTTTATTTTTTAAAATACAAAAATTGAAAAAACAATACAAAAACCGAAAAATACACAAAAATTAATATAAAAAACTAAAATTACAATAAAAATTACAACAATACCAAATTATAGCTTTCCAATTCCGTTTGTTATTTTAATTTTTATTTGTTTTAATTAGTTTTCATATGTTTTTTCAATTTTTACTATTTTTTAGATATTCATATTATATTTATGTATTTTTTCAGTTTTTATATTATAAAAAATAAAAAATAAAAATGAAAAGTGATTCAAACAAGCCCTTAAATTGTTGTCTGATAGACTAAACTTTATTCTCGGAGGATTTATGCTGCAACTGGAGCCATTTCAGTTGAGGATGCCATTTCTTGCTTGATCCACTTCAAAGGGGGATCTTGCTAGTTCCTCCAGCTCAAGCTTGAAATTTCTGCACTAAGCAGACCATGTAATGAAATGCTTCCCTGATAGAGCATGAGTTGATGAATCATGTCTCTTTGTGTAGAATAAGATCCTCCTATGCATTTTACTTATTCATACCACTGCATTAAAATACGAAACAGTATGTAGTTGCTAAATGTTGTTTACAGTAGGTATATACCAATGAATTGGATGTGATAACCATCAAGCTAACACAGTACTTGCAGTACTGGCAATCTTTTTCTTTCTTTGGTAAACACATTCAACTACCATATTCCTAATGCCTATGGTGCAGAATTTGGGATTTCAATTAAAGACAGAATCAGCAGTCAGCTTATTGTTTTTTCTTTAAAAAACCATAAAAGCATATGTATTACCATGAAGAAAGAGCAGAGTTCGTGATGCGAGGCTCGATCTACTAAATCATTTGAAAGAGGTCCCCATCAAATTAGTCGTGACTAAAATTATAGAGAAATGTTTTACACACAGGTTTGTTCTCTAGTCCAGGCATTCCCCGTTATGATGGACATCAAACCTTCTATCTGTTAAATCAGAAAGCGTCATACTAA
Source organism: Pinacopodium congolense (assembly GCA_028565735.1). NCBI lineage: Eukaryota > Viridiplantae > Streptophyta > Magnoliopsida > Malpighiales > Erythroxylaceae > Pinacopodium > Pinacopodium congolense. The sequence continues at coordinate 3,366,584 of JAOXYD010000004.1, read as the reverse complement.
TTGTCATGAAAGAACGTCAACTTGCAAAGAAATAAATAGAGGTATTCTCCTCGTGAACAATTTCTCAGCCCTGCCTTAACATGCATATGTACACTATATATTCACTAACACAGATCCAGGTTGACAACATAATTTAGCACATCGAGGCAGAGATCTGGCAGTCTCATCAAGGCGACAATCCAAGATATGAGATATAGTTTCAAGGAAAGCAGCCTCGCTTGAGCCCGGGAGCACAGAATCCTTAGCCTCTTGGACTATTTCCTCAATCAAGGATTCTTTCTTCAGGGCTTCTCGGCACATTATGCTTCCAATAGCAAAAGGGGTCAACCCCCTCTCCACCCCTTTCTTCAAAAGCAGGGTGGAGATGCGAAGTGTGCGTGCACATTCCACTGACAAATGCCATCCATAAAACTTTAGAAGGGATATATCTGCTTCAGCATCCAGTGACTTTATATAGTCAACAGTATCAGAATCAAAAGGTTGACGAGCTTGGGGCCAATAAAGCCAATCAAATGTGCAATCTTCAAACTGCAACAAAAATGCATTTTTCATCATCATTGATTCAGTATTGACCAACAGGAAGACACTAACAATGATTTTAGCAATGGAGGTTCAACCACAAACTGTTTTCGGTAAGATGAAACCAAACCAGAAAAATTTTTAAAATAAAAACTGAATACAGAAACGAAAAAAAAAAAGAACAGAAGAAGTTGCATTGACCTGAGGGAAAAATTACTTATAAAAACACCACTTACACTTTCTGGCAAGCAGTATCCATGGTCGATTGGGATCAACACAGTCTGTCCACTCTGTGCATCTTTGCTCAACAAGATGTTCCCAGCATGCCTATCTGCATTTGCCATCCGTATATCCAGTACAGCAATTTTATGAACTTCCTTCAATGGAAAGGCGGCAGGACCCATATCCTCACAACTTCCACTGTTTTCCATAAACATCTGCAAGGACCCAATCTTGGGGGTTATATCCCCCGAGTAATTAAATCGTTTATGCAAGCACTTGACCATAGCTGTAGGTGGGACCCCAGCAAAGCCCTTCTCAGCACCAAACAGGGACCTGCGTCCCCTCTTTGGATGATCCAAGATGTAAGCTGCAACTTCCCTAAGAGCTCCTTCTCCAACTTTCGTGCCCTTCTTCAGCCCTTCACCATTATGAGATACAAGTAGGCCATTAGGATTATTTACGGCATTCGGTTCCTCATCAATGGGCTTGAAAACAGAAACAAATCTCTGTCCCCTAGAATCCTGCATGAAGTAAGTCCCTCCTGTACCTTCCATAGACCTAATCGGCTCATTCCTGCTATCTAACCCATCAAAGGTAGAATTAATCATGTCCCCGACTTCACGGGGCAGATTAATTTTGGAGTTGACAACAATTGGCTCCAACAAGAAATCCCCGCAAGGAGGCTTTCTTGGAACAATATCTTTGCTAAGTTCATAACTTGTCCTATCTTTATTTTCAGCAGCAGCATCATACTGTTTTCCACTTGTGTCTCCATCACTCACTCGTGGGACCTCAATGGACAACTCAAAGTTTTTGTCCACAGGCCTTGCTCGGACCTTCACAGATTTCCTTACTAACAAATGTATTGCATCATCGTTATTATATTTACAAATGTCATCAATAAGCCATTGATCCTTGAGTGGTTTCCCATCACAAATCACTTCTTGCTCATCAAGATCATCAAACTTCTTCTCCTTCTTTGCAATCTGTTGCTTCACATACCCAACATCCCTCCCCCGCTCGACGCAGAACGTGAACTCTTTCCCACTTGCAGTCTTAACTTTTATAACCTGAAGATCGGACAGCCTAAGTATCAAATGCAGAACATTCCCATCACCAATGCCATAATCACGGACAAGAGAGTTGCTTCTAGACAACTCCCGACCTCCACAAACCAGCTTTTGATTCTTTACAACAAACCCTTTATACGATTGAATCCTTAGCTTCACAGATTCAATAGAATCAGACCCTAACACACGCATGGGCATCATAGACCCACCAACCGATAGATACACCATAATGAACTCTTGAGAGAACACACAAGGTTGGGCATTACCGCAACTAGACGGTAAAGCATGGTCATTCTGAACGGGAGTGAGAGCAACACCAGCAATAGACATTTTTCTTCTCTTTTAAGGTTTTTTCCCCCTCTCCCTCTCGTACAAAACTATTTCAATTACAACATCAACACTATACAAACGAAAAACATCACTCTATGTTCTCGTACTTCTCTTTAACGACCATCTTATCAAAACCTCGAAATGATCAAGTAAAACCCTAACCAGGTACAGACCAAACCGGCCTGTGCAAAAACCCTAGAAAAGTAAAACTCCGATAAATCGGAGCCGAAGCTAGAGCGAATCAAGGCCAAACTGATCGTTTAAAGGAGAGATCGAAATAACGGAATCAAAATTGAAAAAAAAAAAGGGAGCAAATTATGGGCGAAGACTGAGAAATGAAGCAACGATTTAGACGAGTAAGCGCATAGAAAAATAAAACAAAAGGATTCTTACCGAAGGGTTGGAAGAACCGAAGAGGATTAGCAGGAGTAAGCGAGAAATTAAAGATCAAATCTACTTTTAGTAAAATGCATATTATCCAACAATCGATCCATATGCGTAACAAACAAACATCGTCTCTTGAGAGAGGAGAGAGTGAGAATCGGGCAAAGTAGAATTACGCGTACAGTGATAATGGCTTGCTCTTCACGGGAAGATCGTTGCAATAAAATACGTTTTTGACTTTCAAATAGAAAGTGCTACCTCGGATTCGCGGAACCTTCTTTATTTCTTTTTTCTAATGCATTTTTTTATCTTCAAAGAAAGATTATAATATTTTATTATATTCAAATAAAAAATTTTATTTTATTTATATAACATTTTATTTTAAAAAATTAATTTAATTTTTAATAAAAATTCAGTTAAAATTTTAAAAAACCTCAATTTTCTTTTAGACTTTATTTAGAAGTGTAGAATCTTTTAGTAATCTTTTATCATATCACTCATTGATGTGAAATCAAAATTTTATGGGTTATAATTAATAATGAGATAAAAATTATCAAAAGATATTAAACGTATAATTTTAAATAAAAATTTAAAATTTTTATTTGTATAACATTTCTATTCAATTTTTTATTAATATTAAAATTTTAATTGAGATATTTATAAAATGATGGAAGTTAAAATGTATTTTTAATTAATATATATTTCTTTTTATCTTTTTCCATTTTTATTTTTCCTTTTTTAAGAAAAATATTAGTCACAAGGGTTTCCTGTGGTTTCCTGTGACTTATCTATTACACGGTCGAATGGTTCAACGGCTCCTTGTTTCTACTGTGTTCTGTTCGATTTGAATATATCAAATTCAACCACAATGTCGGTGGCGTCTTCAATTTTTTTTGGACTGATTTTTAATTTTTTTATATTTGTTTAACGGTCGGTTCTGTTCTTTTAAAATGTTAGATGCCCTTATGAGTACTTTTGCGTCTGCCACGTCAGAATAAATTCAACGTTCCAATGTCAGGAGGGACCAGATACATGAAAATTATTGTGATTTTCGTCATGAATTAGTTGTACACGATGACTTAAAATATGATGTTCAGCGGCGGATCAACGGGTGGTCGGCCTCCCTAATCCTGATAGGGAACGAATTTAATTCGTATGGACCATTGACTCATCCAACATTTACGAAGTAAGTTGTTCGAATTAGAAAGCATTAATCTTTCAATATTAATAGGCTCAAATTTTTATTTAATTATAAATCGATATTTTATTTTAATTTATCCCTGTATTTTAATTTGCTTGCTTATCAAATAATCTATTTAAAATATATGAATTACAAATCAATAGACATATTGGTGATTTATTCGATAAAGATTAAAAATATAATAATTACAAGTTAAAGTTGTTTGCTCAATAAATAATTTATTTCAAATGTACGATTTATAAATTATTACAACTAATTTACTTAATAAACACTCAAAATCATCAATACCTTCCTGTGTCATTTATCGATTGGTACGATATGGCTTTAGTAGTGTACTAACCTAAATATCAAAGTGTATCAAACTTACTAAAATATATCGATCGATATTTGCAATATTTAGTATCTATTAGGGTTAAAATAAAAATTTACATAAAATTTTAAAATTTTTAAGAAATCAAAATATAAATATGTTAAAAATTTTTAAATATCAATCAACCACTCCTCTACATCGATCATTCGGTATGATGAAAATATTTTAAACATCGATCGACGATAGTTGACCAATGTGTTAAAAAACCAAAATCTCATCTTAATACTCAACAACCTTGTTCTTTCTTTTTCCTCCATCTTTCAATCTTTAACTTTCTCTTCATTCGAAAACATAAAATTTATCTTTCTCTTTGCAAATCTCACATAACTAAGTTCAAAACTTCACATCTAACTTTTATCTCACTCCAACAATCAAATTACCCTTTTAAAACATTAAATAATCACAAAATTCACTCGTTCATCCAACCTTAACTTTCTTCTCTTTTGCCGTGATTTTTCGAGTTTTAAGGGAGATTTCATCAGGTAAGACAATCATTTAGCATTCCTTCTGTATTTGGATTCATTTTCATTAATTAATTAAAAATTTTTCAATTGAAATTAATAAATTTCTAAACTTGATGTAATTGGAAATTTTCAATTTCCTAAATTTTTATGTAATGAATTATCAATTAATATTTAATTAATCATTTTCTAAATATCGTATAAGTTGAATTTCATATAAATGCATATATATTGAATCAAATTTATATTTGAATAGAATTAAGATTTTAAATTTTTTTTTTTTCAATTTCTGTCATAATTCTTTAAAATTTTCAAATTTTAATATATTCTTATGAAATTATGAGTAAATTAAGATAGTAGAATTATCAATTACATCTAGTTTTCTTGAATTTAGATTTTCTTAATTTATGTACATGAAAATTGGGGCTTCATGTTTTGGTGAAATTGTTTAAAAATTTTTAAAATTGAATGTATTTTTATGAAATTAAAAGTAAAGATAAACTAGTTGAATCATCAATTGAATTTCATTTCATCTAATTTTTTATTTTCTCCAATTTAGACATATGGAATTTGGTTTATTTAATTTATGTCAAAATTCTTTGAAGTTTTTTAAAATTGAATGTAATTTCATAAGATTAAAAGTAAAAATAGGCTACTTAAATCATCAATTAAATGTGCATAATGACTTAAGTTTATTTACTAGCTATAATTAACTTGTTGCGTTTAATCAATTGTATTAATTTTTACAGGTAAATGAAGGAAAGTTCAACTACTTCCAATAATTCAATCTCTTTGAAGAGATTTGGTGACCTAATGTGAGCTTATGAGAGAATTGTTCCTGGCGCGAGAAACCAAATAATATGTTTGTAATGTAACAAATACTTAAGAGGATGGAGAATCATTGGATTAAAGAGACATTTAATTGGAATTAAAGGTGACCTGGAATTTTTTCAAAAATTAATCGAAAGAATGCATTAAAATAAAGGATCAGTCTACAAACACGAAACAAAAGCCAAAAAGGCTAACAAATGACAAGCAGATAAGAAATCAAGGAACAAAGAAAAGGATCAAGCTGTTAAATGTCAGTTGGTTTTCAACTTGGGGCTCATTCTAGAATGTGGACACAAATGGGGCATGGCTACCATTAGCTCATGCCGTAAGGTGTTGGTGTATGTCCCACAATGAGTGCA
>JAOXYD010000004.1:3308843-3325427 GCA_028565735.1 Pinacopodium congolense | reverse complement strand
GGTGTGATGGGCCACATGTGAGATGTAAAAGATACAAAGCACGTTTTACATACCTGACCAACAACAAAATAGAACTCACATGAGTATATGTAAGCAGAAAAACAAATGCAACTACATGTTATCATTCAAGACCAATGGCAGGAAAGAATATCTGTGTGTTATGCAGAAGGTTTAGAAAGGAAAACAAGGCATCAAAAATTAAAAGTGGTACAGATATGGCAACATTTATCATCCATGGCAGCGCCAAATAACAAGTCTGCATGTCATGAAATGTATAGAAATGACAAATAAGATATTACTTCTAAGCAATGTAAGGGACAAACTAACAGGTAAATTCTAGTAAAGTGCAAGATAAATATCAAAGATGATTAAACTCAAAATTGCGTAGCTTGTCAAACAAAATATATCCACGAAGAAGAGATCATACTTGAGAGCTAACTCAGTATGCTGGAGTCTGTAATAAAATACAGCAAGGTCCCCATAACTTTTCATAGTATCTGGATGATCGAGTCCTAGTTCTCTCTCATTTATATCCAAGGCTTTCTGCTGATATATGGTAGCCTGTAATGATAGATAATTAATACTGGTGTCTAAATGTGAATCGTAGGGAAATAAATTTGTTAGGCCATCTTGCTGCTGAAAATAGTGATATAGACCTGATTGAAGTCTCCAGTGTGGTACAATACTACAGCAAGAAGACTGTAAGCTCCAGCAGCCATTCGATGGTAGGGACCACAAACTGCCACTAGCTTGGCAAGTGCCTGTAAACAATATAAAAGTGCATTGAAACACTACAGTGCAATAGAAGAGGGTGAAGTGAATGGCAGGGTGAAAACCCGTTTAACATTTGGAGTGACATAAACAGAAAAAATCTCATGACCAAAAATCTTTCCCTACTAGACAAAACAACTGATTCTTGAAAGCCATGTACCTTAGTACCATAGGCTACTGCATCTTCAAGTTTCCCTTTATCTAAGGCAGTTTTGGATGATTCAAGAAGTTGCCTTCCATCTGCAGAGGAGCATGCTGCTTGCTGCATAAATTTTAAAATTGCAGTTCAATAAATTCAAGAAATTCAAGAACTTTTAAGATAAGAAATATATAGGCTTCTACATGCAATGTACCTTATGCACTGGGACCAGGCTGACCACATCTGATTTCTGGAACGGATGTGGTGAATTCATATCAAAATCCCGTGGCACCAACTCAACACCCACCTAGAAGAGCCATGGCAAAGCAAAAGAAAGAATATAAATAAGTTCTCATTTTTTTTCCAATTATTAACTCAATTAGGTTGAAGATCTCCAACTGTTTCCTAACAGAGGACGCTCTGTCCAGAAGAAAATGCAATCAGAGTGAAATGAAGTTCACAACATTGGTGGGACAGAACTGTGGCAACAGAAGTAACATTTGGTGGACCGATTACTATAAATTAGCAAAAGTAATCATTATATACACATAGTAATCATACTTCAGCACATAAGCACCAAGAACACAGATTGGAATTTATTGGAGCAAGGACAATCAAATCCATTTATGCATACAAAAGATTTTGCCTTTAAACTTACAAATCCACCATCAAACTATCGTTTACTTCTCGGAAACCTCCCACAGAAAAATGAAATACATCTGCAAATTTTATTTTATAATTGTCCATGATGCGTCACGAATCTCTCTAGCTCATGCAAGCTTTTCATAAAGAAAACAAAGAATTTTGTAGAAATTCCTTGCTAATAGTACCTTATGGCACAACCCACGAAGGATTGCGTACTTCCTCACATCTCTAAAGTTTGAACTACCAAGGTTCCATTCATATCGCTTTTTTAGAAAATTTTCCAGCCATCTCCATATGAGAGAGTGAACATTGCTAGACCTATTGTTTCCGCCTTCAGGAATCCCAAGCATCAAATTTAAAGCTGCAGCTACTGATACAGCCATTTTCTGATGGTCCGAAACGGCAGCAATCACAGCCTGAAGAACATGTTTAAAGGCTCGCACAATCATCTCATGGATGCAGAGTGACTGTACATGTGACAACTTCTCAGAAAGCTTGACCTGATTCATAAACAAATATCAAACAGCAGATCCCAGTTCACAAGTACAACGAAAGCTCATTTATTTATAGAAATCTGCAGATGCAATTCAAAGTCTCCTGATGCCTCCTCATGAAGAAATGGAATTCAGGGATAAAAAGACATGATGGCATCACAGGCCATCAGTATATATTTCTGAAAATCTCAATCCAAGATATATGCTAACAAGAAACTTACAACATGTCCTAGAGAACGCATCCTAAGGCCCCTAGTATGCATAAAATCTGTCAAAGTTCTCCCATCGACTGGCGAAAGCTCCAATGAACCAAAATCTGCTACCTGCAGTTCCTTATCAATACAAAATTCCTGGGAATCTGCAAAAATATTTACTTAGTACAAAGACTTACCAATTTTGGAAGAGCAATATCATTGTAATAGTCCTTGGACATGACAACTAATTCTTCCAAAGACTGTTCATTGCACGCTATGTTAGCTCGCCCAAAAAAAAAAAAAAAAAATTTGAAAGCAGTAACTGAAAACTATCAGAAGTTCACCACCTTGCAATGAAGTCCAGTGTCTGATTCTTTTAGCCGAGCAAAGGCAGCATCAGGTAACAATGTCTGCATTGCCAGCTCATTTGCATGAGCAGTCATTTCAAGCTGGGATTTAGTAGAAGCTGATAAATCAACTTCAGCATCTGCAGTTACTGTGTCCAAGGTTGATCTGGGGTTCTCAAAGTGCAATTTTGGATTGTTTTCATCTAATCTTTTCTTGTTGCTTTTAAGGGACCTTAGAGGTGTCCCAAGGCCCTCAACCTTCATTTCTTTTTCTTGTGAAGGTTTCTTACTGGTCTCCAAGGATGGTTTTTTATCCTTCTCTGTATTTTTCTGATCTTGCAGATGTTGTACCCAACAGGCTCCTAGTTCCCATCTAATATGATTATCCTTCTTAGAATCCTCTTCTTCAAGCTTGGTGAGACTTTCTTCCAGCACTTTTTCTACAAAAGCTTCGGCAGCAATAATTTCTTCAAAAGGTTGATGAAGCATCTGTTTACTGGGTTCTGAATGTGTTGTCTCATGAAGTAGTAGTCTCAAACTATAAAGTGGATAAAATTAGACGTCTCCATATCAAAACAAGAAGACCAAATAAAAATAGCAAGACATTTAGCACTACGTAAAACATGCATTTTCATTTCCACAAATAAAACCTTTAAAAAATAATTCTTGAAGTCTCTAAAATAAATATTCAGGACATTTTTTATGGAAATTGAAATATTTTAAAGCATTGCTGATCATGTTCTAATTTCTAGAAACCTTCAGGAGAAAAAATCTACTTGTTAAATATCTAAAACTTCAAAGTGGAACCCATAGGATTCACCTCGGTCTTCTTTCATCAAAAGCAGACCATGAGTTAAACACACTGCCTGTATGACACTCTCCTGGTAAAGAAATGAGTGGAATGAAGAATTTGCAAACTAACCACAACATGTTGATGGATTTTAGAAAGTTGCAATAAATTGAATATTTATTCCTCTTTGCAGATAAACAAAACGACCATTTTTGGATAAAGCATAATTGTAAATATGGGTCTACAATTAAGTAATAAACAGAGGACAACCTGTTGATGTTAAGGGCATTGGCACCGCCTTCTGGTTGCTCAAGTACAATGCTTTCAGCTAGACGACTAACTTTCTTCTCTTCCTTGCCCTCAACTTTCACAACTGCAATGTAACCACAGTACCTTACACTAACAATACCAAGAGTGGAAATATCCTGCACATACAGTGTAAAACAATCATCAACTAATCTACAACATTTGCAACTACAGCATTTAAGGTTCCAATAACTCACATGTGCAGCAGTATTTTCATCAGCAGTGATTCCTTTCAATAGGTTTCGTTCTACTAACTTCTTTTTATCAACTCCTGTTGCTTGAATGCCATCAATTTTAGTGTCCACCTTAGAACTTGCATTAGAAGCATCTTTCATGACCTCAATGCTCAAGTCTCCCACTCTCTCTGTATAAGGAAACTCACAATTTGCATCCAAATGCAGTGATTTCTCTTTTCTTATATGCTGCACAGCTTTAATAGCTCTAAAAATAGCAACATCAACAAATAGGCTATGCAGAAGGAAGGCTTTCCTGTCCCGGATCTGCCTCTCCTCTGCAGTTTTGCAAGGCATGGATGCAATGAACAGAAACTCATCAGCCCAAGGTATCAAATCACTTTGCCCATCTCTTCCTAGACCACCTCCATTACCTCCCCATAATTCATCCTCTACAGGAAGAGGAGGAAAAGATGCATGTGACTGTGCACCAAAGGGTGGGATAAGCCATGTGTTTGCTCTAAATCCATAAGGAAGATTCCCAAACTGAAACAGGAAGACAGAAAAAAAAAAAACAGTTCTTATTGACGTAGATACGCCCTACAACTCCTTAATCTCCCTAATTAGTATTATCTTGCTGTTGCTTTCGCAATGTAGTCAAAGCCATTTGAAAGAGTGCATCAGCACAGTGATTGTGTACCTTATTACGATCCAAGAAAGCTTTCATCAGGTCATCATAAGCCTGAAACACAAACACGAGATAATCAACTCCAATCAAAACCATGGGCCAGGTGGGGACAATGGGATTAAGATAATGGAAATAGACATTTGTTTATTCTAACATCTAACCAACTAAAAGATTGTTTCCACATAAAGCCAGGACCATGATACCATAATCCTGAGGATGAACTTGCATATCTCCAAATGTACCCTTACATACTTTGAGAACCCCACAACAGATGAACAGAGCAAATGACACCAAGACCTTTCAAGTAATATTTTGATGCTCGCAAACTTGTATGATTCGATAAAAGATGAAGCCAATTAGAGTTAGAGTAGTATAATTTCCCCATTTAATTCAAATAAGACGTCCAAATCAAGATGGAGTAGAGAAGCGAAACTAACTTTATCAAAGGCTCTACTAAGCTGCCGTAGTAAATCAACAAGATTATGGCATAGAATCCGCTGCTTGCCAACGCTATAAAACCCCTTTCTACAAGCTTCAACCTGAACCAACTTCCCGTTGCAAAGTTTCACCTGGTCATTAAACCAAACACATTATCAACAATTCCAAAATATAAAAGAAAAGAAAAGAGTAAACCAACTATCGCCTTACATCCAAAGAGAAAAGATGATCATCAGCCGTAATCTCATCAACTTGCCGTTCGGTTGCCCTCCTTATAACTGCAATGTGAGTGGCACTTAGAGATTACACGCTAAGGGAAGAAATGGAAATATAGATAAAGATAGAAATTAAATCGTACATTGAATAGGAGGAGTAAGGTGGGAAAGGGAAAAGAAATCGTAAAAACTCCCAAGCTTAGGGCACGAATGGTTCATCTCTCCTTCTGTCTCCATAGGCACATCTTTCGAAGACGCCTTCGTTGGAGACGATATCTTAGGACTAGTTGTCGCTGCCGCCGAGCAGTCATTTGCTGATTGCGATCTCGCAGTGGCCTTTTTGCCATTATTCTTTTCTTCTCCGACGACTACATTCTTCCCGGTGTCGGACTTGGGCTTCTCCGACGGACCAAAGCATGTCGTACAGGCGACGATGTCCAGAAGCCGCCTAACGTGCGCCACCGCGAGCTCCTCATCGTAGTTCTCTAAAGCAGGAAAGAAGAGAAGTAAAGAGAAGAAAAGCAAAAGGTCAACTTTATCCCCACTACAAATAATTTTCTTGTTAACTTCATGTAAGCGCGTCGTTTCCACGCACGGTTAACTATAATAACGGTTCGTTTTGGTTCCCGCCTTTTCCTTGACGGGAGAAGAAAACAAACGGTGTCGTTTATATACATCCGTTATTTGTTTAGAACTAAACGGTGTCGCTTCTTGTTCTTTGTTGCAACATTCATTTATTTAAACTTTCTTATTCATTTTTATTTCTTTTATAAATCAGTTGAAATGCCCGTTAAGTTTATTAGTATTTCTGAATCTTTTATCCTCATATTGCCATGAGAGTTCCTAAATTTTATTACAGTCCTATGAACCTTTTTAATTTTGGCAGGGGACAAAGAAACGTCTCCTCCTTTATTGTACAAACATGTTTTTACGTACATGGAAAAGGAAGTTTACGTACCAAACTTGTTTTTTGGAACATAACACGAACACATGTTAGATGTTAACAACTTTAAATAATTTTTTAAGACTAAAAATTCAATTGTAAGAAATTACAAAAGTCAATATTGATAACTATGATCTTGACGATCCTTTGTTTTATGCGTTATTTTTTTTTTATTATCCATGTAGGTATTAAAATTAATACCTTCCATTAAGGTAAGCACGCAAGGCTTGAGCGCCAAAACATCCACCGTATCCTTTAATCTTGACCCTCGAATCTGCAATTAATTTACAAACAATAAAAATGAAATTTATAGGATATGATGTTTTAGATAACACATGCCTCCAGTACCAAAGTGAGAAAAACTTACCTCATGGGACAAAGAAAAATTTGTGATGTAGCAAGTCTCAGTGTTGACAGATAGGAGCCGGCGAACATCTATTATCCTGTCTGTCGATATCCCCTGCTTCCAACGTCAATCATAATTATTACAAGTTAAACGAACTCAAAAAATGAAGACTGCTAAAGCCATGTTTATTTTTTATTTTTTAACACAAAATTAAAAATAATAATACATAATTTTTAAAAATTTTAAAATAATATAAAATTTTAAAAAATAAAAAATAAAAACTGAAGTAAATGAATCCTACACTTTCACGGAGAGTGACGCAATTCACACCAACCATGTAAGAACCAAAATCTCCAGTTCCCTTAAGGGATAGAGAGTCTAAGGGCATGTTTGGTATAGATTTAATTTTATGTTTTAATTTTTTATTTTTTAAATATAAAAATCGAAAAAAATAGTATAAAAATTAAAAAAGATCACATATTAATACAATATAAAAATAAAAAAAGATAGAAACAAAAATTAATACAAAAATACAAAAATTACAATTTAAAATCATAACCAACAACAATATCAAATAACTCTTAAATTTTACTTGGAATTAGATTATATTAGTTCTCAAATAACTCTAATTTATAGTGACCACATTCTCATATTTGGTTGCTTTTAAAATATGTAAAATTGATTTAAATAATATTATTTGTGAACTAATAATTGACACTGACAGATGGATATTTACACATATCCTCGCTTCGTAGGAAATAAATACAAAACAACATTCAATGGGGAGGAAAGACACTCTAACCAGAAATTGGGTGCTTCTGTTTTTTTCTACTCACTTGCTACAAATTTCAGACGACACTCCTAATCAGTCTACCATATTATGGACTAAAAACCAGTGTTTTCTTTACAGTTTGGTCGTAACTATAAGAATCCAATTTTTAAATTTTAACTGTTCAAGCTAGATTACAAGCAAAACCAAGTTTTGCAATCTGATGAGAATAACCTACAGAAGATGCCTATAGGATTCTGTGATAGAATACATGTGTCTTAAAGTATATATAGTCGAAAGAATATTTAACTAGATGTGCGTCATTCAATTACACATAGGAACAAAGAGCATGTCAATCCCGTGAAAGAATCTACTAATAATTCCAAAGCGAGAACCGCTTATGTGGGAGGACCAAACCTTTAGAACAACCAGAGTTTCATCAGGAAGTTTCACTGTGATATCGGTAACAACTGGAAGAACTGCAATAATCGAAACATTATTAAATGGGGCATTCAACTCATCGACAGATTATGAATATAGAGTAGAAATCTAAGAAGATAAGATGATACCCTTCTCTTCTTTCTTCTTCTTTTCTCCTTTTGCCTTGCCACGACTGTTCCTTGGTGCCATTTTCGACCTTTGCTCAATTGAAACTAGCTGTAACTCTTTACCTATTTCATTAAAGCTGGAATTATATTCTACCAAAAAAAAAAACAACAAAAAAAAAGCAAAGCCCAGAAGCAACCTAAATCAAAGTCTCCAATCCAAAAAATCTCATAAAGCATTTCATAGTAGAAGACGATAAAAGAAACTATAACCCATTAACATCATGTAAATAGTTAGAGCTTAAGAAACTATCATTACCCAGATAGCAGAAAGTCCAGGGCTCGAAGAATACGGATAGAGAGTGCGAAAGAGAGATTAAACAGAGTCTTCAATGCAATAGTAAAGTTGAAGATAGCGAAACTGGGCAAACAACTTAGAGCTGAAACCAAGCTATGTAGTAGGCGAAACAGAGATTAAAAGGGTAGCTAAGGATAATGATGAAGAGGGCTTAAATCATTAAGGAGGAAACGAAGGGAATGGTAAGGACGCGAGAGTGAGACAGAGAGAGAAGGGAGGAGATATAGAGAAGGGTACGATAAGGAAGGAAGGGCGGAGATTTAACGGTCAGATGATAAAATGGCATTTTATGGAAGTTTCTGGGTTATTAGAGTAATTACAATAACTTGGATTTTTTTAATAAAAAAATCAATGGAAATATGCACTCCCCCGGTAATATTTAATAATTTCATCGGATAAACTATTCATATATTGAAATTTGTAAATTAAATAAAAATTAAAAAGTTACGGAATATAAAGGCAATTGATGGAAGGAATTAGTTTTTGGAGTGCAAGAATTGCTTACTTGCATGAGAATTTAACAAATTTTTGTTATCGATAATTACAGGATTTTCTCGTAAGAAGAACTTGTGGTATTGATTAATGACTTGTCAGCCAATTTTGTTGTCATTTAACAGAAGAATACAAAAAATTTAATTGAATTGGATGAACAGTTGTTGAATTGTAAGACTTAAATTTCACACGACTCCTATCGTAGAAAATGACTAATTTTCTTCTCCTACTTATTAGATAAATGCTAAATTATCATTTATTTATTCATGTGTCTAAGAGGAGTAAATTGAAAAATGCAAAGTAAATGCCTTGTTTGGTATTATTATCATTTCTTGTTTTTGTTTCTTATTTTTTAAAATATATAAACTAATAAAAACAGCACAAAAACTGAAAAAAATAACATATTAATATAGTACAAAAATTTTAAAAATAACACAGAAACCAATAAAAATATTACAGAAATCAATACATATACATAAAAATAAAAATTAAAAATAAAAACAATAAATAATACCAAACGTGTTCAAAGTGAAAGAATCATTCCACCTCCTTCAATCTATGTAGATTTTGTATATGTGAAAAGAAAAATATATTCAAATTTAAAGTTTGAGAAGATTACCTCTTTTATCTCAAACTTTAATTCTTTTGTGATAATATAGAAGTTAGGATTAATAATGAGTATTAATCTATTTCCTTAATACTTGAATTTGAATCTAAAAAAATTTAAATTAATTCTGATTAAATTTAATCTGATTTATTAATTTTGATTGAAATTTGAATTAATTTTTCATAAATGATCAATTTGAAAATTTTATCAAACTCAAGTATAAATCTAATTAAATTAAGTCCTTTAATTTTGAGTTAGGTCCAAATGAAATTTTCGTTTTTAATAGAAACAAATTTGAAATGCTCTTATTATTCTAATACCTTTGCAAATAGTTTATTATAAAGAAGGGGGGGAAAAAAACGAATAGAAGGAAACTGACGTAAACGTTAATTTTCTGTTAACTCCTGAAACTTATGATGTTTGTATATGCCCATCTGTTAACTGATCTTCCGATTTTGTTTAAAGTATTTCAATATGGTAGGCATTGATAGAGCAATATTAAAATGAATGCATGTTTGGTATTTTTTTTCGTTTTTATTTTTTATTTTTTATTTTTATATATGTATTGATTTTTATAATGTTTGTATTAATTTTTGTGTTATTTTTTATATTTCTATATCATATTAATATATTATTTTTTTTATTTTTATGTCATTTTTATTATTTTTATATTTATAAAAATAAGAAACGAAAACTGAAAATCACAATCAAACTAAACAAGGCCTATAATTATGTAATCATTTTTCTTTTTTTTTGTAAAAAAATACAGTGTTGCTTTGTTAAACGAATTAATGTTTTTATAAAATGGTAAAGACTGATTACAAAAGCGATGTTTCATGACTGATCATGATTAATTTTAATAAAATAATATTATAATCATAGATATTTATCTGTGTACAGGTTACGTAATTTATTCTTGCAAGGTATTAGATCTTTTGAAATTTTTTACCAACTCCATATTAATTTAAAATGTATTGATTCATATATAATGTATTTAAAATTTTATTTTACTAATATTGAACTAATTTCTTTGAATACACTATCGTTCACCAATTCAACACCAAATCTAGTGTGGAGGTCATGTTCATCATATGCTCTGGCTGCAGTCAACAACGTCGGTCATTTTAGGTCCAAACTTAAATAGAAGGCTTCAAGTTTCAACTTCAAAAAACTATTTATAATCTATTTATTATCTCTCTGACGTTGAGCACTGAAGCCTCAGCTCTTAGTTGAACACCATGTGTTATGTACTTCTCATTCGAGTCAACTTCAGCATTTAAACGATTTCACCGATGACACAATACTCTTGCGTTTTTTTTCTTTTTTTTGTCCCTCCAGCTCCCTATTTCAAAAGGAGGAAATGAATTTCAAGTTTTGAGGAGATCTTTCTTTTAATAATAGAACCTTGAAATTGTTATTTTCTTATGTGTTCTTCGAATTATTTTTTAAAAAATACATAATAATTTATTTATTACTTGTTTTAAATACAAACAAAATTTAACACATAAATAAAAAATAATTTATTAATCATATATTTTGAGTAAGACACCTAACAAATTTAATTTAACTTATCGCAAGTAAATTATACTTGAACTAATTTTAGAAATTATATAGATATAAATAAAAAAGATTATGTGAGATA
Organism: Pinacopodium congolense; assembly: GCA_028565735.1. Lineage (NCBI taxonomy): Eukaryota > Viridiplantae > Streptophyta > Magnoliopsida > Malpighiales > Erythroxylaceae > Pinacopodium > Pinacopodium congolense. Next base: position 3,314,525 of record JAOXYD010000004.1, on the reverse strand, counting down.
TAAATAATAAAATAATACCAAAAACAATTAAATTTAAATATATAATTGTTATTTTAATTAATGTTTAAAATCACTAGTTATGACGTAAAAGATAATATATACTCTTTTCTATCACACTAAAGGAGATGTTTAGTTGAGATGTAAGCTGTTAGCTGTGATTTTTTGTTGTGATTTTTGTATTTTTATATTGATTTATGTTTTTTTTTCGATTTTTATACTATATTAATTTGCCTTTTTTTTAATTTCTGTGTTAAAAAAATAGAAAATCAAAATTAAAATGAAAACGAAAACTTATACTAGTTACTTGTCTCTACCACTAATTTAGGTCATCATATTTAGTATAAATTTAAACTCTTATGAATTACTGATACAAGAGATTATGAGATAATAAGAGATATATAGTCTTTAAAGTATCTTAATAACCCTACACAATAATTAAATCACATCTAATAAACTTGTTAAAAAGATCGAATTCATAAAAAGATTACAAATATATTAGGAGTTTTCCAAATATCTATTTATTCGAATTGTAAAAAATAAAGCACTAAAAATTGAAACTCACTAAAAACAAAAGTAAATCTTTCACTAACTAATACAAAGACTTAAGTCGCTGAAAAGTGCTGTCTAATGGAGAATTTCATGATTCCGCCATTAGCTGCTGCATGCCTCCAACATATGAATGATGATATGACAGCCAAAGTAGTTTGAATCCAGAGACCTTCCACATTTTTCTCAATGTAATAGTGCTTTAATAATAATCAATTAAGACCGGACTTTCCATTCATAATAACAATAATTCTTCATACATCAACGATAGTGTTTCTTCATCCATGAGTTCTGCCACATGCTTCATGCATTGCACACACATAACATCGTCTTGTTTTTAAAAGAAGGGACCGACTTGAAAGAAACAAAGCTTATTTCTTTGCGCTTCATCATTGGGTTGAGCAAACACTTGCAGCGAAATGACCGGCCTATCGTTGCATCCGTCAGGATTGGTATCATCATCCCTTCAAGCACCGATGGGTGCAGGTGCAGGTGCCTGAGTTAATCCTGGAGACAGACCGCCACTAATCCGTACCTTTATGAAATGATAGATTATTGTTATGGTATAGTTTTATTATAATTTTTATTATAATATAGCTGGAAATTGTAAATTGGGAGTTGACGTCATTGCCAACGAAACTAGTTGTTATTGATCATTTTTTAAAAAAGTTTTCTTGTTTAGTAATTATTTATTAAAAAGGATAATCAATTGTTAATTTGGTGGTCTTTATAATTATTACAGTTGTTGTTATAAACTAAAATAATGTTGTATATCATAAAAATCATTTGTTAATACGTAAATGTAATTTAGTCCATAATAATTATTATGGTCATGAAACTATACAGGGATGTTTGTTTTTTATTCTAATTTTCGTTTTTTATTTTTATTTTTAGATATAAAAATAAAAATAGTATAAAGATAAAAAAATAATACATAAATATAGTATAAAATTGAAAAAATAATATAAAAATTAAAAAAATACAAAAAGATTGACGAAAACAAACAAAAACAAAAACAGAGAATAAAAACGAATTTAAGATCGTTTAGTTCAACTTTTTATTTCTATTTTATGTTTTTAATATATATATATTTATTTTTGTATTTTTTTTAAGTTTTTTCTTTTTTTATTTTTGCATTGTATTAATATGTTATTTTTTAATTTTTATATTATTTTTTCGATTTTATGTTTAGAAAAATAACAACTAAAAATTAAAACTAAAATCAGTACCAACCATGCTTAAAAAGATGCTTAATTCAACTTTTCCTTTTTATTTTTTTCTGTTTTCTGTTTTTTTAATTTTTAATTTTCAAAATTTTTACTGTATTAATATATTATTTTATTAATTTCTATATTTTATTAATTTTTATATTAAAAAACAGAAACTAAAAATAAAAAATAAGAAGCTACACGAAACAGCACAAAGAAGATTGATCAAATTTGAGGAATTAGCCTCCTAAAACAAAAATTACTGATTGTAAAAGTACAAACATGATTAGAAAGACAAGAATGTGAGTGACATATTGAACTTCATAATTTAATTATAACTATCAAAAACAATGGTAAGACACGTTTCAGCGTTGTACTAGATAATGTTGGCACACAATAAAATGCACATGGTCCAAGGCATAACGTGTTGGCCATGGGGGGTTTTGATTTGTTTAATTGTTTTCGCCTTTAGTTACCATCATCCATCAAGGAAGCAATGTTACAAATAAAGTGAACTTGTGAGTCATATCATGTTCTTAGCCCTTAATTTTAGTGTCTCCCATGATAAAGCATTTTAATGAGATAAAAACTATTATTCATGTGTATAGCAGAAATTATAAGTATAGCCATCGTTTAAATATACTAAATTAGTGAATCCAATCTAAACATCATAATTCAAGTGGGTTTATACTTGAGACCTCCTCACAAAAACTTGAAAATTTTCCACCCATCACTTCAACTAGCGTTTTATAGGAAGGACTTGTATTTTATAATAATAGTCAAAGGTTTGGTACTTAATGGCTTGTTTATAAGGACTATCGTTGGCACTTTCCATCATGAACATACCAGAATGGGGCGGCATCAGATTGCATTAACACTTCGTTCACACTACACAGGATAAGCACTTTCGGATTATATTACGCTTACTTTTAGAGTATATGAGAATTATGAGACACCTTTTCTTTCGTAATCCAGGAGCTTTTTTTTATAATTTCTACAATAAATGCAGTACAGGTGTTGTTAAGTTACTTAACTTGGATTTCTATTGGTCGAATTTGTAGAAAACCTTTAATTAGATTGGTCAGAACATACCAATAAAATCACTTTCTCCTTTTGTCCCGAAGCCAATAAAAAGTGTCCCAAAAGCTAAGGCAACCACGAAGCTTTCGGAGCTTTTAAATATGGGAATGTGGCATTTCATGATCCTGATTGAGAACAACCGCACTGATCCTTGTCTGTGGTTACGTTCCTTACATGTCCTGCAAACCTTTTTTTCCCATCACCATTATCAATTCTTTTGCAGTCAAATGTATGCACTTCAAGCTTCAACTTGCATTCAAAGTCAACGAAGCATCCTGTAGAAAATGATCCATCACAGGATTCAAGAAACTGAATTTGGCTGTAGCATTAGTAACTTCATAGCAAGGGAACAAATTAAAAATGGAATAAAGAGAACGCATTGCCAGTCAAAAGTATGGCATCAAAAGAGAAAAAAATCTGTACCAGTCATGGAGTATAGATCTCTTTGAGTCTAAGAGTTAGGAAACCATCTTCTTCCAAACCGTCATTCGTCAATTTATTCAACCTCCACCAAAATACCAGAATGATTTACGATCTATAGTCAACATAGAACACGAAAGTAAGTCTTGAAATGCATGTAACAATAGACTGCAATAGAAATCACTTAGCTCATCTGAAGAAGTCAGGCAGCTTTTAAACCAACCAAACCACATGCAATTCAAGTCAAAAGGTTTACCATACCAATTGACTAATGTACCAGAATTTGATGAACAATGACTAAGATTATAATGGTATTATAGACTAGCAAAAGTGCAAAAAGAGAAAGAACTGTATTAATACAGTACCTCAATGCACAAAACAATTGGGATAATTAACAGCCACCATTTCCCCACTAGCTCATCTTCTTAGAAATTAATTTCAAATGGTTCCAATTGCTTTCTTCTGTTTAGAAATGTGTAAGAAATGAACCATGGAGGAGCAGCAACTGCACATCAAGATTATGAATCACAAAAAGGGAGAAAGAGTATCGTAAAGACAATTAAGGCATCTATGTCTATGAATCCTCATGTGCAGGTTTTTCATTCTCAAAACAAATGTTCTTTCAATGCTACCGTTGACAAGCTGACAGAAAACAAGAGGAGACTATTACAAGAGATGCACAAGATTCTCTTACTAACCTACCAACACAAATGGGAATCAGAGCTATTGAAGCACCAGCAAACGAGCAGCATAATCTCAATGCTCGCGTATATAAATCTGACAGTCAAATGCAACTTTATGAAACTGTGTCCCCTTACTTTACAAATGCAGCAGTCAATAATTTCATCTGTATTGAAATTTTGAGAAAATTCAACAGCTGAGAGACCACCTGGACTTATTTTCTTACGCGACATGTTGATGAAACCCCAAGAGTACAAGGCAATTCAGTTCCAGTCTAAAAACAAGGTTTCTCAAAAAACATTCTCATTCTAGCATTTTACAAAGACAACAATAATGCCAGTACGACAGTCATCATACTATAAAAGAAAAATGTTCATTCCAAGTAAACTGGAAACCGTTAAATCACATGGGAAACATCAAAATATTTACAATATCTACACCACCTAAACATAGGATGATGAGAAATTATATGAACTTAGTTCTTAATTATGCATCACAAGTTGACACTTAGAACCAGAAACACACTTTTCTTGAGTAAACATGTCTTCAGCTACCTTATTGTAGCCTAGTATTGATTGATAATTGCCCCTGGGATAGAACATTCAAATACTCCATTGCTGCCATCCAAAAAAACTGTAGGCATTACAGCCAAACATCTACATTTAAGTATTAAATGACAGAAAAATTATTTGAAGAAAAAAAAAACAGAATAAACAGTAGATGGATCAGCAATAAGTTTGGATCAACGAGGAAGTCTGGTGGCAGCAAATAAATGCTAAAAAGTAAGGTGAAACTATAAATATACTATAGGGAGAAGTCTAGACTAGCATTCAATACTAGAATGCAGCCCACGCCTTTTATTTCAACCCCAATACCAAAGCTCGAAACTTGAGCATGGCATCTTCGTTGTAGGAGAGGTTGCGACAGTTACAATGTAATCACTCAAACAAAGCACAGGGGCCCTCTCCCTTCTTACCATATTTTATACATCCATTACTACCCACCAGTACCTTCCTGCTCAGACCTTTTACTTTATACCATCATTTCCATCCCAAGTATGCGCAAAATAATAAATCGTAAAAAGAACAAAATTAAGCAAGTGAACTAATACCAGAGCACGAGAAAACCTAGGAGACAGCGAAGCTGAAGACGGCATTCGAAAATTTTATCGGCTATAGGGCTGTACAGAACGAGGATAGCCGTTGAGGGGACGGGCTTTAGTGTGGTTGAACACTTGACGAGGATTCTAGGGTTTTAGTATTGGGCTTAGATATAACAGGCTCAAAGTCCAGAGACAGACATTTCTGGTTTCTGGGACTGGTTTGGGCCTCATTGCAAAGGCGCCACAATGGTGGTGTTGCTTATGTGAATAAAGTAGCTCTTACAAGCTTAGCACCCGTTTGATTGGGTTTTTAAAAAGGTAATAAAAACTTTTTTTTAAATATAAAAACTTTTTTTTAAATAAGTGTTTGACTGTAATATTAAAAAGTACTTTTTAGTAGATTTAGCTTTTTTTTAAGTTAAAAAACAACTTTTTAATAAGTTCCAATTTGATACTTCTCAAAAAAATACTTTTTCGGGTAGATGTTTCAAAACTATTAATGACAATTAATGAGCATATTTTTTAATCTCTTTTATCCTTATATTTTTAACATAATGCCCGTAATACTCCCATATCCACATATCTCCATAATAAATTTTGCATTTAACATATCAAATTATTTTAACTAAATTATTTTGAGATTTA
>JAOXYD010000004.1:3284392-3308743 GCA_028565735.1 Pinacopodium congolense | reverse complement strand
AAACTTCAAAAGGATGCTAGTGAAAATGTAACTTAGTACGCTCAAAGAACTAAGGCAATGTATGATCAACTTGGTGCACTTAGAAGTCCCTTACAAGAAGATGATTTGGTTCAGGTTATTACCAATTGTTTAGGTTCAATTGATCGCCCTTTCATTAGATCACTTGAAAATCAGCTTGATGTATGACTTACATGGACTTTTGTTAAGTGAAGAAGCCAGTCTTGTATACCTCTATAAATGAATCTTTTACATCGCGAGGAGGAGGATAGTTTAGGGGCTGAGGCCAAGGTAGAGTGCAACGAGGATGAGGTAGAGGTCAAAACCATCTCCTTGTTAGAAATTTTCTAAATTTGAACATTCATTAAGTACTAACTTTTTAAAAAAATAAGGTTAAATGTGAAGATTTGTATGAATATTTTTTATGTTTAAAAAAATCATATATTGAAAAGCCTAACATGTTACCTTTTGGCTTCATCTCCTTATTAATAATTTTCTAAATTTGAATAGTTATTAATTACAAATTTTTTAAAAATTAAGGTTAGATAAATTAAATTTCTTGTTTAAAGATAATAAATTACTGCAATGAAAGATCTAACTAAGTGACATGAAATCCAGTGAGAAAAATAAAACCTTATCAATGTAGGCAAGGTATTTATTAGAGTTGTGATGATAGAGTCTACTAAAGTTACTTATAAATAATGCGGGATCTCCTATCCTTACTTAAAGAAGTTTCTTATATATAAAGTTTTCTTTGACCCATTAAAAGATCTAATCATCAAGAAAGATGCAAAGAGGTCTTTTAAGCTTGATTTGAAGCAGTTTTCATAAAGGACATTCGAAATTTTCAACTGTTTATTTGAAAATTCAATGAAGTTCTAGACATTGCTCACACCGAAATATACAGAAAATAGATATTTCAGCATTATCTTCATTTGTACAATTTTACAGATGATCCTAGGGAGTTCTTTAAGGTTCATGTTAATTCTAACATATGATATTAGAGTAATTCCATGATTATATGAATTCATATGAAGATTTCCTAATTTATTCATAAGGAAATTAAAGAAATTAAGGGCTTGTTTAGTTCAACTTTTCATTTCTATTTTATTTTTATGTTTTTGTATGTCTTTTTGAGTTTCTGTGTTATTGTTTTCAGTTTTTGTGTTGTATTAATTTGTTGTTTTTTCGGTTTTTGTGACATTTTTTTGGTCTCTGTATTTAGAAAAAAAAACACAAGAAACCACAACCAATAACCCAATTAAACATACCCTAAGCTTTTTTTTATATGAATATATTGTATATTTGTTGTTGGTGTTGGATTTTGTTTAGAAATTGTAGGAAAATTAAAAAATCTTGAAAATTCCAATGGATATTCAATGAGAATCAATGAAGTTTGATGAGGAAACAATTAGAAACTAGTTGAAGAAGTTGTAAAGAGTGCCTAGTTTTCAAGACATGTGCCAAATGCATGTTGAACATCTAACATAAGGGCTTTAAAGCATGTAAATGGTGGCAGGCACAAGTAATTACATGTGTCAAACATGTTCACTACACATGCTTTAAGATGGTGGGCATATAGGTGCACATCTAGCACGCGTTTGACATATTCATGTATATGAGGCTTACGTGCATCACATGCATTAGGTTAGGCATGTGATAAGTGTACATGCAACCTAAATTCCTTGAGGCTATACATATAATAACATCAGCAATATTGTAAACATAAAATAAAATAAAATAAAATAAATATTCTTGCAAAATCTTGCACTTGCAACTCAAATGACTTTAGGCCATATGCATGCTGACATTAGCAATATTGGAAGAAAAAAACTTAAATTTTCTTACAAAATTCTCAACATGAATTATAGTAAAATTACATAATAGACATACAATTCTTCTTTCTATTGTTGATAACTCTTATTTAACTAACTCTATGTCTAAGAAATTTAGTTTATTACTTAGTACTGACTATACTAAATTTGTTCACTACTTAGTAATTTCTATACTAAAATTTTTTCATTACTTAGTATCAACTACACTAACATAGTAACTTGCTATTCATAATAACATAAATGCAAGGAAAGCAAATAATTGGTTAAAATTCATTAAATTCAAATAATATTATAACTTTAATCATATATTTAAATACTCTCTCTATTTTATTTGGAATAATAGCCCTCATTAATATACTAAAAAATTACTTTAGTCTTTTTAATGGATTAGGATCACATTCCCTCATTAATATTATAAAAAAATTACTTTAGTCTTTTTAATAGGTAAGGATCACATTCAAACTTAATTGATCTTGAGTTTACTTAAAAAACTAATTAAATTTGAATAGGAAGATAACATCGTTATTAATCAAATGTCACATGACTCTTTGATTCGTTAGGTGACAACTCGTGGGTAAAATATATCTTATAATTTTTAACTCTACTTCTCAATTCACATGATCATAAGTTTGCTTATTCAAATTATACAAATTTAGTTAAGTAGAACTCATTATTAAAAGACTAAATATTTCAAGTTAAAGTGGTATTTGTTTGCTCAATAAGTCTAATAATTAATAAAACTTTGGTTTATTGTTATAATAATAGAATGCAACAATCATGTTTTAAATACATATTTCCTATTTTAAAAAGAGATTTAATTTTCAATGGTCTCATCAAATACGATTATATGCAAAATATCATATATAAATAGGTAATTCAATATGTATACATATCAACTATATATATGTGACATTTAGTTTCATATGCACATGATCAAATTATACACACAAAATCATTAAGCCTTGTTTGATTCTAGTTATTAATCCATTTATAAATTTAAAATAACACCATGTGATTTGAAAAAAATTATCAAATTCAATTGAAAACCCCTTCCGCTTATCTTGACTTCTTTAATAAATTATATTGAATTGTTTTAAATAAATTGCTCTTCTTACTTACTATAATTTGGAGATACTCTTTCAAAATGTAATAAGTAAGACATTCTAATCTAATTAAAAAAACATTTCTTAATCTAATTAGAAATAGCCTTTCCTTAATTAAAAAATCATTTTATAATATAAAAGGAAATTATTTTCAAAATTAATTCCTTTATATTAGTTATTTAGAAGTTTATTTCTTAATTCATTAGAAAATCAATCTTAAATAAATTGGAAATTAGTTTTCTATTATAGTAAAGAAAGCTCATTTTCTTAATTAACAAATAAAACCATTTTCAAATTTAATTAAGAAAAATATCATTTCTTTTGAATCATAAAAAATAGTTTTCAAATTAATGAAGAAATTAATTTTAAATAAAATAAAATAAAATAATAATTCTCTAAGTAAAACAATAGATTTAACTTATTTCAATAAAATTGAAATAAATAACATTAGTTAAGAAGCAACTTTCTTAATTGAAAAAAGAAAATAAAAATTTTAATTATAAAGGAGATATATTAATTACTAATTTCAATCTAATCAAAACATAATTAATTTTAATTATATAGAACAATTTTCTAAAATTTTAATAAGAAAAAATTCAATTATTTTATTTTAATCTAATTAAGAAAAATAATTAATTTGACTTTAGAATTAATTTGAAATTTTAAACTACTTTATTTTTTATTTGGAATTGGAATAAGGTTGTCTCTATTTTAGTCTGGCTTAAGGTTAATATGGAACCCAGATACATTATCTTAAGGTCCGTTTGATTCGGATTTGGTTTTTGAATATTTTAAACATAAAAATCAATAAAGAACATCATAGAAATCGAAAAAAACACACTAATACAACACAGAAATCGAAACAGAAAACACAAAAATCTATAAAAATACACAAAATCTAATACAAAAATACAACAATCACAACCAAAAATCACAACCAAAAGATCAATCAAATGGCCCCTTAGTTTCCAAAACTTCCTTATTTAAGGGATATCTTATACAAACCTAATAGTTAAATAGCCTTATCCTTGATTTAAGATATCTTATCCCCATTGCCAAACACCTTTTATTCTAGGTCTAGTTTAAGTTTAACCTAGGATACACTATCCATTTGACTAAACAAACTTAATCTTCTGTATGAAACCTTAGTGGCTTTAAATCCTTCTACCACCTCTCTATCCACTGCCTACCACTATAAATAGTGCGACCAACATCATCATTAAACTAACTACTAACCATTCTTGTAGAGCTGGTGATGAAGGAAGTAGGTAGTGATAGGAAAAGACAAATAATTTTTCATTCCCTTTTAAAAGTCATCAATCATCTCTGTCTTCTCCAAGCTTAGCATCGTCAGTGATTAGTCACTTCTAATTCCAAAGCAAAACCACTCTCATCAACATTATCTCCTCAAAACTTGGTAGCAACAGTCATGAATCATCCAGTTCACCCTAATATTAGTAATAACCATTGCCTCCATAAATATTTCTCTTCATTATTATGACTTGTCAGCTTAACTATAAGTACTAGGAATCTACCATCATCAGATCTAGGTGCTTGGTATAAATAGACTTAAGCGTCTCCTGCAACATTGACCCTTTGTCTTTTTTACTCTCATTATTGCCTGCCTTTAACTTTGCATAGTGCCACATCTAAAGACAAACACGTCACTTCATTTAATCATGTATATTGTATAGCCTTGCCATTCATCTTCTCTTCTAGTTTTGGCAAATGACAATTGCATCATTACCAATCAATGTCTCAATAGTTTTTATTTTAACTAACTATTAACTATCACAAATTAAACAATTTAACTACTTATAAAACTATAACGCCTAATCTTGTTCCTCAATTTTCAGTATAAGTTTTTCAAAAACAATATCTTATAAGTCAATAAACAATTAATCATGGTAACTAAATTGATTTTAGAATCAATCATACAATAATATTTTCCTATTCTCAAAAACAAAAATTGATATGTTTTTTAATTTTTTAAAGAAAAATTTCATGTGGTTTGAATGTTAACAAATATGCTAGAAATTGAACATTGAGGCAGATAGAACAAATTTTTTAGAAACTTCAAATATAGACAGTAAATATACATTCAATCTTTTTTTCTAGTGAAATTAAAAGGTAGGTAGGAATTTTAGAAATAAAGAATCATACAACCAATATTTCTTAAAACAATTTCTAGAAATCATAGCAAGGAAACCGTTTATATATATTTTAGGTTTTAATCTAATTAAGAAAAATAACTGATTTGACTTTATAATTAATTTGAAATTTAAAAGTACTTTAATTTCAATTTGGAATAAGGTTGTCTCTATTTTAGTCTGGCTTACAGTTAATGTGGAACTTAAATACACTATCTTAGTTTCCAAAACTCCCTTATTTTAGGAATATGTTATACAAACCTAATAGTTAAATAATCGTATCCCTAATTTAAGATATCTTATCCTTATTTCCAAACACCTCTTATTCCAGGTTTAGTTTAAGTTTAACCTAGGATACACTATCCTTTTGGCCAAACAAACTTAATCTTCTTTATGAAGCATTAGTGGCTTTAAATCCTTTTGCTACCTCTTTAGCCACCAACTATTACCATTACAAATAGTGGGACCAACATCATCGTTACACCAACCCTAACCATTCTCTTAGAGCTGGTGATGCAGGAAGTAGCCAGTGACAGGAAAATACTAAAATAATTTTTTATTCCCTTTTAAAAGTCATCAGTCATCTCTGTCTTCTCCTAGCTTAGCATAATCATTTATTTGTCACTTCTAATTCCAAAGCAAAACCACTCTTATTGACATTATCTCCGTAAACCTTAGCAGTGACAATTATGAATAATCTAATTCACCCCAGTAACAACCATGGCCTCCACAAATATTTCTCTTGTTTATTATGACTAGTTAGCTTAACCACTAGTACTAGGCATTTACCTTCATCAGATCTGGGTGCTTGGTATCACTAGACCCTAGCATCTTCTGCAACGTTGATCCCCTTACTGTTTTCACTCTCATTGTTGCATGCTTTCTGTTGGTTTATGCCCTGCAACCAATCGATTGGTTGTAGAATTGTGACATATTTATTAAAGGCATTATTTATCTTTTACATAATTGTTTAATTAACTAATGTATAAGATAAAGTCCATGGGATAAATATATTTTACAAGTGAAATTATGATGGAGATCATAATTATGAGATTCATATTATAATTAAGTATTATCCCTAAATTTTTTTTAGTCGTTGCTTTATCAAGACTTGATATTAATAAAGCGAAAAGACTAACACAAGTTATGTTTTTCCTTATGAAGGAAGTAGTTGATCTCATAAACTAAAGTATAAAGATACTTGAACAAACATATATGCGCTTGTTAGAGAACAAGTTCACTGAATTGACACGATATGAAAATTTTATATGAAACATTACTTGTGTGTTTATAGAAATGCTCATTGTGATGATTGTATAAGCGATCATTAAACTTGAGATTACTAAATTCATCTTGTATAGGGATTATTATATTTTGATACTACTTACGACCTATTCTAACCATGGATAGTTCACTCGGTAGTCATTGGATGTAACATGAACTATATGGAGGTAGTTGAGTAATCAATATAGAATTCGTCACCCTAAAGTAATTAGGGAAAATGTTTTGTTGTTCTTGATTAGTATTGATTTATGAAATCCTTGGCTAAGGTGGAGTGACACTTTGAAATGAGTTTTCAAATGTTAATAATAAAATCAATTACTAATAGTGGAGAAATAATATGATTAGACTCAAATAGAGAAGACGTTAATTTTATACTCTATGTCTAATCAGAACATTGTATGAAGAAAAGATCGAACTATATAGAAAATCATGCACAAACAGGTTAAGTCAAAACCACTTTGACATTCCTAATATTTAGGTAGTCATGACATGTTGCTAAATGTTAATATTGATCTATAATCATAAATTGTTTAATTGGAGAATTAAAGATAAATTAAAAGGAGTTTTAATTTATTTAATTCTAATTATGAATTAGAATTATAATTTATGATCATTGCCAACATATTAAGAATCTAATGGGTCACACGTATAGGTTTATTGGAAGAGAGTAAAATTTAATGAAATTGGACTTAATTGTAAAGTATAAGAAACTTTATGTTCAAATATAAGATATTTGATTCAATTAAAATTAAATCAAAAGTATAATTAAAGTTAAATTTTAATTATGATTTATGTTTGATTTTAATATTAGGAAAAATATGACTTTTCTACTATATAAGGAGGTAATCTTAGGGTTGCTAGTACGACTTTGCTTTCTCTCAAAATTGTTTTGAATTCTCTTTTAGTAAATCTGTGAATACCGTTAGAGGCTGGACACATGTGCGACTCAAGTGATTTTTCAATATAGATACAAGAAGACGAAGATTTTGATCAAGTTTCAAAATCAAGGTACAAATTTAGATTAATACTTTATTACTTTTTGCGATTTAATTTTATTATGGAATATCGAGATCTTGGTTTTACGGGAATCAATGAATATGAAAATTATTTTTGTGTTGTTTTTACTTCCGCTACACGATTAGATCGCTTCCCAATTTCCAACACTTTGACACTCTGACAATGTGAGAGGACGAGGACAAAATAAATAGACATAAGCGCTCTAATATATAATATAGGGAGACAATTCGACAGTGGATGATAGAGAAGGGTCACGAGAAAAGATAAGGTTTGAATGAAAGAGATGCATTAGGATTTTGGACTTAATTGCATAGTCGATAGTCATGTCCTTCTATAGCCATCTATCGAAAAATATTATTTTACCCTTATATATAATTTATTGTTTGATACAATACAAGAGTAAAATAGTAATTTGGTTAATAAAATGACTACAAAAAGCTATGAATTGTCGTCCATGTAATTTTTTTCTAAAATTTTATATTTTCCACATATACTTTTTAATTAATTAACTTACTTATGTTATACAAAGTTTTAAGTTTGATTAATCAGAGAAGCTATAGAGGGGATCCAAATAGCTTTACCGTTTCATATTAGACAATTGACTCAACCTAAATGATTAACAATGTAATTCGATCCTAATTTGTGCCTTCTTCATACGACGGGTATATTATTCAGGGAGCCGTAAGCCACATAGGTCATATTAGTATATCCTTTTTTGTGTTGACATTTTCAAGTAATATTCTTATGATTTAAGAGAAATGAAAAAGAATTGACCACATTTGATTTTCATGAATTGGAGTTAGCATCGAATTAAAAATTCACCCCATATCGGAGACTCACAACAGCAACTTCTCAGCACACACAACGAAGGGCCCACGTTCAGGGTTATGCCCGGGGTCCACGCCGACAAATAACCGTTTCTCGTAATCCGACTAGAGCTCGATTTTCCACCTCGTCTATTTAGTGGAGCCCACAACCCGACCCGACCGCCCGAGACTCCACCACAGGTATAAATTAAAACTCAGACCCGAATCAGCGCGAAACCAGCCCTTCCAGTTTTTTCGCTTCGCGCTCTTCCCCTCGAACAGATATTGTTTTTTCCCTGCAATTTTTGGAGCCAAAACACGCTACCGTCCACCGTCAATCTCTTAACCTTAAGAATTGTAAGTTGTAATTTATGGACATTGTTTATGCCAACTGAATGTTTCTGGTGTCGTGGAAGTTAGCGAAACCTATACTCTGTCCTGTAACGCAATTCGAGTTTTGTCTCTACAAAAGCCCCGCTAAATTGGATTTTCTCGGGAAATTATTTTTTGTGTGAAAAATCTCTAAATCTTGTTTGGGTAGTGTGAACTTTAGGATCGGAGTATAGCATTGGTATAAAAAAGTCTTCTTTTGGGTTTCTTCCTACGAAGGAGGATTACGATACGCGCCTATTTCGAGTCTGGAGACTTCTGTTTTCTTGATTACTCTAGCTAGGGTTTCATATCCGATTTTGAGGTAATTGTGTCCTTGGTGGGTGGTTGATATCTTTTGCGTGACTATCTACTGTGTGTTTGAGGGGTGAAATTGTCAAGTTTTTACGTTTTCGATTCAGGTTTCGGTTTCGGTTTCTGGTATCAAATTTAGGGCTTTTGATTGTTGGGTGTGACGATTTTGTTAAATTGATATGGTTAGAGGATGATAATCAAAAGAGTTGTAAAAGTCAAAATGCGGAATCTAAAGGTGTGCAAGATGGAAAGGCCTTGCAGTGAAGACGAGGAAGAATACGAGTGTAGATTGATTCCGAAAAAGCGAAAAGATAATGGATACAACTCAAATTCACTCGCTATGTACAATGGGACTGAGGATTTTAGCAGTGGTTCTGGTTCTTGGAGTACCGAGGGACCCTATTGGGCCACCGATGTTCAGTCTCAATCGAAGAGATTGAAAAAACAAAGTTCGGAGGAATCTCGCTCGGCTCTAATCAGGTCTTCACGAGGGCGAGTCCAGATGCTTCCATCGAAATTTAGTGACTCGGTGTTGAATAAATGGACGAAACAAAATTACGACATTGAGTCCAGCTCCGAGGATGATGAAGGTGGAGAAGATTATGATGTTAGGAATGATTATAATAGAATAGGACATGCAAAGCATAAGCTTGAAGTGCGTGGCTTAAGGTACAATGATTTTGAGTATAGAAACTGTAGTGCAAACTCTCTAAGTTTGCGTCATTCATTTTTGAAAACTGAAAAGTGCGAATCCAATTTTAGATTTACGGGTTCTGATAAACTGGGGAAAAATAAAGCCAGAAAGAAGGAATTTTATAAGCCAGAGGACTTTGCTTTGGGAGATATGGTGTGGGTTAAGTGTGGGAAGAGCTACCCGTGGTGGCCAGCAGTTGTAATTGATCCGATTTTACAAGCTCCCGATTCGGTTCTTCGGTGTTGTGTTCCTGGGGCCATCTGCGTAATGTTTTATGGGTATTCTAAAAACGGGACTCAAAGGGTATTTCTTTTTCTTTTTGCAAATTTGCTGCCGTACATTGCCTTTTAATTCTTGAATTAGATTAATTATTTTTGGTGGCGCAGGATTATGCATGGGTGAAACAAGGGATGCTATTCCCTTTTGCAGAATTTATGGACCGGTGAGTAGCCAACCATCGCCACCCTAATTTTTACATGGTAAATTTTAGAATGTTTTTTCATTATTGTTTCTTCAGGTTTCAGGCACAGACTCAGCTGTACAAGTGTAAGCTGAGTGACTTTCAGTTTGCATTAGAGGAGGCTGTTTTAGCAGAAAGTGGGATCCATGATGCCAACGGTGGCTGTACACAAGTGGGCAATGCAGAAGCTCACACCCTGGGATTACAGGAGGTTGGCGGTTCAGTTGAGAATCGTGTCCAGGCAAGTTTCTGTGGAACTCAGTTTGAATATTTCAGGCACTCCTGTGTCTGACCTGAGTCCGGTTATTTATTTATTATTATTTTTTGGGACCAAATTGGGTTTGTTCCATTGATTTTGGGTTTGTTTGGTTTTGGACTTTTTACGATCCTTAATATGAGTGACTTATATATAATACATAGTTGACAAACTGTTACATTGTGTTATTAAAAGGTTACATAACATCACCTAAAAGATAATAACGGTAGATCATTTCATTATAAAAAAATCATATCAAATAGTCAACACTGAAATCGATACCCTTTTATATTTTTGTGTTTTTTTTTAATTTAAGGCTAAAATCATTAGAATGAAAAATGTGTTATATGTTTTTGGAATATTGGAATCCAATATTTATCAACTATACTGAAATTCCCAGTGGATTAAACTTGTGATAGTTACTGAATGACAGAAGAAGCACCAAGGTTGTTGTATGTTTATAGTAATGCTCAAATGAATCCTAAAAACGAGAATTGTCTTTGTCTCTTTACTTTGAGCCTGCTCTATCCAATACCAGAACCCTAGAGTCCTCGTCAAGTGTTTGATCGCATTAAAGCCTGCCTATGCCACTGCTAACCTCATTCTTTACGGTCAACACAATCACCAAACAGCTGTAGCTGATAAAATTTTCATACTTTTTCAACTTCACTGTCTCCTTGGTTTTCTGATGATATGTTACAAACAGTAACTTGTTGTCAAGAACTATATTTTTTTCTCTATCTGGTATTAGTTCAGTTGCTTATCTCTGTTCTTTTTCACAATTCTTGTTTTGCGCATACTTGGGATGGAAATGATGGTATAAAGTAAAAGGTCTGAGAAGGAAGTTAATGGTGGGCAGTTATGGATGTTTAAAGTATGGTGAGAAGGGAGAGGGCCCCTGTGCTTTGTTCGAGTTATGGCATTGTGACTGTCGCAACCTCTCCTACAATGAAGATGCCATGCTCAAGCATTGAGCTTTGGTAACGGGGTTGAAATAAAAAGGCGTGGGCTGCATTCTAGTATTGGATGCTAGTCTAGACTTCTCCCTATAGTATGCTTGTGATGCCACCTTACTTTTTTAGCATCCTTTTGCTGCCACCAGGCTTCCTCATTGATCCAACCTTGTTGCTGATCCATCTACTGTTTGCTCTTTTTTTTTTTTTTCTCCACCTTCAAATAATTTATCAGTCATTTGATACTTAAATGGAGATGTTTGGCTCTAACATCTTCAAAATTTGTATTAGAAGTAGCCTGCATAGTGCTAGCTGCCAAATTTTACTTGGAGCAAAAGAAGGATTAGAATAAATCATACTTGGAGCAAACTTATCTTACTATTGTGGAAACTATGAATATTTGATTGTTTATATTGTAACTTGTCCAATGAAATTTTCAGGATGTACGTTTCAAAGAAATGAAACGTTGTGATAGCTGTAATCTAATAGTGCCATGCAAAATTTTGAAGAACAGGAGGGGCTCAGTGTTTCAGACTGAGATTTTATGTAAACACTGTGCAAAGGTTTGTGGATACTTTTATTTAAGTTTATCTATTCCTCTCTTTCTTTATTTCTGAATTCCTTTTGATGATGATGATGATTAGAATCATGTTTCTTGCAGTTGAGAAAATCAAAACAGTACTGTGGAATATGCAAGAAGATTTGGCATCATTCTGATGGTGGCAGTTGGGTGAGAATATTATTATTCTAATTGAGTTTTTTATTCCTCCATGGAGAAAATATATGCTTTGACTTGACATATTGCTGATTGTGAAACTTTCTTGATTAGATTTGCTGTGATGGTTGCAATGTTTGGGTGCATGCTGAGTGTGAGAATATTTCCAGAAGAAATCTGAAGGTATTATAAGCTAATGTATCCTCCTTTCTGTTATGTAAATTGCATTAATGCATTGAAGTTAGAGCCTAACTGGTTTTGTGCTTTTAAGGATCTGGAGCACATTGACTATTATTGTCCAGAATGCAAAGTGAAATTCAAATCTGAATCATCAGGTTTAGATGGAAGGAAGCCACTAATAAAATCCGTTCCTCAATCTTCTTTCCATAAGTATGTATCGAGCCTTTATTTTGACATTGTATACTAATTTTCAAAATCTGAAATTTCCTGGAAGGTCTTCATTAACTGATTTAATATGCATCAGTTCTTTGGTAAATGGTGGGAAAGCAATGCAACCTGATGAGGTGACTGTTGTGTGCAATGGGATGGAAGGAACATATCTTCCTGAATTTCATGCGTATGTTAATACAAGCTCTCTCCATTTGCTCTATTTTCCCATTATTTGTTTTTCTCAGCCTCTTAATTATGCATGACTATTTCTTTTCGCTACTTTAGACATCTGACTACAAATAAAATCTGAGTTCTGAAATGACTCTTTTAATGTTAAAGGGCTTATCTTGAAATTGAAGTGTGTGAAATTATCATCTATTATCATTGTTTTCTGCTAGCTAGGTGATTAGTTTTGACAGTATGTTGAGCACATATTGTTGGCTTCTCTTCTTTTAGCTTGAATGGTTTTTAGTCTTTTGTACAGAAACTTAATCATGCTGATGAACTTTTGTATTTGCTTCTAGAATTGTGTGCAACTGTGGTTCTTGTGGGTCACGGAAGCAAACACCTAGTGAATGGGAAAGGCACACCGGTTGCAGAGCTAAAAAATGGAAATATAGTGTGAAGGTCAAGGGTTCAACGATGACATTGGAAAATTGGGTTCGTATAGATCTTGTATTTATGAAAGCATGATGTGGTTCTCTGACTCAATTGGTGACAATTTTTATTTTTTGAATTTGCAGCCAAGTTGCTTAGATTCTGTTTGTGATTTCATGTCATTCAGGGCGAAGTATATTGAATAATGTCACTTATTGTAGTTAAATTTTATGATGCTACATTGCACTGGTCATTGATTGTTAATGACATGCCTGTTCATTTGTACTAAAAACGGAATGGATAAAAGAGGTTGAGAATTATTTTTTGATGCTTGAATTAACTATGCTTTAAATTCATAGTTGACTTTATGTGTTGGCTTATTCCTAAATTTAGCTGCAGTATTATCAATTCTAGTCTCATCAAGAAGTGAGCCAAAACTGAGTGTATAAATCTCATCGGATTATGATTTATTCTTTCACTTCAGAGGTAGTTTGTGAAGGCCAATAATGTAAAATGTTCTTTATCCCATTTCCCAGAAATAGTGGGGTTGATGATACACTGTATTATTGACATTGTGCAGAAGCTGAATGTGGCTTTGTTATGAGTCTGAAGTCCTTTTGGCTCTATCCAGTGATTAATGTTCTTTTCCTCCTCCAACTCATGTAGACATTTGACCAGAATTGCTCCAGAGTTCACCAACTAGTTTCTCCTCCCTTTAGGTGTCAACTGTGTTTGCATTAACTAGAGATTGGAGATTCCTTCTTTAGCAAACCCATATACCCACATAAACTTAAAGCACTAATTATATCTTTGGCAATCAAACAGCATGGTGAAAGTAAATGAATCTCTGGTGTGCAACCTTAGCCTATAGGTGATTGGAAATTTAGGATGCTTCATTTTTTTTCTTATGTTCGATTGTTTTTCTGTTTTGTCATATTTTAATGTGCTGTTATCATCATATTCTTTGATTGCAGTGGATTGTTAGTTGTTATTTTAATTTCATTCATAGTTGATAAGCCTTTATAAGCTCCAGGGAAATTGCAGGCAGTTATTTCTCCGTAGGTCAATAATTTTAGTGAAATTATTTGGGCGTGAAATTATTTGGGCCTTTTGAATCTGAAAAATTTAAGGCCCCAGTTTTTTGGTTTAGTACAGCATAATTCTCATTTTAATTGTGAAGATAAAGAATGCCTTTATATTTCCACACTCCTTTTCTTTTTTTTGTGAATGACATGAAAATGCTGCAGATTGCTGAGTTCAATGCATATGGCGTAAATCCGCAGAGACTAGATAAGCAGAAGTTGTTTGCCCTTTTACAAGGTAACTGTTCTTCATCATTGAAAGTTTGCTTCTCTCCGTCTCCAAAAAATGGAGCATGGGTGCAGAAGTTCTCCATGTCTTCATGGTTAATGGTGATGTTTAATTTTGTCTGAACAGAGAAGTATGAACCTGTTTCTGCAAAATGGACAACAGAAAGATGTGCTGTTTGTAGATGGGTTGAAGATTGGGATGATAATAAAATGATAATTTGCAACAGGTAGGTTCCATAGGTTTGTCGGCTTCTTAAACTCTATTAGTTAATATATGCTGGTGGGAGAAAATTTTGATTCGAGTTAATTTGAAAATTAGTAAGAAAAGTAACTTGTGCTCATTTGGATTTACATAAGACACTCTCTCTGTTCAGATGCCAAATAGCAGTTCACCAGGAATGCTATGGGGTGCAGAATGTTCAGGATTTTACGTCATGGGTGTGCAGAGCATGTGAAACGCCTGGTGTTGATAGGCAGTGTTGCCTTTGTCCTTTTAAAGGCATGTCCTTTGATTTAGCTCCTTGACAGATTTTTTCTGTCATTCTTTCCCATTTCTATTTATCTTCAGAATGCATAGTTCTTTTATAATGGACAATCCTCCATTAACACTAATGTGTATCCAGCCTTGGTTCTGTATAATCATTTTTCACATAAAAAGTAAATGTGGATAAAAGTGATTGTCTTCCAGTTAGTGTTTATTCTCTAATTTGCGAGTATTTCTACAGGTGGAGCTCTAAAACCTAGTGATGTTGAGATGCTATGGGTTCATGTAACGTGCGCCTGGTTTAGACCTGAAATTGCTTTCTTGAATCATGAGAAAATGGAACCTGCCACTGGAATCCTTAGAATACCATCAAATTCATTTTTAAAGGTACATGTAATCTGAACAATCTTACTCCTTTTCGCATCAGGTCTTCACACTGGTTAAGAAGAGGGACTGTTACCCTTCTTCTGTAGCATAGTTTCATCTAACCAGGTGAAGGAAGTCATTCAACTTACTGGCTTTTTTGCTTCAGTGCATTTGTTTAAACATGGCAAATTTATGTGTGCTACAGAGATGCGTTATCTGTAAGCAGACTCATGGTTCCTGCACCCAATGTTGCAAGTGCTCCACATTTTTTCATACGATGTGTGCATCTAGAGCAGGTTATGTCATGGAAGTAAGTTTTCTTATGCAGCTTTTTTCTCTTGCAACTATTCATAATTCTGCAGTATCATTTTTCTTGGTTTTTTCATCACCAAGAATTTCTTGATCTGCATGTTAAAACTCTCAGTTAATCTGCATGGAGAAGAATGGAACCCAAGTTACGAAGAAGTTGATCTACTGTGCTACTCATAGGTTAGGAACCATATCTACTTCATTATTTGCTTTATGTTATATCTGATTTCCTGGTATCTTAGAGGAGAGTGAGAAATTTTGATTCTGTTGCATTCTGCAACTGATTTATTGATTTAGGTTCTATGTTTTCTTACTGTGGTGCAGGACACCAAACCCTGATTCTGTCATAGTCATGCGTACGCCTATGGGTGTTTTTGCTACTAGAAGCTTGCTGGAAAATCAAAATATGAGCTTTAGAGGTTCAAGATTAATTTCATCAAAGAGAATTGAGCTAGATGAGCCCTCAACATCGGAGTCTAATGAGTTTGGGCCTCTCTCTGCTGCGAAATGCCGTGTTTTCAAAAGATCGAAAAATAAGGTAATTCATCAGAAATGCTTTATCCTTCCACTGCCTTCCTGTTTATGCCCCTTTCCTGGGGATCTTTGTTATATATCCCTGCCATTTAACATGCTACTCAAAACATTGCATTTTAACTTTGACCAAGTCCGACGCATCTCTGCTTACTGCTGGCATTTTATGATCGCTGAAATGCCTTTGTCTTCTCATTATTTCTTAATATATCCAGATGGCTGAGATGATCCCAATATGCCATCGATTGATGGGTCCCAGACATCATTCTTTACATGCAATAGATAATTTGAACGTTTATAAGGTACGCCTCTTTTTTTTTTCTTTTAATTATTCTGCCAATTTTTGCTTTTTAGTGCATGGAGCTAGAAAGTATTTCTTCAAAAGTAAGAACCAAAAGTACTACAATTCTTTTGGTTGTTTGACATAACAGATCAGTATATGCGTTGTTTAATAGCAGGAAATGGAAGATTCTGCAGTATTCTCTTCATTTAAGCACCGACTTACCCATCTACAGGTGAACAACCATTCTGCAGATGTCTTAGTTACTTTTCCCACTTGATGTATTTTTAATATATGAAATGTTTTTTTTCCCCAGAAAACTGAAAAACTTCGGGTTTGCTTTGGTAAATCTGGTATACATGGTTGGGGCCTCTTTGCTCGCAGAAACATTCAAGAGGGAGAAATGGTATTTAGCTTCAATTTACATTCAAACATGTTTCGTCCATTGTGTAAATCAATATCCTAAGTCGTTGAGCTTTCAGGGACTTATTTTACCTTAATACTCATGCAAACTTAGTACTTATTCTGTTCCTTTCACTCCTGGATATCCATTTCATTGTTAGCAAATGTGCTCTTTATTCAGGTCATTGAGTATCGTGGAGAGCAGGTGAGACGGACTGTAGCAGATCTGAGGGAGGTACAATACCGTGTGGAAGGCAAAGATTGTTATGTGAGTTTCTTATGTGCATCATTGCTAGTCATATTTTCTTCATCTTGAAGTGCCTTAGTATATGTGTCAGCCAATCTGCTCCAATAATTTGCATCCCTGGGAACCTTTTTGACTTCACTACAGGCTTATTTTTGTTGTTGATAATGAGTATTAATTTGGAATCTAGATTGCAAGTTCTTGACTGTATTGGTGATGAATGGGACTATGGCATTTGAGACAAAATATTGAGATTCCTGCTTTTGTAATGTTTGAATATTTTCTCAGTAGATTATGGTTTCCCTTTTTTTTCCTTTGTTCTTTTCTGTCTTTGTCTCCAATTCTTGTTTGACCCATCGGACAACTTAACAAAATTGGTGAACTATGTTTTGGATCCGGCTTAAAATCTAATATACAGTCTTATCATACTATTCTATACTTGACAACTGCTGTTTCTGGAACTGATTAGTTGTATGTAGTATCTATTGCTCCGGTGCCAAAAATTGGGACAGCTCTTACATGTATTGGTTGTGAATTTGTGGGTATTGCTATCTTCGATACTGTTCTTTATATTGTAAATCTTATGTAATCAAATGTCTATGCAGTTCTTCAAGATAAGTGAAGAAGTTGTAATTGATGCCACAAACAAGGGGAATATAGCACGCTTAATCAACCACTCGGTATGTACTTCTGATGTCATCTACATTTTAGAAACTTTGATAGGCAACCTGCAAACTGTTGGGGGAACATTGAGATGATGAAAACATTACGGGATCCCGATAATTAATATTCTATTCTCACAAGCTGTCCATAGCCATGGGCTAGTGGTTGGCCCATGATTCTTTCTCAGCACACTAGTCACTTGATACTTGTATGGAGAACCTGAAATCAGAGTGATTGCCTAGGTTTCACATTTTCTTGGACTAGTGAACTGGCTCGAATTACTTTTGATTTGCAGTCCAATTAGTGATGTGAAAATCATGAAAGGATCTTAACGAACCTCTAATGAGTTACTTTAGTCCGCTGATAGGCAGATTCAGACTTGTTACTTTTTCCTGTGATCTTCTAAGGAGCATGAAATCGTTGTATAACATGAGATTGTGGTGATTATTCCCAATTAAATCAATTTGAGTTGTTGGGTTACAAAGAATGTGATATGATTTTTATACTGGAACAATCCTCTGAAATCTTAAAATGACAGTGAAGGATTATTACTTCTTCATATGGTTCTTGTCATATCCTGTAATCTTATGCAACATTTTCCTCATCAGTGTATGCCCAACTGCTATGCAAGGATAATGAGTATTGGAGATGCAAAAAGCTGCATAGTTCTTATTGCTAAGACCAACGTCTCTGCTGGTGATGAGCTAACGTAAGATTCTATTGATTCTCCTTATCTTCTTGCTTCTAGCATATTTGATTAATTTTAGCTAACAATATACGGCATGTTATTTACTTTCTAAACAACTTCCACAGGTATGATTACTTGTTTGATCCGGATGAGCGAGATGAACTGAAAGTCCCCTGCCTATGTAAAGCTCCAAACTGTCGGAAGTTTATGAATTAGGTTTACAAAATTTTGTATTCCAAATGTAAATATTTGAAAACACTTCTCAATTCTTTCTCAAATAATGACTTGATTAGTGGTGAAATGAAACTGAAGAGAGCAGAGAAATTGACCTGTATAGAAGCCTTAAATTGAGTAGGGATCAATACTCAATTGAGGTGAGGCTGCAGTCATCTAATTTATTTACTGACAATTTTTCAACTCCTAATTGTACCGACTCATAGATGACCAAGTTCTTTTTATTCCTGTATATTATTGTACTGATTATGACATGGAACTGAATATATACGAGCCTAACTTTGTACAAAAATTGGACCAAGGTGTGCTTTGATTTCAGATATCCCAATTATTTATAAAATAGCAGTGAAGCTATCGATTTGAAATCTGAGAAGTTCGCCTGAAAAGGTCTGATAGCAACTCTGTAGTTGAAAAGTCTTGGAAGCTAATATGGAGCGATTGAGAAGAGAAGGGTTCGTGTAGATTTCTCTGTATTGAAATTTGATTTTTAGAAGATTATATCGATGTTGATAAATTTCTGAATTTCAGCTTGATTCTGATGAAATTGAATGACAAGCAATCATCTAATAGATGCTTCTTTTGACGTCTCTTTTACAAAGAATTCTCTGTACAGGATGAAAGGCTAATTGATGAATAGAAAAACGAGGGGATTAGTGAGCGTGCTCTCCCATCAACCGTCTGTTTGTTTGTTTGTTTTTTTTTAATTTTGATTTTGATTTTGATTTTTTAAATATAAAAATAAAAAAATAGTGCCAAAATTTTAAAAATTGCAAATAGAATACGAAAATTAAAAAACAAAAAATTTTAAAAATATATAATTTAATAAAAAATAAAAATAGAAAAGTCATAATTCTCAAACCTACCTGGCACTATCCGCGGACATCGATATATCCGGGTATGTTACGAGGTCTGCGTCTGGTCCAAGCTTAAGGGAACAGTTCATGTCACCTAGGTTCCTTCCTTTTGTTTTGGTCAATGGTTATTTTAATGTTCTATTAAGTTCTTTTCAATGTAGTATCACATTACACTTTTATTTTTTTAAAACAGTATTAATACTTAATAGTGCCTTAAAAACAAGGAAGTTTTTTTTCCCTTAATTGAGTCATCAATTTAGTCTACACAGTATTATAATTGGACAATTTGGGAAGACAAGATACAATAAGTCAGAATTTGAATTTCAATGTTCTGATTTATATTTTTCTCTGACTTGTTCGGATATTGATTAGCAATATTTTCTTCCGTTTTCTCGGATATCAAAAACTAAACAGTTAAAGAACATATATAAACAACCACTATCTTTCGTTTTCTGTACAAAATAGAGGTTACAATATTATACAACTCTTTCCATTTGCTTAATATTAAAATTTCTAAATTTTAAATTAATGTTAATTTAAAACTCAGTATTAGATTTCATCATAACCACAAAGACGGGATTCCTACTTTGAAAGCTATCTCAAGATGATAATAAAATAGACGCTGTTTTTTTATTTAAAATTCAATTTTTTATATCATAAATTAACTGTCATGTCTGTTCAACATAATTTTTTAATTTTGGATCAATAAACCAATTAACAAACCTTATCATGCACGAACTACTTAATTTATCAACACTTGACAAAATTTTTGTGAAAATTAAGTTTCAAATCGTAATCTCCGACGGTGATTTCAAAGGCAACTGAAATCCCTTTTGAGTACTGCTATGCGAATGTAGCCTTCTGAAGAAAAAAAAAAAACTGGTTTCTTAGTGTTTACCTGATATCTAGTCCAGTTCTAGGAAACTACACTCCAATTTACTTCTTGGATACTTCGATAAGCAGAAATTTTAGGTAGAGCTTTCGTCATCAGCCATTTGTTATATACAATAATGCTACATATGGATATATTATGTGCTCTTCATAAGCCTTGACTATAAACAGGTGACGTATTGGTTAATGCTTAAAAAAAAATTGGATAAATTGCTGGTACTCACGCTTTAGATCGTTTAAAATAAAGTTCTGATATTGTCTTGGAAGGAAACAAACCTGCTTTTTTGCAATTGAAGAGTCCTTTCTACACTATGTGCATCTTACCGGCAACCTTTCTGCTTTTCTTTCTACAAATTGTCTATGCCATAAGAGGTTGCTCAATCTCCAGGTGTAGCGGAGATGACATTCCTGTTCGGTTCCCTTTTTACCTGGAAGGCCAGCAACTCCAGGATTGTGGTTTTCCAGGTTTCAATCTGAAGTGCGACAATCAGAGTAACACAGTCCTGAAACTTCCCTATTCTGGAGAATTCCTGGTGCGTGGCATCAATTATCTCACTCAGGAGATACAGCTTTATGACTCCGACGATTGTCTTGCTAAAAGGCTCCTGAATTTCAACCTTTCAGGTTCACCTTTTGTTGCAGCCACTTTTCAGAATTACACGTTCCTAAGCTGCCCAACTCAACTTGTGAGGTCTCATTTCACAACCATCCATTGCCTTAGTAATTCCACGATCTCGGTTTTAGCTACTTCTTCCATTAGCCTTGTCAACGTCATGCCTGACTCCTGCCAGACAATTGTTACTCTGTCGATTCCTGTCTCGTCCCCTGCTGAGTATAGTGAAGAGTTCTCCTCTCAACTTAATAACGATCTTCATTTATTATGGTATGAGCCTGACTGTGCTCAATGTGAAGGACAAGGTGGGATGTGTGGGTTCCAGAGAAATACAACCGAAACAGTTGGATGCTCCTTCAGTTCTAAAACAGGTAAATTTTCTTATTCTTTATTTCTGTTATGCCACTCCCAAGATAAGTTTCTTAAATTCATTTCAACTCTCTGAATTTGTCAAAAACATACATTATTTTCCAAGAGGACACGTACGTAATAAGACACTGATTTAGATAAGACGAGTAAGTAATTCCGTGAGTTTCAACTCTATGAAATGAATATCTTGTTTTGGGTCATTTTATTTTATATTGTAAGTATCACATCACATCCCTCATATTAACCAGTGACAAGGCCAAAAGTCAAATCATAAAAAACCCTCTTCAATCCAGCTGCCTTCCTCAACTTACAGGATTGATCTTGTCTTTTTGCATGACGATACAGTGCATCTATTATTTGGTATTTAGAAGAAATTACTCCGAAACTGGAGGGAAGGTTCCTGAGATATTTGGCCTGGCAATCTTACGTCAGGTTTCAAATGGACAGGTTACCAGAAGAAAAGTCAATATCCGTATTAGAAAGAATGACATATTTCCCGTTTCAGGCGGATCAAACAAGAGTCTCCGGATTTTCAAGATAATCTGCATGTCCATTGCTGTGCCATCAGTGGTATTCGCTGCAGCAATATCTCTCTTCTTTTTTGCGACAGACAGGCGTCCGAGAATCAACGCTGCAAGGTGGAACCAGACAACCTCATCCGTATCACCACAACCTACCAACATGGTGACTGGTCTGGATGAATCCACCATCCAGTCCTATCAAGAGCTAGTGCTTGGAGAAAGCAAGCGAGTTCCTGGACCCAATGACAACAAATGTGCTATATGCTTATCTGAGTACCAGAGCAAGGAGACCATCAGATGCATACCGGAATGTAACCACTGTTTCCATACAGCATGCATCGATGAATGGCTACGAAGGAACAACACGTGCCCAGTTTGTCGAAATTCGCCCTCTCCTGCAAGAGATAGTTCAGTTCAAGATGCTTCAGAAACAGTTTGAAAATTCTGTTTTAAAGTTTCTTTCGGATGGTTCACGACCAGTTAATGTACATGTAACTTGTGATGCCTGGAATTCCACGTTAAAAGAATGTCTTAAAGGTCGTAAAGATGTTACACATGGCACGCTCAACTCTGCCTTAGGAGTACTTAAGTAATATGTTGATAGGGACCCTAATACATCAGCCTGTTTGTACTTGAAAAATCAAGACAACATATGAGGGAGCCGAAAATAAGAGACGATCGCTCTAGACAGCTTGTAGCTCCTTCGACATCATCTCACCGTAGGAACGGACTTAGAACAGAACTTTAAGAGACGAGACAAAAGAACAAATCGCAAAAATACTAATCGATCAAGACAAAACATTTCAAGAGTTGACAGTAAATTGTTACATGGATAACCATATTTTAATAGGATAAGATATTGGAATATCATTTCTAATAAGTAATATGCAATCTGTATAAAGTACTAAGAAAATAATTGTACTCTCACTTACTTTTATTGTAAATACAAGGTTTATTTATATTTTTTATAAAATCAAACTCTTTGATTATCTTATTAAAATAGATGTTTCAATTCCATGAAGCTTGCTTTAGTTCATAAATAAACTTTTATAATTTGCATGCTTAATCAGAAAATTTTTTGGATTTAAAACTCTCAAGTTGTGTTATGTGCATATCCTTATGTAAATTTCTATTGAAAAACGTTATTTTGATATTTGTTTGTCAAATTTCATAATTATAGTATGCAACTAGGGTTAATGAATTCTTTATGGACTTCAGTATTGTTATCGACGAAAAATTTTCATTAAAATTAACTCTTTGTTTTTGTTTATAACCTTTTGCTACCAGTTTTACTTCATATTTATATACATTTCCATCCATGTTAGTTACATTTCCATCCATATCAATTTTTCTTTTAAAAACCCACATATACTTAATAGGTATCTCCATCAAAATCCATACTTAGTTAGTATACATAGATTTTATTTCAGATTTCATGGTTTCTTATCATTTTAAAAAATCGATGTTTGACATTGCTTCATTGATAATGTTTCATTCATAGATGATGAACTTATACATTTTAAAGAATCGATATCTGAAATTGCTTCATTAAAATGTATAAGTTCATAATCTATGAGTTAAACATTATCATTCCCTTTTTTAATATATAGATCTAAAGAAGAACGATGTATCCTAATAGAGCATTGGCAGATTATGCATTTCTTGAATTATCAGTTGTATATCTAATGTATTAACTTATGATTCTTGTTCCATTGTAGTTTTAGAACTTCTTGAAGTTCCATCTTACTCTCAGTACTTTCTTTGAGAACAAATTCTCTTTCAAAGAAGGTAGCATTTCTTGAGATAAACATCTTTTTACTTAATAGTATGACAAAATTAATATAAAAAACTTTCTTTTAGATACCCACAAACTTGCATTTATCTTATTTAGCCTTAAACTTATTAGATGTTGCATGTTTTACATAAACGTTACATCCCAAAATCTTTAAGTATGATAATCTTAATTTGTTATCAGTCTATATCTTATATGCAGTCTTATCATCAAATTTGGAATGAACTCTGTTTAGAAGGTAAGTATGAGTTTCAAAAGCATATCCCTAAAATAAAATTGGAAGAACTGTATAACTCATCATAGAACGTAAAATATCTAATAAATTACAGTTTCTCCTTTCAAATACTCCATTATATTGTAGAGTTTCAGGAGGAGTCTATTGTGAGATAATCTCATTTTTTTAAGTAACCTAGAAACTTATGATCTAAGTATTTGCCACCTCGATCAAATCTAAGTGTTTTAAGGCTTGTTTGGTTCAGCTTCTATTTTTTGTTTTTGGTTTTAATTTTTTGTTGTTGTTTTTGGTTTTTGTATTTTGTTTTGTGTTGTTATTTTCTATTTCTGTTTTTTATTGATGTTTTTTATGTTTTATTATTATGTATATTATTTTATTATAATATATTTAAATATTTAAATTTAAATTGTTTTTAATATCATTTTTATTAAACCACATATTTAAACTTACATAAATAAAATCTTTAAAAATTATAAAGATTATATAAATAAATATTTATAATTTAAATTTAATTTATTTTCATTATATTTTATAGTAAATTAAATATTTAAATTATATTAATAAAAATCTTTAATAATTATACAAATTATATAAATATAATATTAATAATTGTTAATAATTATA
>JAOXYD010000004.1:3257063-3274450 GCA_028565735.1 Pinacopodium congolense | reverse complement strand
CCAGGATCTGGCATTGGAGGTTGTTGCAACACAGGGTATCCCATTGGTAAATTGTTAACTGCACTGCAAACAAGTAACATTGAATAAAAGCAGAATGCTATGTTTTCAAACAACTAGTAAACTGTTATTAAACCATCCTGACACCAGAAAGATTCCAGTATATTACTTCGCACCAAAAGATCACTAAAATAGAAAACAAAACCTACAATTCTAAATTTTACTGCCACAAGAACAAAATAGTTTTTTTTTTTTCAAAACCATTTACTTGAAAGTTAAATTTACCTGGCATAGGATGAATTCCATTTTGTATGGGGGCTAATGGAACCTTGGAAGGCACTGGATACTTCATCAGATGATACTGATGTTCAAGCAAATGATTAAATAAAAGAATCTGTTTCTTCAGCTTCAACCTTATGTAATAGGCTCTAAAGAAATCAGCATTTTCTTCTTCCAACTTCTGCCATACTATAAAAGCAAAGAAAGTAATATGCACAGGATCATGTTTAAATGTAAAACAAAGAAAATAGGAAAACAAAACATCAGTAAAATATAAGGTAGTTCTTGCATTTCTGGTTAATCCTTGTTGACAAAACAGGTTGTGTTTTTGGTAGCAATATGCATATTTCGGTATCATAACATACTTCACGGTGAAATCATTTCCTAGGCCAAAGAAAAAAAGAAAGCAAAACAATACAACCACTTTCAAGGGATTCAAGAGATCTACCTAAAGTTGTAAACCCAGGATCTATCCTAGCACGAGTCAAGAGGGTTTTCACAACCTCATCTCTATTCATATACAACTGAAGGCAACGTTCTATCAAGTTCTGCACCTGTAACAAGCATTAAATACACTGTCATCAACAGGAAGAAATGAAACAATATTGCAGAAACAAGACGTGAAAGAAACAAGAAAATTGATAGATAGTACTGAAAGTACACTAACTAAAATATGTCTGAAAGAAAATAAACAAGAAATGGTACCATACAAGTTCAATGTCTTGACGTGAAACCTTTCTGCTATCATTGCTTGAAGCAGATATTGAACCTGAATCAGCTATGGGAGCCTCTGCTGAGTGATTGTTTTGTTGGTCACTTTGGGAGTCCTGTGAAACTTGATTTGAGGACTGTATTTCTTGTGTGCTCTGAAATCAATAGGCTCTCTTGAGTATTCAGAGTACAAGGCCATTGAATCATGCTAATAAAGCACCAAACTTCATGTATCCGAGTAAGTCATGTAATGGTACTATCCAAAGGTATAATATTCTAAGATCAAAACAAATATAAAGAAGTGTTACATACACATTAGTTCCCATCTCGTTCACTGTACAAATAAGTAAAATTTAAGCAACTGTGTATCTAATATGTACACTTATCTGCACATTAGAACAGACCTGTAAAGTCTTCATTCCTGCTGACTGCAAGTTGACAACATCTCTATTTTTCAGCTCTGAAGATTATTGCTGCCACTTTCATTTTATTCACCAAGATGAAAAAAAGACTGTTTGCTCCGGAGAAACCCATAAGGCAGTCTAATCTGAAATGAAAATAATGAGCATTGCACATGGAGAAAATCACACATTGACTAGATAAGCAATTCCAGTAACAGAACTCCTAACTTGCGAATGAAAAACAGACACGAATACAGACGTTCAATAAATTTTGCAAAATATGATTTGGACGCATCAAACATGCTAGTCCTCTTCAAGCACTTTCAGCTTTTAGTAAATTCAGTAAGCCAAAGGTTTGCTCCTCACAGAATTATACCATTTAAGTGATATCATGTGTTTCTCTCATGCAAATAAACAGAAGCATTCTCTTGTACGGTCACCCAAATTGCTTTACGACGCTGCAAATCATTTACGAGAGAAAAAGCTACCCAAAAAAGAAGGTTACCACCCCACTTTACATAGAACTCCACAAGCCAACAACATTCATCTAATGTGGCCGCTTTGCTGATTAACTACTAACCCCATAATGTAAGGACTTAATGTCTGAAAAAAAGCATCTATAGATCATGAAACTGTTTGCTTGGTTAAGACATTTTTCTTGCTTTTACATCAACAAATTTAAGAAAAAGGTGAAAAATCACAAGTTCAATCAAAGTATATAACATCTCAGGCGATTATCTCAAAACAAAAAAACGTCAAAAAAAAAAAACGGAAAATGAATACGGTAAACGGCGCGTACTGACGATAATAATTAACCAGATCCCAAACCTTCAAAGAGTATTCGTATCTATAGATTCTGCTTCCACCATAAACTAAAATAATGACAATAAAGGATAAATTAAATGCATGATGAAGTCAAAAGCAGCTTGCAGATGGCAACATCTTTAGTGTCCCCCACTAAACCAGATCCTCTATGAAATATTTAAAAAATTAAGAACACCCATAAATCATCCAATCCAAAATGGAACAAAGCTTTACACTTTAAAAACCAGTAGGTATTAAACAATAAAAACAAAGAGAAACCCAAAGTTACTAGTTTCAACGGAATTTTAAAAAAAAGCAAGATCTGAACAGCAAAGTTAAAAAAAAAATTAACACCTTACACCGAATTCTGATTCCCCAAAACTCCAACAGAAACCAAAAAGGGTTGAAATTGTAGTCTCGACGAATTTAGAGTCGCTGCACCTCCTTTAGAGCTCAAGTTTCAACACAAAAAGTTACAAGAACGCAGAGAAAGATAATCTAACCCCTCAAGAATCGAAGCTTGAGCTATCATGTAGAGGACTAGCAAAGAAAGCTCTTTACAATGTATTCATCCCTCGACAGATACATCTACAAGACATGCTCAAGTGATATTGACACTGAGAGTAAGAAAGACGGTTGAAAGCTTCAAAATGTACAGAGACAGAGACGAAGAAACGAAGAGTAACACTGAGGAGGAGGAGCGGGAGGGGGAGGAGGAGGAAGAAGAGAGAAGAGTGTGGCGAAAAAATCTTAAGCAAACTTAAATTATTAATTCTCTTTTTGTCATTATTGTATTCTTACAAAATTTTCAAATCTACCCCACCCGTAGGTAAATCATAAGATGATTAATAAATAGGTAACGGAGAAACAGACACGGGGTCAGTTCACGGTCTCCCTTCGCGGCTTCGGTTTTAACGGCGCAGTTAAGAGGACCCAGAGATTTTTATAATTTCCGGTCACGAGGGTCTTGTGATTTATCATTTATCTAATTCCTTCCTTGGATGATAAAATCCAGTCATTACTCTCTTTTTTTTACTTTATTTACAAAAAAAAAATGGTAATATTAATTATACTAATATAATTCCAAATATTGACGTTAAAATCAAAATTTGTGATTAATAACCTACAATCACCAAAATGGATACTCGCATAATTATATCATATTTCAAATATATATAATAACACAAATTTATGTATGATACGATTTAAAATATGCATTTTATATTTTAAAATTAAAAATTCAACCACTTAATTCAGATATAAATTAATTTTTTATTAACAATTAATTTTCAATAATAATTTTAAATTATAATAAATTGAAGAGTAATTAAATTACACAAATTAAATCTTATCATACATAAATTTATTTTTATTTTTGTGTATTTTTATTTTTTTAGTTTTGTATTTTATTTATGCCTTATTTTTTAAAATTTTTATGTTATTATTCATGTTTTATTTATGTATTATTTTTTATATTTTATATTTTAAAATAAAAAAATAAAAAAGAAACCAGTTAATAATTAATAATATTAATTTTTCTTTTTAGATTCTACTTTCTATGTATGTCAATTATTATTCCTGCAAATCTTCCAAAGGCTAAAAGGTCTTTTCACGTGACTTTTTTTTTTCTGAAAGATATTTTTCGCGTGACTTCCGATAGAATACTTTTGTTTTTTCCCGTTGGTCGGAGGAAACGTTGACCAACCGCTTGTGAAAATAAAACTTTTTGAAGTTGGTTAAATTTTATTTTATACATTATCCTTTTTTTTTTCTGGAGAGCAAAGTTTTTGTTAATTGTAGGCAATTAATTTTTTTTCCTCCGGTTGGGTTCTTTTTAATTAAATCTCGAAAATCAATCGGTCATATAAACAATAACATATTTTTTAATAGGTTTGCCTAATCAAGAAGTCCTGTTTTAACAAACTAACAACTATAGTTCCATCGATACTGAACGGAAATGAGTTAGCTAAATCCGACAATAACATCTTTTTTAATAACAAAAAAACTTCTAGTTGCACCTAATAACTTTTTAATGCATAATAAACTTATTTTATTTTTAAAAATAATAGTTGATAAATGGTATAGTTTATTGGGTGATCATTACATAATTCAGTTAAAGGTATACATTTAAATATAGAAAAGAGAGAAAAATAAATATATTTTATATAATATTATTTTTTCTAAAAATATATAATATTATATTGTTAATTTTTGTATGTCAAATAATGTACAATTATCGGTCTTGAAATAAAAATTTCTAAATTAAAAGAGTTCAACTTAAATTAAAGCTAACATTAAAACTTGAATTAATGATCTTATTTGATTAGAATTTGCAAATAATAAACTATTAAAAAGAATCTATCAGGCTATAGCCTATAAGGCTGTACAAATATCAATTAGGTTTTAGGAGCGGAAAGGAGGACAGCCCCGCCCTTTTGATTTTTTTCTCGCTCCAAATTCTGGGGTATCATTTTCCAATTTGAACTAAGTGATATGCAAACCACACTCTCGCAAGTAAACGACACAATAAAATGACGAGAAGATTGATTGCCACCCCAAGTTGCTTATTGCTGCTTTACTCTCTCCAAGTCTTACGTAATATAATTGTTGTAAAACCATACTTCTGATGTATCCACGTGGTCCAGCCTGTGAAAATTCTCATGCCCATCAACCACCTATACGATGCTTTGATTTTTCAATTGTTACCATGTACCAATTTTGGCAGAATCACTTCAGGTAGTCCAGATTATGATTAGATTTTTAATTGATTAATTATTATTTTAATTAACAGTTTTAAATCGTAATTAAAATCATTATTAATAATTTCGATTATAGTTAAATTAATTTAAAAATTATGAATCGGTGGTTAAACCGACAGTTTATTCATAATTATAAACTGTCGATTAATTAATTAAAAAATTAAATAAATTTTAATATCTGTTTGGTGTTCATTTCTTTTCAACTGGATCAATCTCGCCCCTTCTACTTTACTCATCAACACATGCTTTATCCCAATTTTCTTGACAGAACACCTACGGCGATCGTGCTTTATGTATGCTCAGATGATCTAACACTTGGACAGCTATCATCTGCACTGTCGCGTCATATCGTTTTTAGAATCACTTTTATTTCAGGAGTCTTTTGGTAGATTTAGACCTCTACGTGGAAATTTGTGACAAAGAAATCGACGTTGAATATGTTAAGATTGACTGAGGATGGCGAGATCATCCAATCCTATGGACGCATACGCCTGTTCTTTCTACTGGAGAAGTCTTCAATTGCATAGCGGCCCAGTGCTATTCCACGAGCCCCTTATGTATGGCATTATACTTAGATCCCATTTCCTGTTTCTTGTGTTGATATATTATTGGCAAGCTTAAAAACTCTTTTTCCATTCAAATACAATAATAATAATAACTCAGATTTAACAACAATTTAGGTAACGGTAAATAGAAAAATACTCGGTACCTCGACTCCACTTTCCCTCCTATGGCCCGTCCCCTTTTCTCCTTTTATTTGAGGTTATACTTTTGCAGTAAAAAGTGAATAGATGAGTATGCACCCTCGTATAAAGGAAGGGCTTCTAGGTGGTACGGGAGTGGGGGTACTTAATCTTGTCCTTATAAAAATAATTAAGTGGTTGATTTGGAAAATTAGTAATAAAAGGACATTTTGGTGGATTAAAAGTGATTGAATGGGTATTTTAGTAAATATTGGGGAGTTCGAATAGTAATTTACTAAATTAGGAGTCTTAAGTTTAAATTTGTAATTTTAGTAATAACTGGGTTAAATTGATTAAATTGGGTTTAATGTATTTTATGAATATTTAGGTTTGGAGGATTTGATAACTTAGTAATTTGACCGATCTCATTATTTAAAGTGTTAAGGATCAAGTAAGGATTCTTTATTTATAAATTTATAATATTATAATTATATTTAAAGTATATAATTTAATTGATTATATCAAATTTGTAGAATTTAAAAATTTTTCTAAATAATTCTTTGTATAATTAAAATAGTAATTTTGCCATGATATCATATTTATCTTGAAAATATCTAATTGAATTGATTTTTTTTTGAAATAGATGGATCTGAATGAAAGATATTGATAGTATGTGATGGATTATTTCAATAATAGAATTTTTCTAAATTATTTTACGATATTGCTTAAGTAAATAAATTATGTTGTGATATAGTATTTTCTTAAAGTATGAAATTTTATTAATTAATGACTAAATGTGGATAATACATTGTATGATTATTTGATTTATAATGTGATCAAGTATTTTCCTTTATCAATAAATTAGTGGATTTTGCTGTAATTTTTCATTCAGTTGAGAATTATTGAATTATGTTAATCAAGTGAGTTAAATGTGATAATGTATGATTGTTCTATTATAAAATATTGTATCATGAGCATTCACATTATTCGACTAGAGAAATTGAACATTAAGATATGAAATGGATCATGATTAACAACAGTATATTGAAGGAATTGAAATGAAAATCAGATTGATTAATAGACTGAGAATAAGGAATAAAAAGATAGCTTACTTAGGTTAGAATATATTTAGCAGTCTTAAATTGACGTGTATTAATATATGAGATTGAGATTGATATGATATGAGATTTATGTAGGCTAGGCACTTGTATGTGGAATAGTGCCACAACATCATGAGTTCTAAGGATGTCGCACCCGAAGTTAGGTACCAGAATAGTACAGGAGTATCATGAGTTTTGAAGAGATCTTGTGCTGCGGCTAGACCATGGAGTGGTGTCGAGTTATTAGATGTGATATGATTGAGAGATATCCTGTGTTGAATATATATATATACATACGCATATACGATATTTGATTATCTATACCGAGATTAAGATTGTGTCATGATGATATAATTCGATGGGAGATTGAATATGACCTATTAGATTAAGTGGGACCCTTAATAAAACGATTAAAGAGAATTCGATATAATTAATAATTGGAATAATATTTATGCATTTCATAATTGCATCTCATGGATTTGTATTTGTTTTGTTAATAGAAGTGTTATGAAATATTGATATATGTAAATGTGTGATATTCTTAAATAATAATTATAAATTATTTATATATGTGAGGTGTGTTTTAAAAGGGTACAAATATGAAATTTTTATTGAGTTGGCAACTTATATATTACCTGTTGACATTTTCAGGAGATAAATTTATTTATGTGGATCTCAGTTTGCAGTTTGGATTTTGTTATATTAAAGGTGAGATAGTTGTTTAACAAATTTATAGCTTAATATTTTCTTGTGAAAACTTTCATTAATATTTTTGTATTTAAAATTTGGAGCATTACATTGAGTGGTATCATATGTATATGGATTTAAGGATAATAATTTGAGGTGTTACATACAAGATGTAGTATATATACTTTGTTTTGAAATTGGGCTTTATATTTTTAAACATCATCTTTTGTCTCAAAACTTCAAAAGGTATGATAGATCATTCACAGTATGGCTAGATA
This sequence comes from Pinacopodium congolense, assembly GCA_028565735.1. NCBI lineage: Eukaryota > Viridiplantae > Streptophyta > Magnoliopsida > Malpighiales > Erythroxylaceae > Pinacopodium > Pinacopodium congolense. Next base: position 3,266,751 of record JAOXYD010000004.1, on the reverse strand, counting down.
TTTTAAATTAAGCTTAAGGAATTGAAAAAAATTTAGAATTAAATTGCATCATTAATTTTTTGACAAAAATTAAATAAAATTTTAGTACAATTATAAGTATTTTTTAAACTGAATTTTTGTAATTGTTTCGAATTTTACTAGATGGAAAAATTCGAATTTTGTAAATTTAAGTTCATTATTTTTAAACATTTAGAATCTAAATTTATCCATTTGAATTCAAGATCATTATTTTCTAACTTCTAAATTAAAGGTATGAATAAATTAGATTTTCTTTTAATGAAATAATTAATTATAAATTTTGAAAAAATGGAAGGTATCTCTTAAATTTTTGTACATCTTCCTACATGTTGATTTGTTATCGAGTTGCATTGGAAATGAAGTAATCAATAATAAATATATTATTACTATTGTTGTGTCTTAGAATGTTATCCCTATCCAAGTATGATAGTGTGTTACTTGATTTAGACCGTAGCTTTTTTATTTAGAAATTAAGTTTAGTCAGTAACTTGAAACATTGTATATCATAATCTTTCAAGAACTCATATCATAATGATTTTTGAAGTTGTGTGTAGCTTGTATCATTTGCAAATACTGGATTTATATCGATGAAACAACTTAATTATGTTGTACCAATCAATTTTGCAACTTGAAACATCTGTAACATTTGAATTTTTACGAAACATCAATTAAGATGTTAATTGAATCATTTTTAATGTTTATATGTTTTACAAACTTTATTCCTATGCAGGTATCGGGAACTTGCTCATTCGGTAATTAACTTGGTGAGATTAATCAACATATTCTATCTGTATTATAGGGATAAAAATTACAAGAGATGCCAACCTAAATGGGTAATCTAAAAGAACTTAAGATTTTTATTAGTTTGGTCTTCCTGTTAGTTGCAGTCACAAAAGGCATTATGTAGTCCACTTGTTTTTTAGAGTGAGTAGAATTCATACTAAGTTGAAAATCTTAGGATTTTAAATTAAAGCAGATTTGCTTCTACCTTCTTGTAGAAATTTCTCTTCCTTTTGCTAACTTTCGAGTGAGTAAAGTAGGGTAGTTGCCCAGTCATAAATAGTGGAAGCCTATGGAGAAGTAGGAAATTTAAGGTAACAAAAATGATCATATGTAAGACTTAACTTTTAAGTGACTATGTTGCTAGAAAAAAAAAGAAAAAAAATATAGGCTTAAAACATTTAGGTAAGATTCAATTATAGGGAGATATCTTCTTTAAAATTTTAATTAAGCTTGATATGGTTTGTAAACATGTATGAAGTCAAAGAAGCATGTCAACACACTAAATTCAAAATGGGAGGAGGAAACTTGAATTTCATAGTATGAATGGTATATCATAGGTAAAAAATTTTGGCGAGGTATACAATAATTCCTAGTGTAATTTCTAGACAAAATTTTAGACATTTTTTAGATATTATGATGTGTGGCACTTCATTATCTCGTAAGAATATGAAGGATAATTTCAATGTAAAATTCAAACTAGTTTGAGGGACAATAAGACAATTTTATCATAGGAGAGCGAATCATTACCCCAGAGGTGGAGACTGAATTCAAAATCAAAGGTGCATTCCAAACATTAGGATGAGGCCCAATACTCGATCTCAATGGCCCTTTTTTTTTATATTGGTGCATGAATGATGTTATGGAGGTGAAAACTATAGTGCGAGGTACCACTTTGCACCTTACTTGTAGATATTTGTTAGCATTAATAGGCTTATCAAACGATGGTATGGTTTATAAGCATATGAGAGACATTGCTTTGATGATCGACCAAATGTTATCAGGTCCTGATTTTAACTGCATTGTCACACAACATAGCCTAGGCATCATGCCAGATCTGAGTGGGAACTTATGTCCCACCTTACTCCTTGGAGCCTAAAAATAAATCATTATAGCTCTTCTTTTAGCCAAAATCTAGCCTAGAGCCAGTGGGCTCAGTGAGGTATAATTTAATGATTATTATTTATTATATCACATGCTTCATTGCTTAAGGTTACTAGATCTTATCCCATTATCTGTTTTTTCATCACACACATAAGAAACATAGGGCGTTATAATCAAGAAAAGGCGCTTTACTTTCCATGTTTTATCTTAAGGATATTGGTTGATTGCAGTATCAATATCATAAAATAACCTCTTATACTTCTCTCCAACATTGTCACATTTTTCTTACTCAAGGCATGGAAGTACAAGCAAGTTAGAGGGCAATGGGAAAAACTTATTTTGATAGCCATTGTTACATCACGAATATTAGATGATTTAACTACCCTTAGCCTTGATCCTAATGCATTAAAGGACTCTACCAAGGTTACTTCCAATCCCTCACAGTCTAGTGCCCTAATTTCAGTTGCTTTTAAACCTTCAACACCTCTATCCTTCGTCTTTTGAGGTCTCCTTAGTCACCAATCATGCACTATTGCTTAATATGCAATGCTACATTGGTTGATTGCAGTATCAGCATCAGAAAATAACCTCTTATACTTCTCTCCAACATTGTTACATTTGCCTTACTCAAGGCGTAGAAGTACAAGCAAGTTAGAGGGCAATGAGAAAAACTTATTTTGATAGCCATTGTTACTTCACAAATATTAGATGATTTAACTACCCCAAGCCCTGATCCTGATGCATCAAAAGACTCTACTGAGGTTACTTCCAAACCCTCACAGTCCAGTGCCCTAATTTTAGTTGCTTCTAAACTTTCAACACCCCTATCCTTCGTCTTTTGAGGTCTCCTTAGTCACCATTCATGCACTATTGCTTAATATGCAATGCTACATGCAACAATAATATGAGCAGGTCCAGCAACAATTTATGCAATTATGGAAGTAAATGTGATCACCTAAGCCTGGCCTTGATCCTCCATCATAGCTTACATATAGAACTTACTATATTTTATTTTTACTTTTGTATGTTATGTTTTGTTCATATTGATGCTGCTTTACTTCTCTAGGTTTTATTTGCCAATCAATCTCAGTTGTATTTCAAAAAGGAGTTTAATGGATATTTCCACTTTGTCTTCATTAATTTTCTATTCATCGCGTAATTTGAATTTAGGAAAGTTTTGTTACCCCTTTTTCTTACCTTGTGCTTAATTATATTATTTAGGCATTAATGAAGATGCTTAGTTTAAGTGTGAGGGAGGTTTCATAAAAAATTGATATATCATCTTAAACTTATCAATTTCATCATTATTGTTTTAATGGATAATGATTCATGCAAAAAAAAAATTTCCTAGAAAGAGTATTATTTAAATAATTCATTATGATTTTAATTATTTTGCTAACTTAAGATGTTTATGTGATTTAATAGAACTATTGATGACTAATTAAGTTTAATTTATTCTATGACTTTGGAAAATGGATAATTGATGAATCATTATGCGATTTTGTGTAAAACATGCATATGCATGAGTAATTATGACTTTTAAAGACATATTTATCTTCTAAATTGTTGAAAAAAATGAATAAATGAATAAAGTATATTCACTTTGCTGACTTCATACAAAAATAAAAGGTAAAAGTGTGGTGTCAATAACTAGTTGATAATGGTGACCAAGTTGAGTAATAGGAAGTATTTATGATAAGGTGTTTACGTTCGAGTAAAAAGATTAAACAAATTCTGAACCAAGCCCTCAAAGCTTATAATAAATTTTAATAAATAAATTAAGGGTGTGAATGTGTTAAAAGTTGAAGCATATTACTATGTATATATTCATTTTATGCATGGAATTGAATTTTTTTAATTGAGCTAAAGTTTGAAGAAGCATAGAGTAAATTGAATTCACTTCCAATCTGATATAGGATGAATAATATCTTGATGATCCATCATGATTGATTGACTAATGAAGTAATTTTAATAGTTATGAAAGATGAGATGGATTATTTTCCTATAATTATTTTCTATTTGTTTTGAATGATGAAATGTCTTGTTTGAGGATAAGTAAACACTTTAATGTGGAGTAATTTGATAATAAGTAAGATGAATATATTTATTAGAGTGTTTATCGATGAATTTTATCTATTAGTGCTTAATTAGACTATTAATGACTTGTTTTTTTAGAAGTTTAATCATTTGTTGCATTTGAAAGATCAAGACCACAAAGAAGCAAATTTATAGTAATTTTTCAAAAGAAAAATGGCCACAAACAACAACGTCATTATAGTAAAAAAGAATGCCATTGTTGTGGTTCTAAATAGACATAAAAAAAATAAACGGTGATACACAATGATGGCGTTATGACCGAATATATCGTCATTTTGGTTCTAAACAAATACAGTAGATGAACAACCCTCAAGAATGACATCATTATTCTTATTGTTAGGCATCGTTTTGGTCCCTAAAATATGGTAGGAAGAGAAGACTTTAAATCTAATTAATAAACTCTTATCGAAAACTTACTTATTAAGGTTTCTTAAACCAAGGTAGCCATAAAAGATATAAAAAGGAAGATTATACCGCCATGGGGAGAGTTCCTTTTACCACCCATGCCATTCTTTCATTCTTCCATCATGGTTTTAATAGTTAAGGGTTAAAGATCTCTTAGGGAGGAGTTACATTAGTGGATTAAGAGTAAAAGAGTCTTGGAGAAGAAACTGCTATTTTCATGAGCAATTCTTTCTCTAGTTTTTGCTTATGTTAATTTTATTCATTGTTTCTTTAAACTCATTAGTTATTATCATTTAGTTAAAGACCTTTATAGATTTATTTTATATGGGAATTTCAATTTATGTTTAAGTCAGTATAATTATTGAAAAAGCAAATTATCTATGGCTAAACATCACAAAATTAAGATTTGGAATTATTCTCATTGAATACTAAACCCTTTGGATCAAGCTTGTATTTTAATTCCTTAGGTCATTTCTATTGATTATTAATCATTAGTTTAGTTGAAGTTGTTTTAATATTTGATTCAAGTTAATTAATAGTTAGGTTAACTAATAACTCAACATTTAGGCTCATACTTATTAATATTCATCATGGAAACAATATCACCTCATCGATAAATTATAGGAAATGATGGACTCACTTGCTTAGAGTTGTACAATATTATAAAAGTACTTGTTTTATTATCTAGAATTTAGAATGCATGCAATCAACTATCTTAAATAGGAGGAACAATATTACTTAATTGACAAAGACCAAAGGGCAGAGAATTTATGATCAATGAGAACCAAAGATGGAAGCTTTCTCATATTTTAAAAACCTACTAGGTACTCATGACCACTACTCATCCCCCACTCCATTAATTAGTAGGATCATTATAAAGAGATTAAATACAAAACAAGCAATTAAACTAGTTAGACCAATTGAACCCATAAAGATTGTACAAGTGCTCCACTCCCTATATCTTGATAAGGCACCAGGATTAAATGGCTTATTTTTTCAACATTTTTAGCTAGTACCTAAAGACTATGTAGTTCCAATAATTATAAAGTTATTCCATACTAGTAAATTGTTTAAGGATATCTATAAAACTTTCATTTCCAAATTCCTACGAGCCCCAATGCAATGAAATTGAGACCTATCTCTTGTCATAACACCTTAGACAAGGTGATTTCCAAGATCATAGTTACAAGAATGAAAAAGGTTCCAGACTCTCTAGTTAGTCCTTTTCAAGCAAATTTTATAAGAAGAAGGAATATTGGTGACAATATCCTTTTGACTCAAAAAAGTATTCAAGGATTATAAAAAAAGTAAATGCAACCAAGAATTGTGCTTTGAAGATCTATTTTTATAAAGCTTTTTATTCAATCAAGTGGGGATTCATTGAAGAAATGTTAACATAATTTAGTTTTCAAAAATCTTCATAGGCTAGATAATAGACTATATCCCATCCACTTATTTCAATGTTCTCAACAATGGAGAACTCATATTAGCATTCTAAGGCAAAAGTGGTTTAAGGTAAGGGTCCCTCTCTCTCCAAACTTATTTAGTCTCTACATAGAAATTCTATCAATCCTAATCAACTATAATATACTAAATGGCCCTAGATTCAAGTTCCACAGCAAATACAAAAAGCTTTGTATCTCTAACCTGTCATTTACTAATGATGGTTTATTATTCTGTGGAGGTGATAGGGAATTTGTCAAGGACTTGGCGGACTCACTCTCTTCTTTTAGTAGACTTTTAGGTTTACAAGTCAATCTAGATAAAAGTTTCATTTTTATATTAAAAGTTACTAAGGAATTCACCAACCACCTATTAGTCCTTAGTGGAATGAAAGTGAGCTCTCTTATCATTAGGTAGTTGGGTGTTCCCCTTGTCTTTATAAAACCAAAATTCAATGATTGTGTAGTTCACTTGATAGGATTCAAAGCAACATTGGTTACTAGTGCAATAAACACCTTTCATTTGTTGGGAGAACTTAGCTTATCATGTCTACTCTTGAAATTTTGCATGTTTTTTGGACCTCACATCTTACTCTTCCTAAGAAGTTGCCTAAGACTATTAAGAAACTTATGAGGAAATTCTTATAGAGTGGGACACTACATAAAAGGCAAAGGCAAAAGTCAAGTTATAGGATATATGCAGGCCTAAGGTGGAGGATGGATTGGGAGTTGTCCCTACTGACCTAACATCCAAAATTAGCGTAGCTAAGAGAACATGGAGAATATTTATTAACAACCAATCATTATACATAAGATGGATCCATGTATATACCTTTAAAGACAGAAGTTTGTAGGAACTCAAAGTTACGAGAACACTTAAACTTAGCTATATCTCATAAGATGGGACATGGCCTCAACACATCCCTTTAACTTGACAATGGGTCAAAATAAGGTTCATTATACCTCCTTTGATATATCTAATTTCAGAAAAAAAAAAAATTCCCCTCGAATGCCAAGGTTAACTTGCTAATTTCAAAAGGGAATTAGAGCTATAACACTATGGGCTCAACCTTAATAAGGAGTGAGTTCCAAATTATCTTCATAACTAGCTCATTGAGGATAAGATCTCCTAGAACATACATTCTTCTGATTCTTTAATAACAAATCTTGTAGACCCATCTTTACTATCTCTTCCCTTAAGGTTCCTTGGCATAATCTAGTTTGGTTCATCTATAAACTTCATAAGGCTTCTTTCATTTTACGGTCGGCCATTAGAACATGCCTTCAACTCTAGACAAATTAAAAAAAGCTCCCAAGTAAAAAAAAAAAAAAACTCCTTCATGTTGCTTGCGTAAACTAAATTAGAGTATAGAGACCATTTATTCTCAAAATGCAATTTCGATGGAATTTTAGAAACTTTGTAACCCCATTTCTAGCTCTTCATATCGGAACTATATCATTTCATGTTCCTCTTCTCCTCACATCTTATAAAAAAAGGTGATTACACAACCTATAAAATAAGGTCCATAGGAAGAGAGCCCTACACTTTCACCTCTTCTACACTCTCGTGTATAAAAGAAATACTTATATTCGATGCGGAAGAACTAATTGGTCTAACACTTCGTTAGAAAATTGGAAATTGAGATAAGTGTGGAGCACTGGTTACCTATAAGGGATTGCATGATCTCCTTATATATATATATATATATCCTCACCATAAGTTGGAATAGTAGCAGTCATAAGAGAAGGCAAAACTATAGAAATTTTTTTTACTATCTTAATAGGTGGCCAGAGAAACTATCAAAGCTAAATTGCTAACCAAAATAGATCTACAAGCATAAGACAATATCGAAACATCTAAACTTTATGTAGAAGTATAAGAATCTCTATCTAGAACCATAAGTGTCCACTTATATTAGTAGTTTTGCACTAGTGGTTGCCTTAATTTATTTAGCTTTGAGTCAATTTGGGATGTAGTTCTACTTGAGATGTTGTAGCACTTCTATGCAACTTTAATTACTTTAGCCATTTCCTTTAATTTAAAAAAAAAGTATCACATAGGAAAGGCTTTGGAAAGGTTTTTACCTATCCTTTGAAATTCAACTCTTTAGTTCTCCTTAGTTCTTCACTATCTTTTAATCGTTGTTGGTAAGAAAAAATTGACTGCATAAATAAAGGATGTTTTCCTTTTTTTTTTATAGAAAGTAAACTTTTTGGCTTCACTAAGATTTAAACACTAGTAGAGGAGGATGTAGTAGACGTCCTCTTCTAATGAAAAATGTCTTGATAGTGAAGATCTTCATCACTTAATAGTTCATATTTGTATAAGTTATATGATCTAGTAGTTTAGACATGTTATTTGTTGTCTCAAAAGAATTGAATCTTCAAGCCTTATTATATCAAGTTCTCAACACAATATGAAACAAAGATTTTAATTTTTAATATAGTTCTAAAGATTCAATTTTTAAAATTTCTAACATTTAGGGCAATTTTAAATATTTTCAAATTTTCAAACTGTAACAAAGTATGTGCAATCCTATTTAAGAGGGGCATAGTAGTTTAAATGGGAATATTCTTTAAAAAGCAAGTAGCCTTATTAAAAATCCTTGCTCTAAAGTCTAACCTATGAAATATAATTGTCCTATACATTAAGAAAACAAATCCTAGAAGAGATAATATATACTTTAAAACTTTTAGAGTAATACTTGCACTAAAAATGATTATTAGTAATTATATATAATTATAGAATATATATAATAAAGGGCAAGAAAGATTTGTATGAAATTAAATGAACAATAAAAAGGTGATGATAGAATTGGTTCATTATTTCCGATTTTGTTGTAATATGTGAATATTGACGCTAACTCTCGCCGGAATCCTTTTTTCCCATTAGCAAAGTAGCAAAAATAGAATAGAGTTAATTCAATACATATTAAAATTTGATTTTCGAGCTTTAGAAGGTTAGAATATCTATTTACTTTGACATCTCATATATGGCGTGGGTATAACAACCACATCTGAAAATGAAGAGGAGACGTAAAATCTTCTTTAAATTTATGAAAAAAGATTATTAATTAATTTCTAACTGATTATGTTTTGAATTTGTAATTTTCTTAAACTGGAATTGGAGTTGTTATTACATCAATTTAAACTTTGACATATTATTAATAGTATTAAAGCAAGCCTTTATTAGTATGTTGTTAAGTAGAGACGATGAAAGTAAAGAATGATGTTAGTATTATGAGAAATAGATGTTTCTTTACCAACATCTGTTATTGTTTTATATTGAAAAAGAATATGGGATTATTTTTCATAAAAAAGAAAAAGAAAAAGAAAAAGAGATTATAGATTGTGTATTAGGCATTAATAAAAACATCTAAATTATATAGAAAGCATGGTAAATTTATAAAATTGAATTTTCTTTTGTTCTTTCTTTGAGGAAGAAACAATCAACTTAAATGGTTAAATTCATAATATTCCGTGAACCGCAAACATGGTTTTAATTTTCAAATGATGAGTTAAACAAATCAGACATTGTTACGTTATAATTATAGGGACGAATGTTGTTTAATAGTTCAAACCTATGAGGCTGTAAATTTACTTATCATATTCAATTCAATACGTGTATATTGACCCATATTTAAAAGTTGGAAAAATTATACAGCCTCTCTAATTGGTCTCCTCTCCTAAATTTTTATAATTTATTTATATAATTAGTACAATCTTAATAGATATGGTCATTATAAAAACTTTATTATGGTGTTATATGGATCTTATTTATAAAGATTATATCTATTAAAATTATTTTTAAGTGTTATAGACATCATATTTATAAATAATGT
>JAOXYD010000004.1:3208711-3220476 GCA_028565735.1 Pinacopodium congolense | reverse complement strand
GTTAGATCATTAGATGATTAAAGGACTTTGACCATAAGCTTTTAATTGTTGGAATATTAATTAGGTAATACAATTGATAGATAATTATAATTACTATATTACCTGTGACTTAGGTCTTAGCTCTGGGATCCATGCACCGAGGCCTGCAGAACTTTTTCTATCAATTAATCTGTTTTGGTCTAAGTTGTAGAGAATTTATCCCTATTGATGAAAAGACCTACTAAAGTGTTCTTTTCTTTCACAAAACATTTCCTTAAATCACCTTTGTTGTATTATACACCTTTGATGAAACAAGCTAAATAATCTTTTCTTTCTCTTTAGAATTTTCTAGACAACTTAAAAGTTTGTGGAATTTTTATCTTCCTAAAGAATAACAATTAGATATTCTTAAAGTCTATAAAAAATATGAAGATGGTGGTCTAATATTAGATAAGAATAGCGGGCTACTATAAAATTATTATGTAATTATTATATCTAATATAATACAATATAATTATATATTATAAGATGGGTCGAAAAAATCATAATTATACTAATCAATAAAATAATTGGAAAAGACCACAGACGACGAAGTTTTTTGTTTTTATCGAAAAAGGAGGAATCCTACTCCTATTAACACACGTACTAGAAGTGTGAGAAAAGGTATAACCTATGAATATTGATGTGCATGTTTCATTTTTTTATAATTTGTGTATTAAATGTTTCTTAGTTCTTATTAATTGACTTTTTTTTTAATAAGTGGTTCTGCTTCCAGGAAAAAGTTTCCTATTTATGCCTCATAAAAAGCAACAATAGGTTGATGAATCATTACCTTGATGATACAAGATTAAAATAAGAAAATTCAAATAAATGAGTTTTCCAAATGTTCAGGAGTTCCTCTATTCAATCATTTTCCTTCTTGTTGCTGAATCTCTTGTTTGTATACACTTTCTCTTTGTTTCTCTTTCATGAGTCTATAGTTATTTACAGATAGAATTAGAGAAAGAAAAATAATAGGATCGAACTATTTCTTCTAAGTTTGTTTCAATCTTCTTCCCCATTACTTAGAAAGAGTGAGCCACCGATTCAAGTATAGGATATTATCATTACTACCCGGACAATTAGATATCCAACCTATAATCGCAATGGCTCGAAATGCATGTTAAATGCACTTATAATGGAGTTAAATTATCATAACAGAATTTCCAAAAAACTGGTTAACGAAAGGGATTGATTTTTGTTTGTATATCCTTATTCTATATTTTATCAAATTCTTATTTTGTAGTTCTTGCACAACTCCTTGTTTATATGAGGGTTATAAATGTTTTAATGCGATTTCATATATTTCAAAAATCCCATTATAATTATATTAGGTGGTGGTTTTGAAAACCTAACTTCATTAATTGAATCTGAACATTTATCGATTTTTAAAGTGATAGTCCCTTCCTTTACTTGGTGTAACTACCTGAGTCAGATAAGGGGAAATTCTTATGCTCGATTTGGAAAGGGGGAGATCCTAAACTATAGTTGTTGTAAAATATATGAATAATTTTTTACTTTTATCCTATGTAAAGTTAGCATCATAGATAAACATAGATAAATAAGGGTAGACTAGAATCAATACTATTTTATAAGATCTGACAGTATCAGATCTTTTTTAACAAATAAAAACTCATTGGCACTAAGTGTGAGGGAATGCTTTATGTTTGGTAATTTTTTTGCCAACTAGAATAAAAGATCTCATTGAAGTGGCTAATCCTATGCAAACTGTCTGTACATCTAGTTGCACAAATTGCATAATATCATAAATAGCTACTCCGAATATTACCCATCCGCTAGGAGAGTTCATAAATACGCATAAATCTTTAGTCTCACTCTTTATATTAAGATGTATCATGAGATTAATAAGTTGATTTGCGATCTCGTTACCTGTATCTTGACTTTAAAAGGTAATTTTTCTTAATAAATTTGATTGATTATACTCTTATTATTAGTATTAGTGAACAATAATTATTAATGAAAAATAATAATAAAATTCTAACGTATTCATAGAGAAGGAGACATAATTTATATGAATAAGTTGCTTTAATCATAGTCTTTACATTTTCCCCTTCACTTGTAATATGGGGTAGAGGTAGTCTATGGACTATTAAGTGAGTAAAAGAGAACCTATAATTCCAATTAGAAATTTGTTTGGCATATTAAGAGCAGTTCTTTTAAATGAAAAATTTTCTTCATTTTACTATTTAAAATTCATAATCAGATTTCAATAACTAAATATTTGATACTTTTCCTAAAGTTATAAATCACCTTATGTAAGAGAGTTAATCCTCTAAAGTATTGAACAACAGTGTAACATCATATCGACAAGAAAATCTAAGGATCAACATGTATTAAGAGAGTAGTTCTTTTAAAAAGTATACGATTCATATGGTTATCTTAATCTGTTTATAAAATAAAATAAATAAATATGTATGTTTCAATTTCAATTTCAATTTTTATCAAATTTTGTCATATTCTATTTATCACATATCATAATTACATAATAACTATATTATATTATAATACAAACAATAATATAATTTTTCACTTCTATCTTGATATTGTATAATATTCTTATATTGTTAAAATTGTTTTAAAAAACACATTATAAAAAGCTTAGTAAAAGTACTTTTAAAAATAAAAATGGGCCTTGTAAATTTATAAAATTCATCTCAAAATACTATCTATTTTTAATAAAATTCAGATTAATTATGATAAAATTGAAAAAAATAATTTTTTATATTTCAAATATAAAAACTTGAAATTGCCATCCGATCAGGCTCTTACAAAACCTCGAATTAGTCTTTTATATATAATTAGACTTACCCCGAATTAGGCTGGACAAAACCTCTCGATACCTACAAAGAAAAGGCCTAACAAGAAATTAACCGTAGTAACAGTTATCAATACTATAGTTGATGGTCGAATGACTACAATTCTACCTGTTCAAGAAGAGTTCTTTTACAGAGCTCATACCCTGAGTCAGTGAATTTATGAATCAAAATCCCGGAACGCAGGTGGGTGAAAATCCAGATGATACAAATTCTGTAACATGATTTAAAACCCTACATTCTAAAACCGCGGGCTTCTACATTAGTGGTGTTACAATGGGTCGAGCCTATCACCAGACTAATCAACGAATCCTGCATCTATTATATATCCTTTTGGGCAGAGCAGATACCATGAGGAAGCATGTGACCTTCATGGGAATATATCAGCAATCACGAAATTCTCCCTTTCATGTATGATGCGGTGATAACAGAAAAACCCTCGTATTCGTTGGAGGGTTTCTCGTTATAGTTTCCCCCGGCCACGGTTCGGAAACGCTACAGGTTTCAACTGTTAAAGCATCTTGGCCACTGATCTGGCAATAAAATAAAATCCCTCTGTCAAGATGATAAATCATAACATCACAAAACAATCCCAGTCGAAATGTGAGGCGGGGAAACCAAGAGGTCCAAGGGATCCGAATTCAAGCTGCTCTGCTGCTGAACTGTAAATTGCTTGAACAAATGTTGTATATTTTCATATCAGCAAGACTGTCTTTATGTTTAGGAGTGTAAGGTAAGGAATAACGAAGCTTTATGTGCAATAAGAAAAAGGTTAGAAGGCCGTTAAGTTAAGAAAACACAAATGAGGTATGACCACCGTGGAAGCCACCACCCTCTTTGCCGTTCCTTTTTCAATAGCTTTTCCTTTTTCAATAACTTCACCTGTGAAAAGGAAGATTAAACTAAGTTGGAAGGTTGCCTCCTGTCGTAAAAAGATTCTGTATAAGAGTTATGCCTTCAGCACCGTCCTTTTACTTCCTTTAACTGTGGTTGTATATACATTTTTTTTCTGTATTCATTTGATGATAAGGTGAAATACAGAGACTCGATATTTTCTAGATCCTTCTTTCTTTGCTCTTGTTATTTGCAGAAATATGTGTTTGTTCATGGTATCAGAGCAGTGTTGAGATCCACTTGACACGATCGGGGCTTGCAATTAGTCATGATGTATAAATATGCAGCAGCGACGTCCAATGAATCGGTAACTAGGGTTACTGAAAGTCGAATCAGTTGTGATGGAGATCCGTTGCATCTACATGGTTCAGATCATCCAGGGATGATCCTTGTGACTTCTCCGTTGAACGGCGATAACTACCTTTCGTGGCGAAGAGCAATGAAGATTGCTTTGGGGGCCAAGGTAAAGCTAGGGTTCGTTGACGGGAAGTGTAAGAAGCCGGATGAAGGTTCTCCAGAGTATGATAACTGGTGTAGAGTCGATCTAATGGTAACATCCTGGCTTTTGAACTCTATTTCTAAGGATATCGTCGAATCTTTTCTGTATACCACATCTGCTAGGGATCTTTGGAATGAACTTGAGGAAAGATTTGGAATTTGTAACGGGCCTCTGTTGTATCAGATTAAGCGAGATATAAGCTCTATTACTCAAGGGGATTTAACAGTAGTGAAATACTTTACTAAGCTAAAAAAACTATGGGATGAGTTATACTGTTTAGCACCGATTCCTGAGTGTCATTGTGGAGCTGCAAAGCTTATGGCTGAATTAGATTCAAATGACAAGTTAATGCAGTTTTTGATGGGGCTAAATGATGAATTTGATACTGTAAGACATCAGATTTTAGTTATGGATCCACTGCCCAGCCTTAATAAAGCGCTTTCTATGATTTTGAGGGTGGAAAAGCAGAGGGAGGTTACTGTGAACTACTCTACTGAAAATGATAGTGCAATGATGGTGCGGTTGCAGCAGAATAAGGGTGTGAATAGGAGAAATCAGAAGAAACAAGTGAACGAAGATGATTTGTATAGTGATTACTCTAAAATGAAGAGGCATACTAAAGAGACCTGTTTCAAGATTGATGGATATCCAGAAAGGTTTAAGGGGCACAAGGACCAGAAAGGGTCTGCTAATAAATCATATGCTAATCAGATTGAGTCGCCACTTGATGATGAGGCTGGAACTACTACTCATGCAGACATGCAAGCAGATCTTGCTGTTTTGATCCAGGAAGGGATAGAAAGATTCTTCAAAGGGCAGAGCAAGGCTGGAGTTCCTGACAGCAAAAAAATCAATTTTGCTCAGCAATATGATGCTGCATTCGGCAAGGATGATGATGATGATGAGGAGGAGGAGGAGGAGGCGGAGAGATATAAGTTGCGGAGGAGTGGCAGAGATGTGAATTTAAAGAATGGAAAGAGAGGATGGAGAGGGATTGAAAATTCGCGGGTTGGGAGAAGTGAGGGAAGTGGATTAAGACCAAAGAGGGGATTTATGGATGATGAAGAAAGTGATGTTGACGACGACGACGACGACGACAACGACGACAATGATGATTATGTGAGCCAGGCTTCAATGAGGGACTTTCGGGATTTCCTGAGTGAGAACGAGAGTGACAATGAGGATAATAATGATGATGATGATGATAGGGATTTAAAAGAAAAAGAAAATTCTTCTTTTGGATTGAGTGTGAAAAGGCCGAGCTCGCCTGGCGATTCACATTCTTCTTATCTGAGTGAGACTAGGCAGGTTTTGGAAAATTTTCTCATCCATGAATTGTTGCTTGTTAGTTTCTTTGGCCAGCTCGAGACTTAGTCTGATGAACCATTTTCTTTTCTTTCTTTCTCTGTGTTTAATCTAATACATGTGGTATAACTAGGAAAGTTAATCCTCTATACTGGACTTGAAGTCAAATTTAGTTTAGCACAAACATATAATAAGTTTTTTAATAGCTAACGAGGAGAGATACTCTAGTTTTCTGTACTCTGCTTGCCTAATTTAAGTTTTTTTATTGCATCTCACATTTACATGATAATGCCTGCAGATTTGATCAGTTTACAATTTCTCCCTTGTCCTTAAAAGGAATCAAGGATGCTGGATGTGAAAAAATGACGGTGGTTCAAGAGGCAACTCTTCCAGTAATACTCAAAGGTTTGGTTTCTCTTTATTATCTGGTGGTTCTTGTTGGTTTATCATAGCTTGTCCATCAAGATAAGAATTATAGCATGTGGTGAGTTATTAAAAATTGGGCTGATTTAGTTGTTACGATTGCAGCATACTTATTCCAAGTAGACTGTCTGTCCTGTCATTTTTTGTTGTGAATCTGCATAGCTATAGGGGAATTGTTTATGGATCACAAAATCACTGGCATGTTCATTTATTTAGGAATTCCTCAACATTAATCTAAGAATTTGTTTCTGGAGTTTAAAATATAAATATGATGTCCTCTGTATCTACTCATCCAAAATTTGTAATCATCACTGAAGGGCTTTATGTTTACTGGCTGGTGATTTGCCATTAGCCTACTGCCATTGTTGACGTCAAATCTTGTTGATTTCTTTCCAGGTAAGGATATTCTGGCCAAGGCTAAAACGGGAACTGGAAAAACTGTTGCATTTTTGGTAAGATCCTTTTATTTTCCATTACGGGTTCTGGCACATTGACCAGGGAAAACTGTTTGCAGAACACCATCGCTACATCAAGGGATCACTATTCTTTTATCTTCTTGATTACTGCTGCATGAAGTTATCAGATACTTCCTTTTATACAACTGTTCTTATAGGCCTTACTAGTTCTTAAGCAGAGAGAGAGAGAGAGAGAGAGAGTGTGTGTGTGGATGTATTAGAATAGTATGATGCTTTTTGCCGTTAATCTTAGGGATTTGGTTTTTGATTTGGATGTATGAAATCATTTGAAAATGCTGTGGAATCTAACTAATATTCTTTTTTGATTCAGCTTCCGTCAATTGAGGTTGTTGTAAAATCTCCTCCTGCGGATCGTGACCAAAAAAGACCCCCCATTATTGTACTGGTGGTTTGCCCAACTCGGGAGCTTGCAAGTCAAGCTGCTGCAGAAGCAAACACTCTGTTGAAATATCATCCTTCTATTGGTGTTCAAGTGGTGATGGGTGGTACAAGACTTGATCTAGAACAGGAAAGAATGCAAGCAAACCCATGTCAGGTGAATAATTAAACATCATGTCTCTGTAATTTACCCAATTTTAAATGTTTCATATGCCAAAATTGAAAAGTATTTGTTACTTTCAAAAATTTTTATTTGCTGTCTATCTGTGGGCCCTACAATGATAATTTCTCAAACGTTTGAATATATTAGATCCTTGTTGCTACACCTGGAAGGCTTAGAGACCATATGGAGAATACTGCAGGATTTGCAACCAAGCTGAGGGGAGTAAAGGTCCTTATACTTGACGAGGCCGATCATTTGCTAGATATGGGATTCCGGAAAGACATTGAAAAAATCATTTCTGCTGTTCCCAAGCAAAGACAAACACTTTTGTTTTCTGCCACTGTTCCTGAAGAGGTTTACCCTTGTGACTTTTCTCTACATTGTGATAATTTTGAGCTGGTGAAAATTGTTTTGAGTTGTTTGTTTGGCATATAGGTTCGTCAAATCTGTCATATTGCTCTGAGGAGAGATCATGAGTTCATTAATACAGTTCAAGAGGGAACTGAGGAGACGCATTCACAGGTAAAATCCTTTATCATTAGCCTTTTTCATTGGCTTGTTCAAACTAGTGTACAGGAGAGCTTATACTGATTGCTTTCTTCTCTGGCTGTTAGGGAGCAATTAGTAGTAAAATTCATAGAATGGGGGATGACACTCATGAATATCCTTCTGATTCAAGAAAGCAACAAAGTTGTTAACATAAAATCACCTTACATGTTGGATCTATGCAGGTGCAGCAGACATTTTTGGTTGCTCCGTTAGACAAGCAATTTCCACTGTTATATGCTCTTCTGAAGGATCATATTGCTGATGATGTTAATTATAAGGTATGCTTCTTTGTATGTGAGCATGCCACTGTTCCATTACCATGTATTGGATTGTGTTTAGATGGGTTATGGATTGTATGTTCGGGCTTAAAAAAGTCAATACTTCTCTCAGTGTGAGACTGCTGATGTTAACTCTATGTTACCTAAAATTTGGCCCTTGGTTTGTGCAGGTTCTTGTATTTTGTACAACTGCCATGGTAACAAGAATGGTTGCCGATCTTCTTGGTGAATTGAAATTAAATGTTAGAGAGATACATTCTAGGAAGCCTCAGAGTTACAGGACCAGGGTTTCTGATGAATTCAGAAAATCCAAGGGCCTTATACTTGTGACTTCTGATGTCTCTGCACGTGGAGTTGATTATCCTGATGTTACCCTTGTGATACAGGTACTTGGATATATACTCTCTGAAACTTTCGTGATTTCTCTTGCCAATTTTCTAGTTATCTGAGCATAATTTTCAAGATAATGAGTGTTCCATAAGTGACCTCTGATTTGGAAAATTTTCCCTATATGATTTATTAAAGAAATTTTATTTATAATGCAGCTGGGCTTACCTGCTGATAGAGAACAATACATACATAGACTTGGTAGAACTGGGCGTAGAGGCAAAGAAGGGCAAGGCATATTGGTACTGGCACCCTGGGAGGAATCCTTCTTATCTACCATCAAGGATCTACCAGTATCAAAAGCTGCAGTGCCTTCAGTAGACCCAGAGGCAAAGAAAAAGGTTAAATAGATTCTGAACTTTTTTCACCTCAACAGTCCATGAATAATAATGCTCAAAAACTATATCTGATGTGTTAAACAGGTGGAACGGGCATTGTCCCATGTAGAGTTGAAGAACAAAGAAGCAGCATACCAAGCTTGGCTTGGTTATTACAACTCTAATAAGAATGTGGGGAGGGACAAGTATAGGTTAGTTGAGCTTGCCAATGAGTTTAGCCGAAGCATGGGACTCGATAATCCTCCTGCCATCTCCAAGCTTGTCCTCGGTAAGATGGGTCTTAGGAACATACCTGGTTTGAGATCAAGATAGGTATATATGCCTATCAACTTCAAAACACTGGCTGCAATGCCTCTTCATTGTTTTTTTTGTGGGAAACGTGTCAAATCTGCAATTTTTTCTTCTGTTTTCATATTCTTCATTCAGGTTTTATTTCCATCCGGCCGTAGCAAGAGTTTTTACATTTTTCAATTTCTCTGTTGGCGGCCAACCTGGTTTTTACTTTGATTCATCAGCAACTAATTTAGGATATTAATTTGATAGAGATTAGAAATGAAGCAGTGCAAGTTAAATGACTTTAATGCATCTCAATAAATTTAAAATTGTATATCACTGTTAAATTTTTTTAATGAAAATTTTCAATTTTAATAAATATGCTGTGTGTAGATTAATAAATTCCGGGAACGGCCCCATATTGACGAAAGTTCTAATAAATAAAGAGAGTAAAGGTTTAATCTTAACGGGCATTTGGTATTTTTTCTGTTTATTTTAAATAAAAAAAATATTGATATTTGTAATAAAAATTTATTTGGTTGAAATTTATAATAAAATTTAATTTAATGTCAACAATTAAATTTAAAATATATTTAAAATATTATATTAAAATATTTTTATACATCTTAAAAATACATATTAATTAATAAATTATTTTAATTATTTAATTTAGAAAAATCTGTTTTGAAAGTATATTTTTAAAATTGGGAAAAATAAAAAGTTTTTGTCTTTGTTTTTATTTTGTTTTTCTGATTTTGAAAATAGAAAATTAAATAGAATTTAATAAAAAGATTTTTTATATGTTTAAAAAATTGAAACAAAAAATTAAAATTAGAAGAGAATAAATGGGTCTTTATTATAATCTTTCCAACATTACGTGTAACCTCAGTCCTCATTTTAATGAATATTTAACATTTATCAATGATTTAAAAATTAAACTAGATATCAACCCGAAAAAGGAAAAGTTTAGGTTTACAATTTCAATTTATATTAAACTATTATTAAACTGATTCAAATATTGAATCCGTACAGAATAATAAGATATATAAATTATGAAAAGAAGAAAATATATTATAAAAATTAAATATATAATTGTTAGAAATAAAACACTAATATTTATTAATATATAATTAACTAATAACAATTCTAATTTAAATTGATTCTAATATAAAATATTACAACAATAACAATAATTAAAATTATATTTCTGTAGGAGATTATGTCTCATTTTCGTTAAAAATTTTAAATCCTTTATCATTATTTAAAGAGTTGTAAATTATATTTTTATTTAAAGTACTATATTAACATCTTGGTCCATATTTAAATAGTCTATAAACTATAGATTAGTTATATATGAAATTATTTTCTAAAATAATATATTATGTTCAAAAAATAATATAACAACAAACCATGAATAAATAATAAATAATAATAAAATAAATAATCAAAATCAAGTTATTTAAAAATCAAAATCAAAAAATAAAATACCTCTTGTTTATCTTTAAATTAAAAGTAATATAAACAAAGTCATTATATATTTGATACTTCAAATGATTTTACTTCTTGTTATAGATATGTTAAGAAAATTACTCAAAATTACATTCATAGCTTGATTAAAAAAACCATTTGTTTGAATAATTTAATGGTAATTTTTTTTAAATTCGTAGTATTTTCACTAAATAATATCATCCACTCATCTATATTTTAAATTAAGATTAATAACAAAAATATTAAAAATATGTTATTAACAAATAAAAAATAAAAGTAAATTTATGAAAACATATTATGTTGCATTTTTTAATATAAAATTTTTCTTTACAGATGATTTGAACTTTCTAAACATTCATGATAAAATTTAATTTCATTTGATGCATTTAATTATATTTTTATAGAAGATATATAATTTTGAATTTAATTACATAAAAAGACCTTATATCATATTATTTGTAAATGTATCTTCATTATACAAGTAATAAGAACTGAAAAAAAAAGGTAAACAGTATATTTTTAACCTTAATATTTTTAATTATATTTAGATCACATCCTATAGTTTTTTAAATCTTAACGATTAAAACGAACATGAACAAATATTTAAAAACAATCTTACCTCTTAGCACCGTTAATTTACTGTTATATATTGCCAGATGGCATATGTTTATTGGTCAGAATTTAGTAGGGCCACACTACAAGCCACGTGCTCAAATAACTCAAATCAGAGTCCTCGTCTCCATCGGCCTGTCTCTCCGTCTCAGCAATGCCGGTGTCGCCAACCGCCATCGCCAGATCTGTTATCCTCCTTATCATCGCCAACGTCATCTGCCAGTGACACTCTCTCTCGTCGTCACCACCAGCTTGTCCCCTGCCGTTGAACCATCTCTCTAGACAAAACTTGTTGCAACCTTTGAACCATTCTCTTGATTAGTTCTTGGGAGGATTGAGAAATTTGAAGGGAATGTTGATTAGGAACAACCTTCTTGGTGGGTCTTTCAAATAAAATGGCCAACAAGTAATGAGGAAGCATCGGGTCAGGTTGTGGTTAGGATTTATGGTGAGGGTTTGCAGGTGTTCTTCAACCGAGATGATGAGATCCAGACATTTGAGTACACGTCTAAGCAGGCCAAGGGCCTAATCAGGTTGAGCGGTTCGTAAATGGGTGGATTGAAGATTTTGTCCGTGCATGGGTACGTTGGCATTCATCTCTTTCTAAGTTATATATATATATATATATATACACATTTGACAATCTTAAGAATTAGTTTTGTCAACGCAAGGAACGAGTTTCATGGTCGGTCTTAATTTGTCTATTATGCACTATTTGTCAAGTTCGTACCCCTCCTCTCCCAACGCTTTACAATCTTGAGTACCTGACTAAGCGAACTCGCAAGCTTGCCCAATCACAATGGGACCAGCACCAAGAATCATGATTTTCTTCAAATCCGTGCGTTTGCCA
>JAOXYD010000004.1:3183299-3205805 GCA_028565735.1 Pinacopodium congolense | reverse complement strand
TTCCTTTATTTGGTGTAACTACTTGACTCGGATGAGGAAAAATTCTCATGTTTGCTTTGGAAAGGGGGAGATCCTAAACTATAGTAGTAGGAAAAAATAATTTTATATTTTGATCCTATATAAAGTTAAATTGTCAAATCTTATAGCCATTTATATTTTATATAATATATAAACACACACATATATATGTATGTATGTATATATGTATACAAATCAATAGTACTTTTCATTGTGCAAATAAGATTGATTAGATTAGCTCACTTTTTTTTTTGTAGTTTATAACTTCACTTATGCAGTTTTTTTACTTGCCTCCACATAAAAAAACAAGTGATGTTATAAACTACAAAAAATTGCCTCTACACCAATTCCACCACCCCAATTCCAACGTCCTCCGATGTGTACTCATTGCCGTCAAGATTGTCCCTAACGGCCCCCAAGGACCCCGCATCAACAAGATGTAGAACGAAGAGCTTAAGATAATTGGAAGAGATAGGGAGCAAGACCTGATCTCCGACAAAGCCGATGGAGCTGAGATCAAAAGTACAGGCAACAAGGAACTTGGTAAGGTTGGGATAGGTGGCGGTGATGGAGAGAATCTTAAGGGGCTTGAAACCATCGATCAATGAGAGGGTGATGAGATCAAGGGAAGTCAATAGGTTGGATGGTTGAGGATGAGATTGGAGAATAGGGGAGATCTTCGGTCCAAAAGTAGAAATTGGAGAGATATAGACAAGAAAGGGCTTTACAATGGTTAAATAAAGGGTTAAAGTCTGATCCAAGGTCGCCATTTTTGGAGGGTTGCTGATGCCATCAGATGAGCTTGACATGACTCAATCATGGCCACTGAGTGAGAAGGATGTGGTGGGGAGCATGCGTAGATGATGAGGGAAGTGATATTGATGAAGGATTAACATCTTAAGTTTAAGTTAATAATTAGACTTAGACTTAATATCATGGATAAGTGGTAGCCATGTTGATAAAAACGGGGCTGACTTGTCCTCCACGTCAGCACAATTAATAGAGTCCAGGCTACTTCTTAAGAAAAGGAAACTTCTCCTGTTTTATTATCATTTTTTTTGTTCGAACTACAATTTCAAACTTGATAAAAGTTTCAAAATATTTTTGCAATTTGCCCTTTAATATAATATAATATTATAATATTTTTATATAATATTATTATAATGTTAAAATTATTTTTAAAACACACTAAAAAAACTTAGTAAAATTTAATAAAAGTAATTTTAAAATAAAAAATTTATTTTTACATAAAATTTATTTATAAATGACTTATCTTGTTTGAATAATTATTATTTAAAACATGTAATTCACTTAAATTTCTCGTAATCATATTTGCAATAAATATAAAATTAAAAATTCATTTATGTCTATTTCTTAATATACCCTTTAACATAATAAGTTAATAAAAATTAAATAATAAAAACAATAAATCCTTTATTTTTTAAATATTTATATCAACATAATTTCTAAAAAAATTAAATATACTTTTACAAAAAATCAACTTGCAAAAAAAATACCTATACTAAATATGTACAAACATTATATTATATTATATTATAATATAAAGGCAAAAAATCTACTTTACTCCTTATTGTTTTAAAAAAAATTTAACTTACTGCTTAACGTTTTAAAAAGTATTATTTTATTTTATAACACTTATAAAATACTATAATTTACCTTTTAATGTTTATAAAATAGTATAAATTACTCTTTTAATATTAATTTTATTGAAATTTTAATTGTTAATTTTTAACTTTGACAAGATTTTATTAATTAATCAATAATAAACCTTTAAGGGGTAAATTATTTGTTAATTTTTAACCTTGTAACATCTTACATATGTTAAGGAGCAAATTACATATTTTTTAAATAGTAAGGAGTAAAGTGCACCTGATTACAATATTAAAAAATAAAATAATATCTTTGAAAATATTAAAAGGTAAATTAAGCATTTTTTCAAATATTAACGAACAAATTATACCTTTTACTTAATATAAACGACAATATAATTTGATGTTTATATCTTGATATAATAATATAATATAATAGTATATTATAATAAAATAATAAAATATAGCTATTATATTATGTTATAATTGGTATATTACCCATGATTTGGCCCTTATATGTGGGAACCACGCGTAAGAGCTCACAGAACTTTTTCCATCAACTAATCCACTTTCGTCCCAAGTATAGCAAATTCACTCCTGTTGAAAAGATCTACGAAAGTGTTCTTTTCTTTCACAAAACATTTCCTTAAATCAACTTTGTTATATTATACACTTTGATGAAATAGAGAGAGTAATCTTTTCTCTTTTGAAATTTTTGAACAACTTAAAGGCTAGTGAAATTTTTACCTTACTAAAAAACAACAATTAAATATTCTTAAAACTAAAAAAAAAAGATAATAATCTAATATTAGATAAGAATAACGAACCATCATAAAATTATTATGCAATTATTGTATATAATATAATACAATATCATTATATATTATAAGATCAGTAAAAAAAAGTTATAACTATATTAATCAATAAAATACTTGAAAAAGATCATAAATGGCAGTTTTTTTGTTTGTGTCAAAAAAAGAGGAATCCTACTGCTATTAACATAGGAACTGGAAGTGTCACAAAAAGTATAATTCACATATACTGATATGTATGCCTTATAAAAAGCAACAATAAGTTAATGAATCATTACCCTAATGATATAAGATTAAAATAAAAAAATTCAAATAGATGAAATCGCCAAATGTTGGAAAGTTCTTCTATTCAATTCTTTTTCTTCTTCTATTATTCTTATAATGTTAAAATTATTTTAAAAGATACACTAAAAAAACTTAGTAAAAGTAATTTTAAAAATAAAAACAACTTTTTAAATTTGTAAAATTCATTTAAAAATACTAAGTATTTTGATAAAATTTAAATTATTTATGTTGAATTCTATAAAATCTAAATTATAGAATTAAAATGAATAACTTTTTATATTCCAACATATAAAAACTTGGAATTGCAATCCAAACAGGCTCCTAGTCTTTTATATATAATTAGACTTACCCCGAGTTAGGCTGGACAAAACCTCTCCATACCTACAAAGAAAAGGGCCTAACAGGAAATCAACCATGGTAACAGTTACAAATACTATAGTTGATGGTCGAATGACTACAATTTTACCTGTTCAACAAGAGTTCTTTTGTAGAGCTCATACCCTGAGTCAGTGAATTTATGAATCAAAATCCCGGATACGCAGGCGGGTGAAAATCCAGATGATACAAATTCTGTAACATGATATAAAAACCCTACATTCTAAAACTGCGGGCTTCTACATTAGTGGTGTTAAAATGTGTCGAGCCTATCACAAGACTAATCAACGAATCCTGCATCCTTTACTGCCAATCTATTATATATCCTTTTGGGCAGAGCAGATACCATGATTTCTAGTATACACACAAGCGTGAGGAAGCATGTGACCTTTCATGGGAATATATCAGCAATCACGAAATTCTCCCTCTTATGTATGATGCGGTGATAACAGAAAAACCCTCGTATTTGTTGGAGGGTTTCTCGGTTTCTCATTATAGATCCTCCCATCCATGATTTGGAAACGCTACAGGTCTCAACTGATAAAGCATCTTGGCCACTGATCTGGCAATAAAATCAATTCCCCCTGTCAAGATGATAAATCATAACATCACAAAACAATCCCAGACGAAACATAAAACCAATAAATGAAGTTTGACCACACAATATGCAACAGTAAGGATGCGTTAGAAAATGATGGTTAACAATAAGGAACTCTTACACTTGCTGCCTCGGAGAGATGATACAACTACCTCGCAAGGTGGGGTGAAGAAGGCTGATCTGGCGAAGACTGTTGACCAGTGTTGCCATGAAATCTTTGGTCCTCAAATCCTGAACTTGATCGGTTTGCCTCATTGAAATGTGAGGCGGGGAAACCAAGAGGTCCAAGGGATCCAAATTCAAGCTGCTCTGCTGCTGAACTGTAACCAGAATTATGATCATATGGATAAAGCATAACAACAGACGGAATAGTAGGTCCATTTGTTGACACAACACCAGGACTGATGGATTGTATTGGATACATTCCATAGGCTACATTAGCAGAACTGCTCTGGGTGGAGTTAGAATGAATTGGGCCATTCTGGGATTGAGGTGAATGGAATGCGTCATGCCTATGTGAGGCCCAAGCTCTGTCAGCTCGGTTCTCACTTGCTGCCAGTCGGTCTGCTCTTAAGTTTGACTTCTCAGTTTGGCTGCGATTGTGGTTGCGTCCGGTAGATCGGGACTTTGAGTTGACGCTCCAATTACCTTCTCTATCTCCATGATGTTCACTTCTTTCGTAGTTGTAATTTCCCTTTCTGGTACCTGTAGAATGTCGATCTCGAACAGATACCTTCTGAAGTCATTCAAAATAAAATGTTACTGAATCACTAAGCAAAAGTAAAGAATCAAAGGAAAAGGTTGCCAGTAATTTGAACATCATTAGCATGTGTTTAAGTTGATATCCAAACAACTCTTCTATAGGCAGATAAGAGAAGTATCACAAGATGCAAATGCAGATTTCGTTCCTAAAAAGGCACTGCTTAACTACAATAGGCATGCATAGTAGTGTCAGATAAATTACTTGAACAAGTTTTGTATATTTTCATATCAGCAAGACTGTCTTTATGTTTAGGAGTGTAAGGTAAGGAACAACGAAGCTTTAGGTGCACTAAGAAAAAGGTTAAAAGGCCATTAAGTTAAGAAAACACAAAGGGAGTATGACCCCCTTGGAAGCCAACAACCTCTTTGCCATTCCTTTTTCAATAGCTTTTCCTTTTCCACAACAGCACCATACTATCTCTATTTTATAACAGCTTTACTCTGAGGCTTAAGCACAAGTAACAAGTACAAAAGGAGAATACGACTATCAAAAATTTCCTCCTAGGGAAGGAATGAGAGAAGTGAAAAACGATGGTGATGGACTGAGATGTCAAAGGCTTAACCCATTCATTTATTAATCTCGGTTACTTTAAACATAAATGTAGGTTTTACAACAAAAAAGAATGCACTTTGTACCATACTAGTGAAATTACTCGTGGAAGTAACTAAAATATGAATTCTGTCCTCAATACAGAAGCCACAACCAGCTTATTGAACTATGTAAAAAAAGTCCTTCACACGAAGAAAACAATGCTGGAAAACATTTTCCTGCCAAATGAGTAAATGATGCATAACACAAAATAGAGATCATTCATGTCAAACATGTAAATAAAAATAGAATGCCATCTCTTTAGAAACAAATATACAGCTTATACATCTGCAATAAGAAAAATGACTAAGCCGGAAGTCTATCTCACCGGATTTGGCAGGTAGGTTCCAGTCCCACTACGATGCCGTGGCATTTCCTCGACATACTGCTGGTAAACACCAGGAGATCTACTAGACACAGACGGTAAAGGAGTCACAGGTACTAGTCGAGGCCCATAGCTCATAAGTTGTGTGAAAAGATTTGTATTGGTTGACAAAGGTCTCCCAGGACCATCCCAAGGAAAACGGCCTTGCAAATATACAGGTGGCACCATAACAGGAGAAGGGTAAATTACAGATGTAGGATATGGAGAATTTTGGCAAAATCGGCCATACTGCAAATTTTGCCAGTGGCTAGCAAAATCACTGTTAAGAATGTCAGGTTTGAGCTCTAATGGCTCAACAGAAGCTGGCCTCCGCATGGAATCAGAACTTAACACCTCAGATTGATCAAGTCCCTCAGATGACTCAAAATTCTGACCAGAGTCACTGTTATCTGGGATCTCTTCGACACTAAACTGGCCTGCCGAGGAATCAGAAGTGCCTTGTTCAGTTGGGAAGTTATATACTGGAAGCATTGTAACAAACGGAACTGGTGGTCCTGTAGGATAAAATGTAAATGGAACAACGCCTGAATTATCTGTATTTCTTTGTTGCGAACCAGGACCCACGATCATGGGAGCAATAGGTATCAAAGACTCAGATGCACTTGCCTGAGCAGTATCAAATCCAGATGTCTGATGTCTTGAAACACGCAAAGATGTAGATTGTGGTCCAATGTTACTTTCACTCATCTCAGAAGCCATGGTGGACCCAATATTCCAGTCTTTTTTGTCATCATCTGTTTGATTAGCTAAATGATCATATACACTCTTACCTTTCCCATATACTACAGATGGCACTGAAGAAGTTTTTCTGCCTCTTTTTTCCCTGGTTGACTTTGATGACTTTGCTGATGATCCTTCCCAGGAGCTCTCAGAAGAGGTTTTACTTCTTAAAGAACCAGAATGTGAAGCTGTGAAAGACCTCGAACTTGCAATTCTCTCATCAAAGTAAACTTCAGAGTTTTGGTTCTCTTGATATGAGAAAGGATCAATATAATCTTCTCTTGTTGTGGTTCGAAATTCTTTGGTGGACTTCTGTTGAACTCTAGCAGAGCTGTTATAGACACCCATTCGGGAGGAAGGGACAAAATTATAATTAGATGTAGACTGCTGTTTTTCATCTGATTGATGAGTTTCAAATCCTCCATTATCAAGGTCAAATCCAACACGAGAACCCCTCTCCTGTTCATGCCAGGGATCATGATCAGTTTCCACAGTGTTCAACTCAATGTGACCAACATTCTCATTACCAGGTTCAGTGGGATCTTCCAGATTTGAGGTCAATGCTACATTAGGAAAATAATGGGCTAGTGAAGATGAAACCATGCCTTGATGAAATTGCATATTCGTCCCCCAGGGAGACTCCATCGTGGGAATACTAGTGGGCATCATGCCCCCCAAATTTCTCTGAGCATAACGCATTGAAGCGAGGACAGATGATGAGAGTTGAAAGGGCACATGACTTGATGCTAAATTCAATGGGATGTGAACCCGACCGTTAAAACCATGACCTGCAGAAGATGCCATCATATTGACACGGTCTTGCTCTTCCTGCTGCATAATAAGTGTCCCCATCATGGAAGTAACTTCTTCACGCATTGCACCCAAACCGCGATCATCATAGTAACTATTTGATGAGTCAGCAGTTGCATCAAGATTTTGATGGGATGGGATATGCCTAACTCCTGAAGAATCGTCAATTGGAGATCTAACATTCTGACCAATCAGATTATCAGATTCTGGGTTTTTCCTCCTGGTATTATCCAACCTAGCAGATGAGGCCTGGTTCTTCCCACCTTCTGAGGCTCTGTTAAGTCTTCCTTGAGAAGGAACTTCAGTGTATGCATCAGTAAGCTCAGGACTAGATCGTGTCCTTGCAAAAAATAACCGTCCCTGAAGGTCATTGACCAAGTTATCTGGTTTGAAACTTCTTTGACTTTTATCAGGATGAGCACCCTGACTGGAATCACTCTCTCTCCTTATTTGGTCTGACATCCTTGTGCTCGTTGAGTTAACGTAAGTCTTTTGTGTTTGACTGCGAGAAACTGCAGCCATTTCACTACTTCTGGATGTGCTCTCAGTGGTATAGTTACCATGCTGGGATGACGCACTGTGTGAACTGTGAGCATCAAATTTAGTTTCATAGCTAGCAGTTTTAGCACTTGAATTATTCCTACAATGCTCAGATCCATTAGTATGATCAGGATTTGTCAACCTCAGGCGCCACAAATCATTCTTTGGTGCATCAGGGCGCTGGCCGCTGCCATGCCTATCCCAAGTGTTCATAAAGAACTGATTTACCTCATAATGTAGGTCTTCTTTTGGGCAATCAAGTAACCTAGCCAGCCTTTTAGCCCCAAATGCAAATGCACTACGTATCCTGAAGAAATTACCTGAAAAAGCCAGTTGGTCAATTAACTCCAAAGTAGAAATTCAAGCTGAAATTAGGGTTTGACCGTTAGAAAATCATCCAAAAGTATGACAAAAAATTGCATACACCCATTTGTTGAGTCAAGCTACTCTTGAAATTAGAGAAGTTTTTAAGTTAGGCCCAGCTGACACTTCCTGTTTAATATAAGACACTGAAATAACAACATATTGAAGTGAGACAATATTTTAAGGAGGCATAGCAATCAAGCTATTCTAATGTGTTCTACTCAGCCAGTCAAATGGAGAATATCATAGAATCTGACCACAGACCACATGGTGAATTAAGTCAAACCAATGGTCTCCTCAATGGAAGAGATCACCATTAAACACTAAATATCTGCAAATTCTGATAATAAAGGACCTGCTCCAGATATTAAGACCTTGCCTCTGTCTATAATATTTTGCTAACAATGCAGCTACTGACAACAAGCAACCACTTAAAATAGTCCTATCTAATATGCAATGTAACCACCAGAGGGTGTTCCAAAACCCAACAATAGAACATACCCACAAGTCAAGGCTGAATTCCAAAAATGCAACCAACAACACAGTCCTTCCAGAATGCCAAGGAAAACATGACAGAAAATCAAGCAAACTTTCCAAAGTCAAAGACCTAACAAAATGTGATGATATACATTGATTTGGCTCTGTGTGCAAGTGTATCCATATGTGTGTGCATGTACACATCCAGATACTAGTTGGAAATTTTGGGCAGGGGTAGAAATAAGTCTTCACAGAAGGGTACTACAGCAATGAGCATCAAGACAGTTTCATTAAGTAAATGAATAAATTGCAAATAATGAGTCAAAATAAGAAATGAAATGAAAATCAGAATCCTGGCCAATGATTCTGCTGGGAAGTGCAAAAGTCAACATAACCACTTGTTCCACCCTTTATGCAGTAAATAACAACTGCATTTTTGTTTCATATTTCAATTTGTTTCATCCCTTAGTGCTTCTGTTTTCTGTTTTCCTGAGATTCACGGTTTTATAGGATCATCCTTATGGAAGAAATCTCAACCATAAGGAAAATTAAATCAACTGAGCAATTGAAACAAAAAGTAAAATGTACTTTCTAACAGAAATAGATAACAAAAACATCAAATGTCCAGACTCTCAATGCTGTATACAGCATTTTGCTGGTGTGGCAAATGGGAGAGTGCGCGCATCTCATGGTGGAGATGAAATGAAAACACATCCAGACAGCACATAGTGATTATTGTTATTCAAATACCTTTACTGACACTGCGTCCAAGGTTATTGTTTATCCGCAATGGATCAATAACATTGAAGTGCTTTGAAATGAAAGGTTGTCCTTGATTTTCTTGGCCAACAGGGTAAACAGCATAAACCGCACTACAAGCCTCAAGAAATAATTTACTAAGTAATAATTCTCCAGCATCCTTTCGAGGAGGCTCCGCTGCAAGACATGCCATAAAATAGCAACAGCTGGTAAATTGATTAGCACTTCCAAATAAAGGGTCATCTGCCAGAAGTTAACATAAGAGTTTCAGGCAATTATGAGATACCTGTTACATCTGGAAGTGAACTAATTGGCACTGGCCCCCAGAGACTAACACAGAAATTGTCCCAATCAAACTTACTGAAGAATTCGAGAAAGCGATAAAGGACCTTGAAATGCATAGCACAAATGGAGAAAGATCAGACGACCAAGAAAGTAACACAGCCAAATTAATAATACAAAGCTAATGAAGCATACCTCAAGGGGTCCTGCAAAGGAATTGTTGAAAACATGAAATATATAAAGAACTAAGGTTTCCAGAGCATAAGTGGAGATCAACCCATGGTGAGCACCCAATATCCGGCTCTCATAATAACACCAAGCCTTTATCAAAATAATGCTCCGCTTGAATAAATGATTTTGATTTATAAGATTATCAACCTACAAAAGCAAACATATCACTGAGAGAGAAACAAAAGGTATTGCCATTGTGACTTTTCTTCTAAAAAACAATTTCTTATTCTATTTGTTTGACAACCTACTAACCTCCTCGAGAAAACAAAGGGTGCATAGCCCACCGAGCTGGTTAAATGATATATCAACCACAATGTTTTCCACAAGACACTTTATTATCTTCACCTGTAATTTTGTTAACATATCAGAAAAGCTAAATCTATGGCAATGATGTATCATTGACTACATGGCAACACAGTTATTTGCTGAAATTGTTTCACAAATCATCTGAAGTAGACTTCATAACTTTGAGAAGCAAAATTATCATTTTGGAAGAACTAGTAATGCAAAAAGCCATTAGTAACCAAGGCAACATCACAAGTAGCCTTTGCAACTCTATATATTGTGAAAGTAAGAGACAACTCCTTTTCATGACAAGTGAATTTCAGTGTACTGATACATAAGCTGGGTTAAACTAATGACTTAGAAGAAAATTCCAAGCTTGCTCATGGTTTGAAAGTCAATTATTTTCTTCCATCATACAATTCAGGCCTAGTTCAGCATTCTTCTCCATTTGTATTAGTGCCTACTCATAATACTGTAGATCATCTTCTTGAGATTATTGAAATGAGTAGAATTCACTATCTCCACCAGAAGAGAAAATACGAACAGAAGTCTTCATATCTCCAAAAAGAAAAGTAAATGAACATCTCTATACCATTAAAAATTAAATTATAAATCCAGGCCAACGAAGGACATTATGTTTCCGTTTAAAGAACAATAAGATTAAAACAGGTTTACATGTTGATTATCAAGAAAGAGCCTAAATAGCAATGGAACAGAATGGGACATACTTCTGCCTGAATGTACTGGACCTCTTTTACTCGAAATTCCGCATTCTCATTCTTCTCCTCATTCTCCAACATATCACGAACCTGATGTGCCCATGAGTCTTTCAAATTTTGATTCTTACTGAAGGCAGTTAAGTCTATGTCCCCATCTGGCAAGTAAGTTTTAAGTGGTACAGACCCAAAGGTGAACACCTGGCAATAACAACAATAATGACAGCAACAACAATAAAGACAATCACAAGTGTGTAATGAAAATTATAATTATGAATACATTAACATAAGATAAGGCAACGCAAAGTTTTGCAACAATGGGGAAAAAAAAAAAAAAGGCACAGTTCAAATTCTGCAATAACTACCAATTAGTAAGCTTTGTCACACATCTTACATTTTATCAAACATTCCGTTTCCAAGTATCTTTGATACTTTCCAATTTCAAAATGACATTAAAATGGACATTAATAACGGTTAGCGACAATATACTTCCATATAGAAAATACCCATCCAAGGGAAATAAAACATGTTATAAGAAACCTAAAACCGAATCATCAAATTTCTACTAATTTAGTTTAGAAATCTCATACAGACAGTCAACTCCCATTCCCATGATCTCCACATGTTCACATTAATTAAAAACACAAACAACATTAAATAGAAACGTAATAGAACAGAAAATCCATACCTCACAAGGAAAGCATTTGGCGATGAGGCGTTGGACGTAATGAGCAACAGCATTTCGCCGCTCTTCAGAAGGCTGATTGGGCTGAATGCAAGCAATGAGCTCCGCAGTTCTCTCTTCGGCTTTAGACCATCGCTCGGCGTCCAAGTCTCGGATCACCGACGCCGCTTCGTTGGGCAATAACCCATTTGGCAATAGCCCACTGCCTGCCTCTGCCCGCCTCTCATGCTCGCCCATGCAATCTCAATCACCTTTTTCACCTTCCTCTCTCCCTTTCCTTTGTGTAATATCCCAAACAAAAGAAGAAAAAAAAGCCACAAAACAACCAACACCACCACCGCCAATATCCTCTTATAGATTCTAGAAAAATACAAGCATCCAAAGGCAAAAAGAGCACAAAGAAATGTTATGAAAACAGGAGATTCTTGTTCTTTTTTAGTCTGCACCTTTTTCCAGGAAAAAGAAAAAGTTTCCAACAACTCCTTAATATCTTTAAACCAAATGGGTAGGGGGCAATTTCTCTAATTTCAAACAAAATCCTCGCTATGGTCAAACCAGGATCGCTTTATACAGAGACCTCAACAACAAAATTCAGAGTGTGGCGTTTCAATACCTAAATATCTACAAGTGCTTTGGTTACGCAGAGATTGTGACTAATCGAATCTATTAACTGCAAAAGGATAAGAGACAAGGAAACCCCAATCAATTTGTTGTTTTAAAAGAAAAAGGAGAACAAGAACAAAAGAGAGAACGAAACCCTATTCTATTCTAGAGGGAATGAACAAAAAAATGGAGTTGACAGATAGGAATGGGTGAGATAATCAAAACCCTAGAGGGGAATTGTTTAATCCCGATAACGGCGAAGTGTCGGCGAATCAATAATCAAAATGGGCTAAAAGAGAAGAATACACGGACCAGATGGCAAATGCAAGAAGGAGGGAGGGAAGGAGTGGGCATTAAAATCAGAGAAGAAGGGGTTCTTTATATTATTAGTGTTAATATCATTAGGCTTCAAAATTCAAAGCGACAAAGGGCGTATGTTCGGTATAATATAATGGAGGCTGAGATAGGCAAAGAGAAGTTAATGCAATTTGAGATTTTGCTTATGGTTATTAAATGAATTTATGGAGAAGGGAACAGAGACAGTGACGATGGAATCTGAACTGTGGAAAAAATGGAAGACAATGTTAATCATAGATGAATCGAATTAGAAATTAGCATTGAAATTGCAAACATGGATGCTCTGAAAGGACCAAGGAAACCTAACCTCGTTCCCTTACACGTAAGATGAAAGTGATTGGCTCTTGACGCTATAGGTTGCGGGAATTCTGATGAGAGTTGAGAAACCCACACGCAAATCGAAAGCCCAGCCCAGCCAAGCCTAGCCCGATCATTGTCTGAATTGAATAAGAACAAACCCTAATAACCAACCACCGCCAGGTTATCCGAGTAGGTCCGCAACTGCTTGCGGGACCCGAAAACTCGAATTCCATATCAGGCCGGGTCGTGAAGAAACTAATCGAAGACCCGAGGCTGGAGATAGCAACAGTTCTTGAGCCTTGTTCTTCCTGATCCCTAACGTGGTTTTATTGACGCTGGTTATAGCCACAGCTTCGCTAACAATCAGGGCTGTGATTGGGTAGGTTGTTGGCTTCAACTTTGTTCCTTTTATGCCTTGGTTGTTGCATTTGGTTTTCAGTAATGATGAGTTTTCTGTGTTGTGAACTCGTTCAAATTTTGAGTGTCTTTTTGTGATTGGATTGATGAACTTAATGTCCTGTTAATCATTTGCTACTTATAGATTTGTCTTCGGGTCCGGTTGCCTGAATATGGCGGATTCAGGTGAAGCTCAACCGTCCGATCAAGGTATTTATCTTTCTTTATTTATAACTTGGGTACTTGAACCCTTTTTTCTATTTGTATCCTTTTGGGTTCTCTCAGTGTTTATTGCCTCTTGTTGTAGTAAAGCCGTGGTTTTTTATTTTCTTCATGTAGTATGCAACTTTTTTAGAAAACCATCAAAGAACAAGAATATTAGAAAGAGATCAATTGAGGAAGAGGAAGATGAAGATGAGGATTCAAAAAATGAGAGCTTTCTGTCTCGTAATCAGAAAAAAGCCGCAAAATCTGACAATAAACTCTATTTTTCGACTGGCACTTCCAAAAGCACTGCATCAGTTGAATCAAATGAAGAGTCTGTGAGGCCAATGTTTCAATTTGATTCATCAAAGGAAATTCAAGTTCAAAATGACAGCAGAGCTACAGCAACACTGGATACTGAGACAGAGTTTTCTAAAGATGCTCGAGCCATCCGTGAAAAGGCACTTAAACGAGCAGAAGAGGCTTTGAAGGGTAAAAGCCAAAGCTCTGGTGATGGGAAAGTGTATAAAGGAATTCACGGCTATACAGATCATAAAGCAGGGTTTCGAAGAGAGCAAACAATATCAAGTGAGAAAGCCGGTGGGGCGCATGGGCCTCTTAGAGCTTCTGCTCACATTAGGGTGTCAGCTAGGTTTGATTACCAGCCAGACATATGCAAGGATTACAAAGAAACTGGGTATTGCGGGTATGGAGATTCATGTAAATTCATGCATGATCGAGGGGATTATAAATCTGGATGGCAGTTGGAGAAGGAATGGGAGGAGGCCGAGAAGGTTAGGAAGAGAAACCTCGCATTGAGGGCGCTCGAGGAAGATGAAGGAGGTACAGGGCAGGGTGATGATGATGATGATGATGATGAGTTACCATTTGCGTGTTTCATCTGTAGGCAACCTTTTCAAGATCCTGTTGTCACAAAATGCAAGCACTACTTCTGTGAGCATTGTGCTTTGAAGGTAACCTATCTATGCCACTTGACATATTAATCAATCATTGAATGAACTTTTAGATCGCC
Organism: Pinacopodium congolense; assembly: GCA_028565735.1. Classification (NCBI taxonomy): domain Eukaryota; kingdom Viridiplantae; phylum Streptophyta; class Magnoliopsida; order Malpighiales; family Erythroxylaceae; genus Pinacopodium; species Pinacopodium congolense. Next base: position 3,191,610 of record JAOXYD010000004.1, on the reverse strand, counting down.
TTCTTAGTTGTGGTTTACATTTCTGTTCTTTTAAATCAACCTAATTTTCCTTCTCTTCTTTGGTTCTCAGCATCACTCAGCAAACAAGAAATGCTTTGTATGCAATGAACCTACTCTTGGCATTTTCAATGCTGCTCATGAGATCCGAAAAAAGATGGCTGAAGTTGGTAAACAATAATGTTAGCTCTTCACTTGTTGATAATGCCACAATGAATCTGTTTACTTTTTCCTTAAACATGGATGTAGTGGATGTAGTCAGAACTATTTGTACGATTAACATATCTTGTTGAGGAATCTTCAATTTACCTTCCCCCTTTCATATCGGAAACTGATTTTTTTTTCTGGCCTTTTTGCTTATAAATAGCAAAGATAAATGCAATGCATAATAGTAGCAAATTAGCGATAATATTTTTCAGAGATAAATGTAACAAATTATTTAATCTGATTTGAATCCATCAGACAAAATTAAGTTTAACTACTCCGGTATTTGGATTCAATCGAGCCTTAAATTTCGGGGGGTTGAGCTCATGTCCACCCCGTTGCCAAGACTACCTGGGATAATCATAAGAGGAAAAGAAAACCTTTCAAAAAAGTTGCACTTTCTTTGCTTCGATAAATGATGACATTTTATTGAGGTATTAGTCAGCTATATATACCACAGAATTGAAGTATGATGTACAACAAACATATGAATTAAGGGTAAATAGGAAGAGGGAAAGTCCTAGGAATTTATTTTGCTTTCTCCCCCTCCCCCTTCTTAATTGTTGAAGAACTGTTTACACCCCGCTCATTATCTCCTTTGGTAGCATGACGGTCTCCAAGTGGTTACCATGGTCCCATGAGTGAGGAGAAGGTGAACTGAGCAGTGGCCATAGTCCACTCTTTGGCTTTCTTCTACTATTCCGGTCGTGTGATCTTGTGTTTTGACGCAGAACTCCATTCACTGCCTTCAGGTAATTGCTTGAATCATGGTCTCTTAAGATCGTACCTTCTGATCCATAGGCTGCTGGAGAACTAAGAGTTTCCAGTGGATGAGGACAGTTCAGAAATGCTTTCAAGGCACTTGCATATTGTCCAGATTGAGCATTGCCAAAAGCATAAAGGGCGTTCCCTTGGGGGAGCAAATTGTGCGGAGGAGATGATTTCTCATCAGGTTGAAGAATGAGTAATTTACCAATCGGAGAGTACAAGAGTTTCTGCATAAAAATAAACAAAAAATGGTGAATCAGAAAATGTTAATGTGCACTAACGAGGAATTAATGTACTGTTTTATTTCAGTATGATATGTATGATAGGATTTGAAACAGTTGATAGATTGAAGTGAAAAAGCCCTCATGATTTCAGCATAAACATCAATCCCAACGAAGTAAATGTCTCCTTACAGTGATGAAGTGCAATTAAAGGCTTTGGAAGATATACTCACATTCTTATTTAGACAGGGGTGCGATTGGAAGGTGCCATTTAAACGCTTTAGTAATGTCGCTACATGGCTGGGATAGTTGCAGGAGAAAGCTCTTGGGACGATATCTCTGTGCATCATCACACTATGAACATGGGTTTCATCCAATTCTAAATCGTTCAAAAGCTGTTGGCCGCCACAAAAGATAAATGGTGAGCCAAAAGTGACAACTGGGCGAAGAGTGGATGGCTTGACAACCTTCCTGCTCAGAAGCATTAAGTTCACTAAAAGAGAGAGACTGCCCCCAAGAGAATGACCAGTAAATTGAAGCTTTGTACGTTCTCCATATCGATTCAAATGGTCAACTATTTCAGGCATGAACTGCTCATATATACCCTTTGCTGCCTCATAAATCCCTCTATGAACAAGCACCTCTGTTCCCTGCGACAAACAATTTAATCCATTGTATTGGTCCTTATGCCCTCTCAAATTGAAGGACTCACTCAAAGGTGAAAAGTTTATAGTAAATACTAACCTCGAATTTAGCAGGTTCGAAGAAGAGATTCGCTTGCCAAGAAGCCAGGGAGTCGGATCCCTGCATTGTAACAAATATAGAGAATATTTAGTTTCTGCTACATTTGTGTCTTTTCTGGATTGTAATCCCTTATTTGATGCCTCATCTAAAATAATGGAGAATAATATGTTTTATTACCTGAATCACAAAGCACCTAGTGTAGGTGCTAAAATCATCACAAACAAACCATTCACAAGGTGAGGAGTGAAGTGACTGAAGGTTCCTTGCGGCCTCCTGTCTTTCCTTCTCCCCTGCTGCAACCACCGCAGTCATTGTTGATGCTGCAACATAAGCAGCCACCTCTGAGTTATATACTCTAGGTGAGGTCTCTCCTTCCAGCTCTGTCTGGATTGAATCTATACAATCACCACCATGGGCCTGAGAAACTTTAGATAGGAGACCTTTTGCACGGGAGTGGACATAAGATGCAGCTGAAGCAGCAATCTCATATGCAACTGAGGGGCGAATAAGACTCTTGTGTTCCGGATTGTCAGTGTTCTTTGGATTGGAGTCCCGAGCTTCATGGGGTATACTAACAGAGTCCTGATCAAGTTTTGCTTTTAAACCAGCAGCTTCTGATTTCTTCTCTAAGGATGATGTTACAAAACGTAGGCCGTAATATCTTCTCAGGTCCTTTGGCTGCATGTTAAATGCATTGATATTATTTATATTAGCTTAATATAAGTGGAATATATATATATACGTATATTTTTTAACTTTTAAAATTTACAATTTCTTTGGATCTCAAAAGAGGAGGAGAAATTAAGAATTTGTTCCTATCTTCTAAATTCTTTTCTTTTCTTAACATCATTCTTATCAAAATTCTTAACTTTTGAGCTATGCAGTACCTTAATGTCGGGTATAACATACGCCATGTTGCACAAGAAAGCCAGTTTTGATAATGGCTTGACGTCTGACCATGAGACCCGAGTCAAAAACCTCGAAAATGTTTCACGATCAAACTTCATCTCAGCTTTTTGATCTTCTTCCGAGCTATAATCCACCTCACAGCCGCTTTCATCATCATCGCACATGCACTGTTTATCTTCTTCCACCTCATAAGCCTCATCATCCAAATCTAGGTTCTCCTTTTGTTGTCTGTTCTTCCAATGACTTCTTAGCTCCAGTAACCTCTCCACCCAATTCGCCCTCTTATTTACCTCCCTGTCATCGTTACCCTCGATGTCTTCTTCCTCCGAACTTTCAACGACTCTCAAATCTTGCTCCTCCATATCCATGTCCTTACTAGTCTCGAGGTCAAAGAGAAATGACTTGAGAGAGTTGGGTATCATGGAGCTCGGTAATTGGAATGGAAAAATGCCAAAGGAGTGACTGTTCTTTAGCTTTGGTTGCGCTGCAGTGGAACGTGTACGGTTGATGGAATAGCAAAGGTGGTTATCCGACTGGGACCTTCGCATCCTGCTTTGCTTGCACAAATCATTGCCTGACTCCGAACGTCGAAGACCGTTGTATTCTTTCAAGACAGCTGACTTAGTCACCGGCGTGGTGGGAATGCTCATAGAACTGCACGCCATGGCTCGCAACAATTTGTTACTGCACCGATTCTAGCTCTAGCTTTCAGTCTCTTTCACCCAGGATGACCTGAAAAGACAGCTCTTTTCAGTTAAATCGCTTCGTCTCCCCACTCTCTTAAACCAAAGCTCAAGGCTTCTGAAATTTCTTGAAAGCATATATCAAGGTGTCATGAAGGACTAATATAGGACAACGAGGGGAACTATGTGCCTCGGCAATCACGAAACAACAGTATGACGCCAAGAACTCCTTGGACAACAGACAAAACTTATAATGTAACTGCGAACTTAAAGTTTGTTCTGACGCGTGAATTAAGGTACACGAAGACAAATCTAGCAATGCTATCATAAGGGACAGTGAAAGTCGTTTACTTTGATTTCACAAAAGACATAGCTATGCCCGAGATGTTATTCGTAGTGAAGTAAAACCAAAACTTATTGTAATTCCCACAAAAAATAACATAGAGTATATAACACACATGCCCCTAGACAATATACTCGATTAAACCGATAACCAGTCACAAACCAAGCTTGTTGATATATCGTGCAATTTGTCTATAATCATGGAATTTTGCATCAATGAATGGATGGTTTCTTGCCAGTACAATAGGCTCAGTAAAACTAGAGTTTCGACCCCAAAGCCCTGTTGGGTAACGCCGCACGAGTGAATTTGTGAATTGTGCCATGATAAACAAAATAAAAAAGACAGTTATATATGAACAACTCAAAAGGACAAAGGGGTTATAAGACATTATAAGATTGAGAACATTTATTTAATGAGTAAGAGGTTTATCTCGTACGTGAAAATTGAAGGCGTGTAGTTGTTAATAACGAAGGGAAGTCGTTGCGCTCCTTGTCTCAAATTTCAGTGTCACCCAGGCGTAGAAAACCCTGGATCTTAGCTCGCCTACAATGAAGAAGTTAAAAAGGTCGGACTTCTATCGACTAGAAAGCTCCAAACATTTGGGTAGAGTTGAGACACTGATCCAATAGAGACCAATTATGCAAGTGACTGATGAAATCAACTATCGGGTTACCCTAGGTTTCCAAGGGTTTAAACTTTAAAAGCTCCTGGAATCCCTATAGGATTGATTTGCATCATAAGGATTGTCAGTCCACCAATCGATTAATTTTGCATTTAGTTTGTTCCTTTTATTTGATCAAATCAGGGCTTCCTAATTTTATTTCTATAACTAGGACCACATATGAGGTCAAACCTAACAGAGAATTCTTAGATTATTACTAAGAGAAGTCTCTAAGTAGAATAAAGGTATTCCAATTTAACTAAATAATATTATATGACAGTAGAAATCATATTTAATTTAAGAAAAACGCAGGTCCTATTTTTGTCTTATTTAAACTATTATCATGCTTTCTAGCTAATAATTCGTCAATAAATATAGCCTCATTATGGAAGATAAAAATATTCCAATCCCATTAGCATTTTGTACAATGCTTGGTAACTAAGATTTAAATTTAAACGGGTATTGTAAATTTACATCTCTTATTAGTCTTTATTAGAATATGTTTTGTCGAAAATTTTGAAATAAGCTAAAATTTTACAAATAAAATGAATAAAAAAATTTCAATGGTACCTTTTCATTAAAAAAAATTATCTTATTTAAGATGTGATCATGCAAGTTACCAAACATTTCCTCATTAGACACAATTTAATGATAAAATATAAAAATATTCCTATGTCATTAACATTCTATACTTTGTTTAGTAACTTATCCTATGACAAATTTAAATTTTTCGGGTCTCAAATTTTTTTGTATAAAACAATTCAAAAGAAATTGAAATGTAAAATAAAAAGTATAACTGTGAATTTAGAATAGAATTTAGCAACTCTAAGTTGAAAACGAGGATTAGTTAACTGCAAGAGAGAAAACTATTGTTAAATACCATAAGAATACATTAAAAAATTATTCCTTCAAAAGAGCCATCTAGTACTTTCTTCCGCATAGAACTCTCCGCCAGTTCCATGATTTTCAATATCTACAACAAAGTTTTTCGAGTCTTGAACGCAACCTATTCAGATCGGTAACATCTATACCAAGCTTCGTATTTCTATAAGCCATTCTTTTGGTATACTATGTACGGTATACATGTATATAAAAATATGAACGTCCATTAAAAAAAATCAAAGAAAGAAGAAGCTAAAAAAATTAAAGTAAGCAGAAACAAAAATTCGAATGAGATTAAAGAAAAAAAACAGAAAAAGGTTAAACAGGGTTTCGTAATCAGTTTTTAATTAAATGTGCATGTTCGCCAGATGTAATCAGCTGCCGACAAACATGACTGACCTTTCCGACTCCTGTTTATACACACTTATTAATGATACGGGTAGATGATAACGGGCAACATTAAAGAAGTTGAAAAGAAAATTCCCATGAACGATGAACCAAACTTCCCTTTCTTGTTTCAACCACTTTGTACTCTTCATCAACTATGTCTCATAATTCAACTTCATCGAATTACTTTACATAAAGAAGCTAACTCCACAGTCGCCTAATCGGTTGTCGCATTTAGTGACCTCAAAAAAGGAAAATCTATATGTGTGATGAGTCTTTTTCTTTATTATTTTTTGGAATCTAGAATCATAAGGTGTGAAAACAAATATACAGAAACTAATCAAGAAAAGCACAAGAAATTCCACAAGAAACCACATTACCTCCAATCTCTAGCGCCAATGCGATCTCGTTTCTGCAGTAGTATCTCCAAAGTGAAATCTGTAACGGCATCAAAGTCGATATCAATTCGTGTAAAGCAACGATTCTCAGATAAAAATAAAACACAGGGACTAGTGTGTCCACTTACTGAGAGAAGGCAACGGTTAGACTGCAAATAGGAAGGAATCGAGCCAGATATGGTGAAGTACAGCAGACTCTACCTATTGTCTCCAATGTGTGTAACTGAGAGAGCCAAGAGTTGCTTAAGATTCCCTCGGACTCGATGAATGCATCTGTTTACTTGAACTTACTTGCAATATTTTACGCTCTTCTCTCTCACTCTCTGTCGCTATCTCTCCGACGAGGTTTGGTGCGTGTTAGTGCGTTTATGGAAATATGGATCTCTTCACATACGCACCAAAATGTGAAAGAATCGGGAGAGAGAATCCAATTTAAATAGAGAATCTGAGTCACTTTGCCATCTAGCTGTTTGGTTGTCACCTTTAAAACATTTAAGTTTCCTGGACATTATTGCCCCTGCTGGTTTATCAACCTGACCTTATTTGAGAAACAAAATAGCGGGGACATTTTAGTCATGTTAAAAAGGGGAGAAACTAGATACTCAAAGAAAGGGTAGTTTAGTAAATGTCTGGAGAAGCGTCAAGCAGCCAAATGTGCGGTTGCATGGGGTAGGTCTGCCACCAGCCTCCACATTGCAACGCCGTGGAGAGCGGACCCACCTGATGTCTCCGCCGAGTTCAGAGAACAAAAGCGGAAACCGCGGAAGGGAGACTGGCCAAGTGTACCTCCATCAAAGATTCTCCTTCTCACCCAAGATTCTATGATATTCCAGATTTCGAGTCGATTTTGTGTACTCTCAACAAATATCACGTGCGCTGCTATCAGATGGATCTAGGCCTACTGTACAGTCAACTGGGCTTGGACTAACTCCATCTAACAATTCTAAACATTGCACTGTTCATATTTTAATTTCTTGGGCTCTGAGTGAGTGGGCTAGACCTTAACAAGTTACTTCCCATAGAGTGAAAATTCTAACTTTTATTAGCCAAATTTCGGTCGACTAAGTTCTTAATTGAAAACTTTAACACATTAGTTACCGTATAAATTAAGCGCGACTCTTAATTTATAGAATTATTTATTAATTTACTAATTAATATGTAATTTTTGAATTTATTTTAAATATATATAAATTATGCTATTAGTAAAAAAGTTTTATGCAATTTTAAGTGAGAATAATATTCTAAAAATTATTTTTTTATTGTCAATACATTCTGACATATTATTATTTATTCTCCATCTTAAATGTGTAAAGGGCATATTATTAAATAATTGGCTTATAACACAGAGAAAAAGATCGAGCTTCTACAAGGTTCGCGATTGAGCTTCTACAAGGTTCTCGACTCTTTATGTATTCACTGAGCAGTAAGAGCCACTGGTTTCCTAGGTGCTCTCTTGTGTTTCCTCGCTAAAAATGATGACACGCATATTGCTCAATTGGATTAAGTGATCTCTGAGTGGTGGACAGCCACCATCCTAGAAAAAAAAGACAAGTACTTATCTATAGATAAAAAAAGTTTTGATTTTTTTTTTTGACAAATAATAATTAAGGGTCGTTTGATATTGTTATGGATTGTAATTTTTAGCTATAATTTTGATATATTTATATTAATTTTTGTATTTTATTTTTAATTTTTATATTAAAAATTAAAATTAAAAACTTCAATTATACCAAACAAGTAGTTGAAGTAAACAGAAAGTGTTTTCTCTGCTCAATTTAGTTCTGTTTTTAAAGCGCTAGAAATTAAATTTTAGTTCAGTTTTTAAACCGCTAGATATTATATAATTTCAAGCGTCGTTGAACTCTCGAATTCGAAAGCTGAGTTTGCAGCAAAGGACGAGTACAAATCGACCATAGGCTTTCTCTACCACCACGTGCACTTGTCGCCTGATAATAATCAATAAAGTACATTTGATTTTATTTTTGATTTTTGATTTAAATTTTTTTATTATTATATATTTTGATTAAATTTTGTGTATTTTTATTTTTATATTGTATTAATATATTATTTTTTAAAATTTATTTGTTATTTTTTATTTTTATATTTAAAAGATA
>JAOXYD010000004.1:3158531-3170588 GCA_028565735.1 Pinacopodium congolense | reverse complement strand
TTAACATGTCTATAAATGGTTATGATGTATAATTTAATCCTTTTATTATCCAACATTCAAATTGGAATTAGAGTATAGAATTAGTGTCAACTTTAAGTAATCTAATCATATTCATTCTTGTTAATTAGTAAATAATTTATAATTGATATTTGAAAAAATAACTTTTTCAAATTTCAATTCATTTTGATTAGAGATTCCCAAATCATTACTCTTTAAGAGTAGTGAAATATTCTTCCTAATTACTTTAGGATGATAATCTTTTATTGATTCACTCAACTATCTTCATATAGTTCATACTATATGTAATAACTACTGAATTGAACTACTTTAAAAATAGAACATAAGTAGTATCAAAATATTGTAATTCCTCCATAAGATAACTTTAGGAATATCAAGTATAAGGATCAATTATACAGCTATCATAATGAAATAACCCATAAACACATAAATAATATTCCTTTTGGAATTCTCATAATCGGTCAGTTAAGTGAACTTATTTTTTAATAGACACCCACACGTTTGTTTAAATGTCTCAACACTTTAATCTATAAGAACGATTGCCTTCTTCATAAGAAAGAAAGAAAATGTGTGCTAGTCTAACCATTCCATCAATACCCCGTCTTGATGAAACTATAATAGGAACATTTTGTGAATAATACAAAAATGCAATACGGATCTCATAATTATAATCTCATTATAATTTCTAATTGCACAATAATTATTTCTGAGATTTTATCTTTATGACTAATAATTAAAATAATTGACAAACACACATAAAGATAAAAAATGCCTTTTTATTAAACAAAATATACAGTATCATATATGTATTTTTACAACTAACTGATTAGTTGAAAAGACATAAATCAACATGAAATCCATAAAAGAACATTACCTAACCCTAATATCCATGGTAAGATAACAAATTTTGGGATTATAATTTCTCATATAAATAAAGTTTTCAATTCAAAGTTAAAACTTTAAGTAGGAATTATCTTATGTATTTTATTTTTGTAATAAATTATTTAGCTGAAGGTTAATTTTGATTCCTAAAATTTATACTCAAATATAAAAAAAATCTTAACATTTAAAGTGTTCAAATAAAAAATTAACATGTGAAATTTTTTTTAAAAAGGCCCTAACATTTATAAAAACATTTAAAAAGACTTTAAAATTAATGGAGATCTAACTTTCTATTATATTCCATTAACTCCTATTGGCATGGCACTTTTTATTGGGTTTGGAGAACTTTAAATCCTTATATACCTTTAAAATATAATTAGAATGTCAAATAATTTTGTTAATCTAGTATAAACTTAATAAAATGTTATAACAACAAAAATTAAAAGTAGAATAATAGAAATTTGAAAGCATGTTTAGAAGTATTTTTAGTTTTGGTTTTTAGTTTCTATTTTCTAAAACACAAAAATAAAAAATAACATACAATACAACACAAAAACTAAAATAATAACATGGAAATACAATACAAAAACTAAAAAATAGCACAGAAACTAGAAAAGAACACACAAAACACTGAAAACACATTAAAAAAAAAGAAAAAGAAAGCTGAACCAAATGAGCCTTGAGTTTTCGCTACATTTGGAGTCCTTTTTTAATGTTTTACAAATGGTAGGGTATTTTTTTGAACATTTTTCCAAACATTAGGACCCTTTTTTAACATTGTGAAATATTAAGGTCTTTTTAAAACTTTAATGCAAATCCTAGGGATTAAAATGAACCTTTAACCTAGTTTATTTTTTATTATGAGTTAACTCTTTCTTAACTTAAAATCATTTAAATAATTTTAGAAATTATCATTTGTTATATTTATTTTATGATTTTTTATTTATTCATTAACTTAAATATGATACTAATATTGGATTTTAAAAGGGATTGAGAAAATTTAATTAAATTTAAATTAATTAATATAATATTAAGAAAAATATATGTTAATGAATTTTTGGAAAATGATAGGTGACCATCAATTTAGTGACCTTCATAATCATTATAAGTATTATAAACTAAAATATCTCTTCATATCATAAAAGTATTTGTTAATGGAAAATGCTTGGTGATCCTTGACCATTAATGATGTTACAAAGAAAATTGTCTAATAGATCCTTTATACATAAAAAACCAAATTGATGTTAATGGTTCTTAGCCTTAGATTCCTGATATAAAGTCTTTCTCTTAGATTCTTGATATCAAGGATAAGACTTTACCTTCTTTTTACTACTTTCATATGGGCTCAATATTAAGATTTTATGTAATGATCTAATATTTATATGAATTTTTTTGTAATGGTCCTCAGTGGCCATCATAGGTGAAATAGTCTAAATTATCTATTATATATTAACAGATTGTTTAAAGTATGTAGGGATAATATGGAGCATTTTATGTTTGACGACCATTAGTAACCAATATAAAAGGCCCATCAAACATTTTCCTTTCAGTAAATTCCTTTATGTCCTTTGTTTAAGTTTTTCTTTTATTGTTTATAGAGACTAATCTATTAAAGTAAAATCATAATACAATTTGGGGACGTATGCTAAATGGTGCAAGGATCTATCGTATTGGGATGTTATGGGTATTAGGTTATTAAAAGAATCGGAGTTGATACAGGAGATGATAGAGAAGATAAAAGTGGTAAGGAAGTATATAACGATAGCTTAGGGTAGGTAGAAGAGTTATATGGATCAATAATATCATGAGATGGATTATGATATCGGTAATAAGGCAATTTTTAAGTTGTTAGCTTGGAAGGACTTTGTTCGATCTGGTAGAAAGGGGAAGTTAAGTATGAGATATATTGGGCCATAAATGTTTATGAAGTGTATCAAGCCATTGGTTTATTGATTATCTTTACATTCGAAGTTGTCTTAAAGTAATGATGTTTTTCATATATCTAAGATGAGAAGCTACTAATCAGATCTAAGTCATATTATAGTAAAACCTGAGATTGAGGTAGCAAGAGATATAGCCTATTCAGAAGAACCACATGAGATATTATAAAGGTAGATTCAAAAATTAAGGGGATCGAGATCCTGATGGTGTGAGTTTTATGAGGTCTACATCATTCTTCGAGATTGGCTGCTTGGGAGGTAGAATATGATATACAATGTCATTATACTCTTTTTTTTTGTTAAATTCTAGGTATGTTTCTAATTTCGTGGACGCAGTTTTTTAAAAGGAGAAATAAATGTTACATCCTTAACTTAAGGTTATTAATCACTAAGTTTAAAGTATATGGGTTTAACTTGATAGGGGATTTAAAGGAGTGTTTGCCTGTTGCAAGAGTGGCTAACAGAATTTCATTATCTCACTGCTGGCAGATCTTACTAGTAACCTCATCATTCTTCTATTTTTATAATAATTAGTTTATATTAATTTGAGATTTGGTGCTTTGATTGTGTATTATTAGTTTAGGAACATCATTTTCATGAACCAATCATCATCCAAGATTGATCATAACTAGAGATTGGGCATAATTGATAATGAAAAAGGAGAGTACTGTAGGGGAGATAGAAGACTAGAGAGAGAGGAAGGAAAAAGGAGAGAGAAAAGAGAGAGGAAGGAGAAAGACAAACTAATGAAAAAAAGAATAAAAAAACAAGTTCATAATATTAGTAATAATAATAAAATAAGGATAGTAATAGCAATAATGGATTAGAATAAGTTGAAGTTTAATTATCAAGTATATTTAGGCTAAATTGAGCCTAACAAGTTTTATAATATTTATATCCTAGTGATAGATAAGAGGGATAACTTGAATTGATTAATAGATTAGATTTTACGAATATCAAATAAAAGGTTAATTAAAGTACATTCTTATTATGTTTTAGTCATTAATTATGTGATTAATATGAATTTTATCCTTAAACGTTTATTTGGAATGTAATTTTATTAGGTGATTTTTTTTCATAATATGATATAAACATGAATTCAAAGTACAAATAGAATTATAGTATATATTTTTAAATGTGAAATATATGTTAAATAAAATTTTAAATTTTCAAAAAATCATGTAATAAATCATTTAGATTAAATAGAGGATATAATTGTATGAATTTCGAACTATGAATGTTTTATATTGCATATATTATGAGATATGAACGAATACATGAAATTATAAAACAATATATTGATAAGGAATATTATGACAAGGAAAGATCATATGGAATCATGATATATTAAGAATTGAAAAAGATAATGAAATTGTGTCTTGTTTAGGACATAATATATTCAATGGTCAGATGTGTTGAGTGTATGATATGTGATATTAAATTACAAAAATTTTGCTAGGCACCTATCTGTAAATCACATGTCAAGATATCCTAAGTACCAGGGATATCTTGGTCACTTCAATTAGGCATTGGAGTGATATCGAGATACCTCAGATACCAAGGTTATCTTATGTTGATTAATTAGATAATGGAGTGATTCTGAGGTACTAGATGTGACTAAGAAATAACTTGTAACATTATTGATATTATATATATATATATATATATCGAGATTGATATGTGATGATGAAATAATGAGATAGACTAGTAGATCATTAAATATACTCCTACTAGGTTAATAAGGTCTGAATAATATAAAAATAAAAATACCTAATACTCAGTAAAGAATAAGATTTTGTGTAAAACTGTAACATATTTGATGTGCATGATTAACATGATTTTTATAATGATTGTTGTGTTATATGATGTATAATATAAATTTGATATACTTTATCTATTCCTTAAAATGTGTTGCATGAAAAGATATATTTTAGTTACCCTTACTAAGTTGGTGACTTATTCCTTACTTATAAATCTTTTAAAGAAGTAGATAATAAAGTTTACATTTCCCCAGTACCTGAGTTCTAGCTAGGTGGTGCATTAGTGAGCTAGCCAAGTCAAACAATGTTACTTTAGACTCTTATTATGATTGTGTAGATACTTTTATTAAGTGTTCTAATGTCTAGATGGTGTTTCATTTCCAAATTATGTTGATTATTAGATGCCTTTTTATTAGATTGATTGAAATTTGGTATTTAATTAATTAAGATATACTGGATAGAATTACAAATTATTTACAAAAAAGAATGGAGAAATTTGATTCCTATTATATTTGAATTAAGGATTTGATAGCTATTAATTATGATATAAGATTAATTCAAATTGGCAAATTTTATGATTTGGAATGGTTGTTGTAAAGGGTTATATTGGATGTTATCACCCTTTTAGGACTTCTCCTAATCAAATTAAGATTTCTTCAAAATAAGTTATAATTTAATCAGGAAACTAACAAAATACTATTTAAAAAACATGTCAAACATGTTTTTGAAATTATAGTTAAGTAAGGTGCAGCCTAATTATCATAAAATAAAATTTGAAATGTTAAATAAGTAGTGATCCAATAAATCAACCCTAATATGACGAGTTTATACTCCAAGTCTTCTTTAACCTTAGCTTTGAGCATATTAACTCATTATTAGTCTTCCTTTGAGTCTATTAAGAATCCAATAATGGATTTTTACGTGATACATTAAAGATTGATTTGCATATATGTATTAAATTAGCATATTTAAAGCCTTTTTAAATGCCTTGCTCCTAACTCTTATAATGGGTCCAAGAAGCACTTGTAACTAATATCTTGGGTATTTGTTCATGCTCACATCTTTTTTTATTGGTTCTTATATGACACCTAAGAGAGAGATAAATTTGGTGACATTAAAATATTTTTTAACTTTTAGTACTAATTAAAATTTTCTATTTTAATGTAATGAAGAATATAAAACAATATTATAAAATTATAATTATATGGCTTGAACTAAAGTAAACTAGAAAATAAAGAGATAAGTGAAGAAAGATGCAAACTGGTTTTATAGTAGTTTGATAGACAATTCACACCTATGCACACTCTCTAATACCTTATTGTAAATTTCAATAATACTATCTTATTCAACATGTGAGGATCAACTTTTATACAATCACTCATTTTTTTACAAGATAAGAGTAACCCTTACTACCATACTCTTTTTCACAGGACAAGAATAACCCTTTTTATAATTTCAATAACAATAATCTTACAACTCTAAAATGCACTTACAAAGATCTTTTTTAACCAACTCAAAGTGTTTAAAAAGGGTTCAAATCAAAAGTAATGATGAATACACAACAAATTTCATAACCACATTTAAAAACTACTTAAAAACTCACTCAATACTTCTTGATTTACTTTTAATCAAACCTATACATAAACAATTGAAACCAACCCCTCAATACTTTTATTTATAATGAAAAAAAAACCAACCTAGCCATTTCTTACTGTCAGTATGCATGAAAAATCATTTACTAAACTTTTTACTATTGAAACTAGCTGTTATAACCTGATCATTTGCACCACAATTTGACTATTAAAATGAATTGGTCAACCAAACTAATACATTAGTTGACCAATCTGTGTGAAAATAGCATACCAGTCGACCAATCACACATCCTAACTGGTTGATCAATACTGGTTTTTAACATTTTAAAACATACTTTAAGATATCCAAATTACCCTAAAACATTTCCAACATTTTCAAACACTTATTTTCTACAATATTTAACACATATACGCTTTAAAATAGTTTTTCAAAATATTTTGATACATTCAGAGAATTATTTAAAAACTTTCTCCACACACTTTCTCTTGATTATAACTACATGTGTAAGTTTAAATATGAATATATTATGCATGATTTGAATCCATTAAAAACCTTGAAAATGACACGATAAAATTACAATAAAAATTCTAAGATATAACCTGTATGACAGCACTATCTTGATCTTGATCTTGAGTCTCTTGCTTTTATTCTTTATAATTCTAATGTTACAATCATTAATAATAAGATTGTTTTGTTGTCATAAAAATTTAGGTAAAACCTCCTTTGATTTAACATTCTTTAATCTAATTGCCCATTCATTTATAAGGTACTTCACTCGTTGCTTTGGTTAACAAAGATTCTTTCCAATGTACTCATTGATGCTTCCAGAACTTCCCATCTAGGATTCATTAAAGTAATAATTTGACAAGGTTCCAAAGACAAGCTACTTATACCTTAGAAATTGTTTCATAATTAGTATAACTAGGTTTCACGCAACCCTATCAATCTCAAATTCTCTTTAAAAATCCCTAATTTAGTTTACGATATTGATAGGCTTGTATTATTAGGTTTATTTTGATGTATATTATCCATTATGCCCTTTGCTACTAGTTTTGTGGCCTCTTAAAATGCATAATCTTTAGAAAAACAAAATTATGTAATTGGAAGACTTAGAATAAAAATGTGTGGATGAAATCATTTGAACCCATAACCTATTTATTGCAATCTTCATAACCAACGTTTACCATACATTATATAGGCTAATTTACACACAACTTATGCAATATGTGGAGTCTAACTTTATAAACATAATGTGAACTTTACTTATCAACTTATAATCAATTTCAATGTTGTACAAATAGAGATAACGCCTTCATTATAGTTAAAGAAAGTAGTTAGAATAATTTAAGTAAACAGATGAAAACCTTGAATAAACTTGTTAACCTTTGAAGAATTGCTGAAACTTTCAATCAGCCTTCAGAAAAATTGTTAAAAATCATGTATGTAATATCTTTCTACTCTTTTCTTAATGCACAGACCTAGTACCTATTTATAATAATGTTATAGCTTGTTTAATTATATCATTTATTGAGTCATTTTATTATTTTTGCGTCAAATTAAAATTAAAATTTTCTTAAAATTGAAATTTGAAAATTAATAAAATTACAAAAAATATAAAATTTTCAAGCCTTGTGCACAAAAATTAATTATCATATCTATAATAAAGAAAAATAATAAAGAATAAAGAAATAAAATTAATGTTGTATTGGTTGACCTATGTAAAATATTTGATATAGAGATAATTTTCGTCCATCATTCATTCTCATTTAGTCCGTCATTCAGTTTCATAAGACTTTTGATACTAGAGGATATTAGAAATTTTTTCATATATGATATAGATCCAATAAATTTATGCATAAAAATATTTTTCTCACTATGTACTAAATTGCATTGGAGAAATATTTATGGGACTAAAATTTATAATAGATTAAGTTTAATAAACTCGAATGCATCTCGAGATACTTGAATGCGTTGAGAGACACAGGGTTAGGATCAAATTATAAATATGAACAAATCCTATTATAATGCTTTAGGTCGATATGAATCCTAAGATTTTCACCATATTATGACAATGTAAAATAATTTGTATAACTAAGAATAAATTGATGATTATTAATATATAAACCATGAAATAATAGTACATGAGAAAAAAATTGTATCTAGAGCAAATATACAATTATTTCTAACTAACAGTTTCATAAGACTTCAAAAGACCCATAATGGTAACATTTTTATAAAAATTAGTAGGTTGATATTCTTTACTCATAGATTAGCCAACATATACTTGGCCAAAACATGTTCTACTATAATATCACCTTTTTATACAAGTTCTTTTTTAATTAAATATTTGACTTTTAAATGCTTAGAATTTGTAATATTCTTAGTATTGATATTAGACAACATTCAAAAAGAGTACTATAGTACCATCGAATATGTCTAGCAATTGAATCAATAAAAAATGATTCAAAAATTAAATTTCTCATCCAAGCCTGAAGCAATCTTATAAGATGCAACAAATCCGGTATGCATAATAAAAAATGTCACATGTGCCTATTTTACATTTTTCTTTAAAAAAATTCCATCCATCAATACAAAGATAAAATTTAATGTGTACTCTGAACGTAGAACAAAGCTAGAATTTGTACATTCAATTAAATATAAATTCTCAACTTTCTTAATCGTCAATATATAATCCTTCATATTTCAAAACTTGTTTAATTTTAAATACTTGGATTAAATTAATATCTACCCAACAATATGTTCGAGTTAATTTGGCTGTACAGTGTCTTCGTTTCTGTGACACTTACTCTTCCACATTTTCAACCGCCGGTTCTTGCATCCTCCGTTTCTGTTAGATTCGTGCATGCATTGTGGTTGAAATAAAGGTTTGTAACATGTAAAAAAGCAATGGTCTACCGTACTGAAACGTGGAATTCTATACATGGTCGATTATACAAAAGATTATAATAGAAGGATGCATTACTAGTGGTCATTACATGGAAACGTATGAGGTTGATTTAGAGACCCCGTCACAACTAATCTTATGTAAGTAAAAGAACAATACACTTATGGTTGTCAAAATTTTATAAATTTACTTTTAAATTATAGACCAAAAAAAATTATAAATATATCAATTGAAAGAAACACTTACCTTGAAATTGTAACACCTGAACTCCATCCCTAAGGAAAAATCTCATAATTCCGCAGGAGGGACGTGAACTTTACTGCTGCATGACAGTCGGGACAAGTTATTTTGTTCTTGATTACTCTGACGGTTGCACCTGTTGCTTGTCTTAATAAGTCCACAAGTCACGGACAATTTCCCCATACCACTCACAAGAAGCTTCTCCTTGTATTTCCTATCAGGAACGTAACAACATTTCTTCAAATTCATTTGAACAATTTCACAAATCACCAGTTGTCGGATTCAAATTTATAAATTTTCATATACCAACAGAAGTAACTCTAATACTAATAATAAGTTTTGAGTGAGATGCGGAGAGAAACTGAATCAAATTCAAGAGAGTTTATAAACAAGTAGAAATAATATATCTCAACATTCTTGAGTTTGGTTCAATACCTTCTTGCTATATTTGGACAAAAAGCTCGAAGGACTCCCAGTAAATTACCTTTCTTTGAGCCTCTTGATATGAGAAATGTCCATAAGAATGGGTCAACCCTGAAATTTTGGTATCATCAATCACGGTTAAAGCTTTCAGGTTCGGCTCAATGTCTTGATTGCAGTACGTAGTTGTGATCTTTTCTTGGAGTTTATTGAGATGGATGTCATAACAGACATGGAACTCGTAGGCTTTTGTCCTAGCCAAGAGGAGATGAAAAGAAGCACGCTCTTATATATGACATAACCTAAAAATCCTGGAATTTGGCAGTAATTATCGATGCATAGCCAAGAACACATAAAGAAACAAATGACTTTCATCGTCGCATTTACTGTCGAGACACAAACTCAAGCCATATGCACAAAGTTGCTTCTTCCCTTGAAATTTTCCTCCATGGACACAAATCTCCATTCAAAATCCTAAGAAACTAGCCAGCAATCTATATTAACAGAAACTAGAAACCAAATTTAAGGGAAGATAGAAGTGAAATTTGTTGAGAAAACTCGGCCTAAATTATGAGAAACTTTCCCTGAAGAGTGTAGGATTCCAGGAAACGTGGAACAACGAATATGAGATGATATATAATGCTGATGAAGGATGGTTGATGGCAAAGCGTAGGCTGCTCGTTTCCCCCTCAGTGGCTCCCATCTTGTCTTTATCGGTAGGATATGGAGTGCTGACTCCATAAGTACCGAAGGTTACTACAACTTGGGAAGCCTTTGAGGGGGAGGGAGCAACCACCGCCTTGGAAGATTCACGCCAATTTGCTTTCTTCATTCATCTTCTCAACTCTGATTCCCTCAACAATGAGCAGTAGATTCTTATATAGGCCACAAAGTCCTGACCAATTGTGATTATCCTTATTTTTATAATCGCCGGTTTGCATGCTTACGTACCTGCTTTTGTTGGTTTCTACTTACGTTGAGTTAGGGCTGCGCAACTGATTATTTTATTGTAGAGCCCAACAAACCGAACTAACATGATTTGATCAATACAAAATTTAGTAACTTTTTTAAATTTGAAGAATATATGAGACAATCTTTACAATTAAAAATTTATCTCTCTCTTAAGATACTAAAAAGAAGAAGTTAAAAAAAATTTTATTCATACATATTTAAGTTTTTTATGAAAATTTTAATGTTTTTTAGATATCAAAAATATAATACAACATAATTTTTTTAATTGGGAATGGGTTTTTTACTAAATTGGCAATTGATTTTATATCAACAATATATTCTTCGGCAATACTACACACCTCCCTCTCAAGGCTCCCTCGTAATTCCTCATTAATATGTTGTTCTATTATAACTAGAGCATTATATGATTTGATTATAATGATTGTATAATTCGAAAATATTTGTGGTATGAGTTATTTGCATAAAATTTTTGTGATATGTTATTACATGAATTATATTTATATTAGTAGTATACCACATTTATAGAAGTAGTATGAATTAAGTAATGATATTCTAAGAGGGCCATAAGGAGGACCGAGTAGTCCTCTTTATTCTTATGGTGGGGCTATGTAAGCACTCGTCAAACCGGAAGAATAAGGAATAAAGAGTCATAACGGTCAGTCCACCGAAATAAGGAACAAAACAGATTTTGGTATTTCACTCGTAACCATGAAATCCGAGAAAGAAAATTGCCTCACTCTAATGTCCATTGGAACATAACAAAATTTGGGATTATGAAGTCTCTTTTATACCCCAAAAAAATTGATTAATAATTAAGTAAGTTATACCAATTTAAAACTTTAAGTAGGAATTATGTTACTTGTTCTAACTTTGTTATAAATTTTTATATTGAATTAGCTCTTCTTAATTCCAAATTATTTAAATTAATTTTCGAGATTATTATTCATCAAATTTAATTTTATGTTTTTTATTTTTTAGAATCATTAACCTAAATATGACACTGGTGTCGAATTTTAGGACTTGAGAAAAAATTGAATTAAATTTAAATGAATTCAAATAAAATTAGGAATAATATATATTAATTAATTTTTTTACAAATAATAAGTAGCCATCAATTTACCGACTTTCACGACCATTATAAATATTATAGACTAAAATATCTCTTTATATCATAAAAGTTATTTGATAATGGAAAATTATTAGTATTTTGTTTTTGTGACTATTAATGATCATCACAAAGAAAATTATCAAATATGTCCCTTACACATTACAAGCCAAATTGATACGGGTTCTTGATCTTGAATTCCTGATATGAGGTCGTGGTGAC
>JAOXYD010000004.1:3118682-3135529 GCA_028565735.1 Pinacopodium congolense | reverse complement strand
CGAAACTAACTCTTACTCTCTAATTCGTAATCTTAAAATCCCCTGTTATTGCTAAACTATTAATTCTCAATCCTCCCTTTCGCTTTCATAACTCACCCACAAATCTTCATCCTTCTCCTCCTCCTCCTCCTGTTTCCCTCTTTTCTCTTCTCTTCTCTTCTCTTCTCTTCTCTGTTGCCCTACCTGAATCCAACTTGTGTAAGTAGAAAACAACTATATGGACAGACGTCGCCGGAAGCAAGCGAAGACCTCCACCTCTTCCTCTGAAGGTCAGTTGCTTTAACTCTACTCGCAGTTAATCTCTCTGTTTCATGATTCCCACCAACTTTCCTTTTGTGGTTCCCTTTTCATCCTGCTAAATCCTTGTTGGGTTTTTGCCTCTTTCTGATATGCTCTGTTCTGGAAATCCGCTTTTGTCCTTTATGTTTCTGTTCTTTCCATTTTTGTTATGGATCTTCTCTCTGTACTCTGTCTCTCATAACATCTAAGTTAACTTCATTTGATTAAAGATCTCTTTCTTCTTCTCTTTTTGTCCTATCCAGAGGTTAGTAGTATTGAGTGGGAGTTCATTAAAATGACAGAGCAAGAAGAGGATCTCATTCATAGAATGTACAAGCTCGTTGGAGCGAGGTAACTTAATATGCTCTTCTTATCTCTTTACTCGTTCTTAAAAGGAAACAGAAACATTATATTCAACAAACTGCTCATGTGCCTTTGACGAAATGTGTTTCGGTAGACAGACTGTGTTAGGTCAGGAGTATCATTGTCGTTATTTACTTCAGGTCTTCCTACTCCTTAGCCAGAATAATTCACCTATTATGGGACTAAACTATTATAGTACATGTTATAAAATATTACAACCCAGACATGCCACATCTATATTACTTTTCTAACTCATGATTTAATGCTATACAGCCTAGAATCTAAGCTAAGAAATGTTTTCTTTTTTTCTTTTAATAGAAAAGGATAATGTTATACAGTCTCCCCTGTTTTTTAAGGTGGCTTTTCACTCTGTAGCCTGCTGCTGACCTGTTTCCACAAGAATGAAACCAAAAATTGGTATAATTTATCTATGGATTTGTGTCAACGTGCTTACCTCCAGTTCAAGTATTCCCATGAATAATTCAATCCATGCTCATAAGAAACTGAGTCGATATTCCACCTCCTGAAAGTTTTATTTGGATTTTAGTAAATTTTGAGGGAACTGCTGCAAGTATTCCCTCCCTTCCACAATGCCTGGAAGTTCTTCAGGGACTAATTCTATCTACTTCATACTTAGATTGTGACAAACATGTTCTTCAGGTTTAGCGGATTTCTTTGTTTATAGATGAATAAAAGATGAACTTTACAGGTGGGCTTTGATCGCGGGTCGAATACCAGGCCGCAAAGCTGAAGAAATAGAGAGATTCTGGCTAATGAGACACGGTGAAGTGTTTGCTAATCGCAGGAAAGAGCTCAACAAAGCTAGTTCCTAACCTCTTGGACTCTCTGTCAGCTTGTCAGGGAGATTTAATTTCACTATTCCCTTTTTCTTTTTCTCCTTTTTTGAAACTAATTTCAATCCTGTTGTGCTTCCTCTTTTGTAAAACTTTCCTGTGTATGTGTCTGATGTTGTTTTAGATTGAAAGGAGTTGGTGAGGTCTCTGGATATATACTTATAAGAGGTTTCTCTCTTCCTTCTATCATTCAATTCTTCTTCTTTTCTTTATGATTCAAAAGTTCAAATATTACACTAAAATCTGATGATAAATTTCAGTGACTTCCTGCGAAATCCCGCGATTAAATTAAGCTTGATCATTCAGAAATCGTGGAAGGTATAAGAAATGTACGGTTACAAATTGCCTTCATGAAGACATGATTACCAATGATTTTCAGATATTGGGATGTGAAACTCTACTGCAAGTAATTATTACACACTGTTAGCCTTTACTTCCATGAAAAAAACAAACTCACGGAGCCATTTAAAATTAACTGTTATTAATAATTTATAAATTAGGTGCATGCTCGATCTGAATTCTCCAAGATTTGAGTTCAAAGAAAGCAATAAGATAGGCCCAATTTAGGTTCCTCAAATTTTGAATTTAAATTAAAAAAATCAAATCAATTTAATTTGATTCGAACTGATCCAATTTTTTATAACTTAATCAAGTTCAAAAAAAAAAAAAAGTATCAAACTCAATTTACTCAATCCTAGTTTATTAATTTTAAATTAAATGCGAGGCGAACTACCTAACTTTGCTATGCAGGGAGCATTTATGGAACTCCACTCCTTCTGGGGCCCAAAAGATCCACCTTGCCCGATATTTCTGCAATATTTGTTTTATAATCACTTAGTGACAAATACGGCATTTCATTCGCCCTTGAAGTTTTGGAACATTAATTCTATTACGTTGTGGTATATTTTCCGTCACTTCAGTGATCAAGAACCACGTCTGTACGGATGTAACCCAGAAAAATCTTATGTTGAAAAAACAATATATAGAAAAGGTCATATCAAAGGTCCGAAGACCTATATTTGAAATTGTCGATGAAAATATACTGTGAGCATAAAAAATAGAATTTTTTTAATGAAAATGTTCTAAATGAAATTAAACAAAACCAACTCCAGAATTTTTCTTAAAACAGTTACATAAACAATTATAATATAGATAGCTATATAATAAATTTATATGGAAAATAAATAATGGACACATTTTTTGTAATAAAATTTATTTTTTTACCATGATTTAGGAAAAAGGATTTTTTTGTCAAATTTATTATTTTGAATGAATGCTTTTCAAATTAAATTGCTAAAAAGTTTCACCAAATAATTTATAAATTTGTTTTTAATTCCAAAAATTTGTTTGAAAATCAATTGGAAAAACATAACAACTAATAAAATTCCACCAGCAGAACAATGCTCTATCCAGGACCTGCATCTAAACACCGAGCATAAAACCCGATCAGCATTGACACATGTTCAAGATAAGCTTTAAATTTCAGTTTTGTATAAAAATTTTAAAAAGATTTTAATATTTAACAATTTTTTAAAAAATTAATATTTATAAAACGGTCAAATAGATTATGAAATTAACAAAAATCTAAAATGTTGAATCAAGGATAGATTAGACGTTTATTTTGATAATGATAAAATAGTCTCGTTAATGTTTTGTAGAGTTTGTTATGTTTATTGACATAGATTTAAAGAAATAAGTTTTGAAATATATGGTAAAGATTTGAATGCATGAATGTGAAACCATAAAGGTAAAAACTTCGCTTAGAATTTATGAAGGATATTGAAATGATTGAAGACCAAAGTTGATGGAAGAAAAATATTGTGAATAAACTTAAAGATAAAAGATAGAAGATCAAGTCCAATAGTAGAATTTGATAGGTTTTTATGAATGAATATCTATATAAGTCTTCTTTTGTTCCTACCATAGATTGAAATGACTCACTCATGCATATGTATTTATATTTAGTATTTTCATATAGAATGCATAATCAAAAGATGCTTTTTGTGTGTGTACTTGATGTGTTTGTGAAAATCCTTTTAATGTATGAATGAATATATGAATAGTATCACATGAATATATGTGTTGAATTAATAGATTGAGTAAAAGATGAATGGTTGAATAAATTGGTATGACTAATGATTTGTTAAATTGGTACGAGTTATGCAATTAGATCTTGACATGTATTAGTTAAGTTAAGATGTTTAAAACTGGTTAGATTAATGTGTAAAGGTATCTTAGTAAATTGAATAAACTTGGTTATATTAAATTGTGTAAAATGTATTTAGAATGAATTAAGTTGTGTTAGAATATGATTAATATTAATTGGAATTTATTAAAGTATATTAGATTGGATTTAGAAGTGAATTGGATTAAGTTTGATTTGTTTTGATTCGAGATGAGCCGGAGTATCTTGACTTTTATGAGGTTGGTCGAACGAATGATGTATATCGATCGACTAAAGGTTCAATCGACGAAAGGTTAGTCAACCAACACTAAAGCTTCGGTCAATCAAATGTAACAAAAAGGCAACAGTAATATAGTTAACGGGTAGTTTTGTAACAATAATATTATTAAATGTTAAGGAACGTTGAGTAACGGTAATATAACAGGTATATTGAGATTTTTAATATAAATATACATTATTTATATAGTTTTTGTATATAAAAAATATAAAAAGTATTCATACATTGAGATTAAGTATTTTTTAGTTTGTTTATGAGTTTATGGTGTATGTTCATATAAGTGGCATATATTTGTGAGTGTATTTGTAAGTATTGTGTTTTGCATTTCATACAAAAATCTTGTTTAAACCCTTATACATCTTCGTGAGCCAAGATTAACAAATTTTATAAGTTGTGTTTGTGAGAAGGGTAAAATTTGTGAGTCCTTTTGTGTAAAGTTTATTCTTGAGCCTTTAAAAAAAGAATGTTGTGAGATTATCCTTAAACCTTAGAAAAGGAAGTGATATGTTATCATTTAACCTTAGAAAAAGGGAGTGATAAGTTATTCCTTAACCTTAAAAAGGACAGTGAAATGTTATCCTTGATCCTTGAAAAAGGATTGTATTTCTAACATTATATTCTTGTTTATTGCATCAGTACAAAAATCTCAATAGTAGTGTTAAAGAGTAGACGTATGGGCAAGTGGATTGCTCTGAAGTAAAATAAATTGTTTGTCTCTCTTCCCTACTCTTTTACTTTTATACACTTATTTTTATTATTTAATATATTATTATTTTATTTAATTAATTTAATTATTTTTTAGCTTTTGCGTTTAAATAAATTGGTAAAAGATTAGATTATGTAACTTAAAAGAATTTTTAAATACTTAATTCACCAGCCCTTTTAAGTTTCATATAAGCCTAACAATTGATATTAGAACGTAGTTTTCATATTAATTTAGTTCCAATAAATTAGTGATTAAAGATCATATGGCACACTATATGAACTCCTTTGCTACCTTATCTAGTGTAAAAGGTTTTAACCCTCATAAAACATCATACTTTAATAGAATAATTATTTATACTAAAAGATTAAGATGAGACATTATTTGAGATGTAAAAGTGTAGATTTATTGCTGTTTATTTCACAAAAGACCTTTTTGCCTTTCAAACTCGTAGGAAATAAAGTGGTGTTTAAGGAAGATTATAAGTTTAATAATGAAGAAAAGAAATCAGCCTCTTTAAATAGTAAAGTTATGAATATTTTGTTTTGTACACTAAGCATAGAAGAATTTAATAGGATTTCTATGTGTGAAACTGTTTATGATATTTGGCATACTATAGAAATTACTCATAAAGGCACGAACCAAATAAAAGAAACTAAAATTAATGTGCTCACTCATCAATACGAATTTTTTCAAATGTTACATGATGAATATATTTGAGCTATGTATGCTCATTTCAATAACATTATAAGTTCTTTAAAGAGTCTAAGTAAGACTTATACAATGTCAAGCTCGTTGGAAAAACTCTTATGTCTCTTTCGAAGTCATTGGAAGCGAAAGTGATCGCAATCCAAGAAGAAAAAGACCCCAATGCTCTCCTTCCCAATGAACTTATTGAATCTCTACTAACTTATGAAATAAGGACGAAGGACACGCTAGAAGATCAATATGTGCCCAAAAGGAAGAATGTAGCATTTAAAGCATTTAGAAAAGAGGAAAATAACAATGAAGAATCATCACTTAAAAGTGAAAATGAAAAATTCGCTCTTATTATAAGAAGATTAATGAAGTTCATGTGTAGAAAAGGTACGTCCTCCTCTAAAAATTAATTAATTAATATAACGTACTTTGAATGTGGTGAAAAAGATTACTTGAGATCGCAATGCCCACACTTCCAATAAGAAAAATAAAAAGAATAAAAGAAAGAAGAGAAGGGATGGAAGAAGGAAAGGAGAGAAATAAAAGATCTAAAGAAGAAGAAAGCGTTGAACGCCACATGATCTGAATCAAGAGATTCTGAAGAAGAAGAAGTGGATAATATATGTTTCATAGTACACAATGAGGTAAGTCTCTCTCATTCAAATACTAGTGAAAATGAATGTAAAGGTGAATACTCTTACAAAGAAGTAGTTGAGCATGTAGAATAATTGACCAAAAAGAAGAAAGAATTACATGATAAATATAAGACAAGTATAGAAGAATTAAATAAATGCAAATTGGAAATGAAGGAATTAAGAAAGACTTATATTTAATTAACAAATATAACAATGAACTAGTAAATGAAAATAAAGCCTTAAAGAAAGAAGTAGAATTCCTTAAAGAATCACTTCCGAAATTTATTAAAGAAAAGGAGAAATTAGAAACATTATTAAATGTTTAAAAAGTAGGAAATGGTAAATATGTTTTAGGATATAGTAATTGTGCTTCTACTCGCAAAATTGTTTTTGTAAATGGAAAGAACTTAGAAGATGAAAGTTCTCCTGAGAATGTCTAGAATGCATCTAGTAGACATCAACTTAAAAATCATGTATACATGTACACACCAAGGCCTAAGAGATTTCCTCAACGTCATGTTAATGATAGAAGAATTTTTTTCTCAACTTATACAAAATTTTCAAAGGTATTGCAATGATTTTAGATCAAGAAATATTTATAGAAATGCATATAAGTCACATACACCTTTCGTTTGTCATTATTATGAATGTTTTGGGTATGTTCATCAATTTTATTTTGATTGCTTAAGAAATATGAACATTTTGTCTAATAAATTAGAGATAAGTATGAAACTAATTTTCAAGGACTCAATATGGTATAGATACCAAAGATTCGTTAAATTTATCTTGTAAGTTTTAAATGGCATCTCTAAGAGGATAAAACGAAAATCACCAACATAAATTATTGAACTAAAGAAGTGAAAATTTCATGAAATGAAATTGGTGATAGATATAAAAGGGAGGCTTAAACTTATCAGTATTTCATATGAGTCAAAGTTTTAGTTCGATCGATTGAACTAGGTATCGATTGGCCTACTATCAATCAAACCGTCTCTATCGGTCGTTCAGTCGACCAATATCTCAATGAGTGATTATTGAGAAGTTTTAATTTCTGAAATCACTATCTTCATTTTATTTTTCTTTTCTCTTACCGAGTTACCGCTTTCCTTAAAGTTTCAAACTTTTACCTGTTATCATTTTTACTTCCTTCTTCCTCCAATTTGTGAATGTTTCTCCCTATCTACCCCTCAATCTTGAATGATGTTCTTGATTGATGTTTGATTGTCAATGCACTTAGGTTTTTTTTAGAAATATTATTGTCCATAATGGATAATTGATGCTCTTATTAGAAATCATGAATATGATTTTTAAATTTCTTGATTTTGTTGAGTATTTTTCTAACATGCTGAAGAACCTTTCAAATGATATTCTTATATGATTAGGTTTTACATGCTTGGGTAAATTGAAACTTAAGACTTAATAAATGTTTTAATATGATTATTATGATTGCTTCTTGAATGTTTATATACTTTATAGATTACATAGTTTGTCTTTGCATTTGTATGCATATAAAAGCATGTTTTGGGCATATTTTCAATAATTATGATTTTTGACATGCCAATCCCTCTCATGTGTTTTAAAATTTACACCTACATATTTTTTCCAAGGAATTGCTTTCATTTAGGGGGAGCTTATAAGTTTTATATTATTAAAAAAATGACGGATTTCCTTTTACAAAAATATTTACTAAAAAATTTGATATTTTTGATGAATTGTTTCTATGCATTAGTATACGAAAAAGGTTTGAAAATTTTGGATTTGAGGTATTACGCTTATATTTAGAAAAAGCATGTCATTCTAATTATTTTCAAAGTTCCAAAAGTTTATTTTTTGATAAATTCGTGGATAGTATTATATTTTCAAAGATGAAGAAGGATTTGTTTTTAAAGTTGATATGCTTGAAACTTGTTTATTCCCTTCATATGCTTGCTCCTTGATATGAGAGTTTTTAAATAATGATGCATGAATTTATGAATGTTGTAGTTATTTGGAAACTAATTATCGATTTAATGTCATATGACTCTCTTCGATCAGTTAACGTCTTAATATGAAAGTTTGAATTATTAAAAATCAAGATTACATGAATTCAAGGGGAGCCATTGGTTTGAATTTTTTAGAACTTCCAAAATTTTAAGTTTTGTGGAAACTTTTATATGATTTTGATTACCTTAGGAGGAGTTAGTCAAATTTGAAAGTGTTGATAAATTTGTGATAAATGTTGAGAATTTTATAATAGTGTTAAATATGAAACAATTTAATTGGTATTTGATTTTTGGTTAATTTCTTATCTTTGATTATGTATAAAGGGGGGTGTACCTTTTTAGTATTGATAAGTAATATTCGTTGTGTTGTTACTACCTATTGATGATATTTTGTGTTATATCTTTGTTTTGAATATTATTAACAATTAGTATTAGATACCTGTCCTATTTTAATTAATTATTATCAATTATCAATTTACATTATTTTCATTACAATTGGTATTAATAAGTCAGCTTTTCAACAATTGGCAATGACTATGGTTATAGATTAATGTTTTTGTTAACAAGTAGTATGTTGCTTTAAAAAATGGTTTTCATTGAGAGTGATATCAATAATTAGTTCAAGTTTTACTTTTCGAGCTTTTGGTATCATATTTTTTAATAATTAGTATAGACATGTCTCATTTTTCAATAAGGTTGGAATTATGTATGGGATTTTTTAATAATCCCCTATTAACAACAACTGGTATCATTTTTATAGCAATGCTTTAACATATTTTGAAATGAGATTTGATTTATTTTCTCCCTCTTTTGAATATTTGTGACATGATATCTTAAATTTTATCATAGTATATTTTATTAAGGGGGAGTATTGTTGAAAGAAAAGGTTTTTTCTTACATATTTTGAAAAATAAGTTATGATTTGCTTTTGACATTTTTTTTATAAATTGACTTGAGATATATGTTTAGTATAAAGGGAGAAGATGTGTGCATCCCGTTTATATGTTTCGTGGCTCTTGATATCAAAGTTTTATAATTTTTATACGTGACTTGTTTTGTATTTGTATTTAAACTTTACACCTTTTTGTAATTAGTTGTGAACTTTTAATTACAAAAAGGGTAGAATGATAGATGTGTTATTAATAAAGGGCAATAAATTTATTTGTGTACAAAATGTGCATGTATGTGTGGATTGGTTTGATTGTATAATTTATTTATTATGTGTGTCTAATATCACGTGATTTTGTTATCATTACAAAGGAGGAGATTGTTGAATCAAATGTTGGTTACCTTTGTTTTCATGATGACAAAATAGTTTTGTTAATATTTTTGCATAGTTTGTTGTGTTTGTTGAGATAGATTTGAAAAAACAAGTCTTGAAGTATATAGTGAAGACTTGAAGTATATGAATATGAAGCTCTAAAGTTAAAGACTTCGCTTAAAATTTATGAAGGATGTTAAAATGATTGAAGACTAAAATTGATGAAAAAAAGCATTAGGAATAAACTTTAAAATTGAAGATAGAAGATCAAATTCAAGAGTAGAATTTGATATGATGTTATGAGTGAATATCTATGGAAGTCTTCTTTTGGTCTTACCATAGGTTGAAAGGACTCAATTATGAATATGCATTTATATTTAGTATTTACATATAAGTTGTATAATCAAGAGGTGTTTTTTTTTATACTTGATGTATGCATGAAAATCTTCTTGATGTATAGATGAAAATATGAATGGTAACCCATGAATATGTGTGTTGAATTAATTAATTAATTAAAGGATGAATGGTTGAATAAATTGGCATGGCTAATAATTTGTTAAATTGGTGTGAGATATGTAATTAGATCTTGACGTGTACTTGTTAAGTTAAGACACTTAAAATTGGTTAAATTAATGTGTAAAGGTATCTTGGTAAGTTAAATGAACTTGGTTATGTTAAATTGTGTAAAATGTGTTTAGAATGCATTGGGTTGTATTATAATATTGTTGGTATTAATTAGAATATGTTAAATTATATTGGATTGGGTTTAGAAGTGAATTAGATTAAGTTTGATTTATTTTGGACCAAGATGGGCCAGAGTATCTCGATTTTTGTGAGGTCGGTTGATTAAATAATGCATATCGGTCGATCGAAGGTCGGTCGACCAATACTAAGGCTTCGGTCTGCAGAATGTGACAAAAATGCAACGGTAATATGATGAATAGCTAGTTTTACAATGGTACTATTACTAAATGTTAAGGAATGTTGGATAACAGTAATATAACGGGTATATTGAGATTGTTAGATATAATATGTATTATTTATGTAATTTTTATATCTAAGAAACATTGAAAATATTCATACATTGAGATTAATCATTCTTGTGTTTTTTTGGGAGTTTATGGTGTATGTTTGTTTGAGTGGCATTTATTTATAAGTATATTGGTGAGTATTGTGAGTTGTATTTCATACACAAATCTTATTTAAGGCCTTATACACCTTAGTGAGTTAACAGTTAAGAATTTTATAAGATGTATTTGTGAGAAGGGTGAATTTTGTGAGTCTTTTTGTGTAAAGGTTATTGTTGAAACTTGAAAAGAAGAGTGTTGTGAGGTTATCTTTAAGCTTTAGAAAAGGAGTTATAGGTTATCCTTTAACCTTAGAAAAGGGAGTGATAAATTATTCTTTAACCTTGAAAGAGAGAGTGAAAGGTTATCCTTGAACTTTGAAAAAGGATTGCATTTCTAACGTTGTATTATTGCTTATTGCATTAGTGCAAAAATCTCAATAATGATATTAAAGACTAGATATTGGGGCAAGTTGATCACTTCGAATTAAAATAAGTCGTTTGTATTTCTCTTACCTACTCTTTTATGCACTGATTTTTATTGTTTAATTATTAGTGTTTAAATTAATTAAATAAATTATTATTTAACTTCCACATTTAAATAAATTGGTAAAAGATTAGATTGTATAACTTAGAAGAATTTTTAAATACCTAATTCATCCCCCTCTTAAGTGTTATATAAGCCTAACATAAAATTTACCCAGTTTTTTCCATAGCTAGTGATATGAAAATTTTTAATAGATTTGTATTACATTAACAGTTAACATAGATACTTAGATATAATTTTTTAGTTTAATTTTAAATTTTAAAGTTTGAATATTTTTTAACATTTTATAAATATTAATATTTTAATATTTTACAAGTATTAAATTTTTAATATTTTACAAATATTAAAATTTTAGTATTGTTAAAAATTATAACTTTTTAAAATTTTTATATAAATGTTAAGTATCAAAATATGGTTGTAATAAATAGTTTAAAAACCGATAAGAACTACTGGTATATCGTTGGTTCGTATCGTACTAGCTTGAAACTAGTACGGGCCAAGTCGATATGGTACTGAGCTAGTATTTTGGTTCATACCAGCATCATAGGCTCGTTTTAACTAATTTTCATACATCAATACTTAAGGTAAAGGTTATCGGTTGATCAATGGTCCTTTTAAATCGCACCCCAACCCCATTTCCTCTTAGTTTCTTCTTGTTCTTGTCACTTCTCTCTCGGTCGAGTTGAACTTTATTACTACAAATTTGCTTTTTTTTACAAAAACTCATATATTTGAGTTTAATCCTTCACTCATACTTTTGTCTAACTCTAATAACCTAAAAATTTCTCACAAAACACCAAATTTTGCGAATTTGATTTTCAAAATATTTTAAACAAATTTAAGTTTCAGGCCAGATTCTAACAGGTGGTAAGAATCCTTAGCATCTTCCCAATATTTACATCCATTTTCATCATTTAATTTGAAAATTTTAAGCTGAAATTGATAAATTTCTTAACTCTAAGATTTGAAAATTTTCAATCTCGTTAAATTTTCATTCAATTAATATTTAATTCATCAATTTTAAGTATTGTAGAAGTTAAATTTGGTATGAATGCATGGAGAATGAATCAAATTTCAAATTAGGTAGAATTAGGATTTCATAATTGAAAATTTTCAATTTTACGTGAAATTATATTATGTTCTATAAAATTGAATGTATATTCATATAATTAGATGTATGAATGAGCCACTAGAATCATTAATTACATTTGGTTTGGTAGAATTTTATTTTTCCCAATTTTAAGAATATAGAAATTGATGAATTTTTAATTTTAGGTGAAAATGTGTTATGTTTTGTCAAATTGAATATATATTCATATAATTAAATGTATGAATAAGCTAACAAAATCTTCAATTATATTTGACTTGGTAGAATTTGAATTTTTTTCTAATTTTAGGTAAAATTATGAAATTGGAGAATTT
The DNA here is from genome assembly GCA_028565735.1 of Pinacopodium congolense. NCBI lineage: Eukaryota > Viridiplantae > Streptophyta > Magnoliopsida > Malpighiales > Erythroxylaceae > Pinacopodium > Pinacopodium congolense. The sequence continues at coordinate 3,123,256 of JAOXYD010000004.1, read as the reverse complement.
TCAATTTTAGGTGAAATTATGTTATATTTTTTCAAATCGAATGTACATTTATGTAATTAGATGTATGATTGAACTAATAAATTCATTAATTGCATTTGATTTGACAATAACTTATGTGTGCTTATTCAATTACAATTAGTTTTTTAATGCCTTAATCATTTTCATTGATTTTAACAGGTAAATGAAGAGTAGTTCGATTTCAAGCATTAATGATGATACTTTAGTTCCTTCTTAGAGATTTAACGATTTGTCATTGGCCCATGGTAAATTGGTTATGAGTTAAGAAGCCAGATCATATATAATTATTGTGGCAAGACTCTTAAAGGTTGATGAATCATAAGATTGAACATTTTTTTGGAATAAAAGGCGATGTGGAGCCTTATAAGAGGGTTCCTCATGATATGAAGTGATAGATAAAGACTTTTATAAAGACATATCAATCAAAGAAAGACAGAAGAGTTAGATTGAGTTTTAGCATTAGCAATATGAATTCATTTTTTAAAGGTGGTGAAGCTAATATTTGTATAGATGAAGTTGATGGATATTATGTTAAAAGGTCTTTTATCCCTTATATCTAATAAGAAATGAATGGTTAACGCAGCAGTGAAATTAGATAAAAAAGAAGGAGGTAATTTGTAAGCTTTTTTACTCTAAAAAAAGGAGGAGGTAATTTGTAAGATTTTTTATTCTAAAAATAACTCTAAGAGTTCAACCTTCTATTTATGCCGTTGTACAAATAAGGGAAGAAAGTGACTAAGTAGATATAGCTATAGTTAGATGGTAATATGATAGATGTGTGCCATGCTATACTATTTAGTCGCATTATTATTAGCCTATAATGGATGTCATTACCTCGTATTGTTTGGTATATAAGACTCCTTCGATGTTTGACTTTACAAGTAAAATTTTTACTAATTTAGTTTTTAAAATCAGACGCTATTTAAAAGAGAAAATGATGAATTAAGCTATTTATGGGTATTTTATCATGTGTGATGGTTGGACTAATTAAAGATAAGAGTCTTTCATCAATTTTTTGATTTATTCTGCCAGAGAGACCATATTTTTTAAATCAGATGATGCATCTAGCATAAATAGGAATGTTGATTATTTGTTTCAACTTTTTGATGAAGTTGTTATTGAAGTTGATCTTGAGAACATTGTTCTGTTTATCATTGATAATGATTCAGCTTACAAAGCAGCTACAAGGAGGTTATATAGTATGTATAACTATTTTTTTTGGATTTCATATGCTGCTCATTGTATTGATTTGATATTGAGAGATATTAAAGATGATAGATGTTTTCGTATGATAGACGAAATTGTGCTGAAGGCCAAGAAGGTAACTAAATTGATTTATAATTATACATAGGTATTAAACTTGATGAGGAGGGAGTTTATTAATGAGAGAAACTTATGTTGTCATCAAGTTACGAGATTTACCACTAACTTTCTAGTACTATAGAGTTTTACAATGATAAAGAAAGAGTTAAGACAAATGTTTACCAGTAATAGGTGAGTAGCTTCTCAGTATACCACACTTAATGCCAGATTAAAGGTTACTTCTATTATTGTTAAGGACATGAAATTTTGATCCAACTGTCAGTTTGTGATTAGAATTTATGAGTCCTTAGTTAGAGTGTTTCTTCTAGTGGATAGAAACTCACAATGAGATATATTTATGAAATCATAGAGAGGGAGAAGGAAGCTATAAAGGACAATTTGAAGAACATAACTTCTTTGTCATTAATGACAGATAGAAAAACTAACCGTACTCTCTTTTGTTTGTTGTTAGAGCATTGCTCAATCCAAGTGCCTACTTCAAATATGATTACGAGAAGAAAGTTAAAGTTATCATGAGGATGCTAATTATTATCATCGACATTGTTGTCTATGAGATGATGTAGAACTCTCTTAATTCACAAATAGAGGCGTATAATGAGGATACTAATTATTTTAGGATGCCTATAACAATATAGCAAAGAGAAAAGTTCAATTTAGGTATACATTTCTTTATTTTTATTACTTGTTTACAATTAATAATTATTTTATTTTATTTATGAGATTCTTTTTTCATCTTACAGTTGTTTAACGAGGACCAATTTAGTAATAGTGCTTCTAAATTGTAATGATTTGCAATTCATATTTTGAGTTGATGTGTGAATCTGACAAGATGTAAATGAAATTGAAGTACATTCAAATTCATCTAATCCAAGAAAAGGAATAGATTGAAATATAAGAGGTTAAATGATTTGGTCTATATTAGATACAATCTGAAGTTTCGAAAGAGGTAAGTTCTTTTATTATTGTTATTACTATATTCAATATTATTTCTATAATCTAATTAATAATTTGATTTTATTTGTTTGTTAGGATTCTGAGTAAAATAATTAGTGACTTAAATTCTATTTTTTATTATATTAATACTTTAGCAACTTGAATTTTTAAGGAGTCAAGTCTTTTAGATGAAAGTAACTTGCAAGTAGATGTTCATGTTCATTAGGAATATATTGATATATCATTTTTGGGATGGAATTGGATGAGGGTTATGATCAGATTATTCTTTATGATAAGGATTTTGTAACAGATGATAAGTGGATTTAATTTAATTTTAGCAAATATCAACCTAGAGAATGAAGATTTAATATTTTCATGTCATTTTCCTCTTTTTTTTAAATATTTGATGTATATATTAAATTTTATAAATGCTAATTGTTAATATTTTTTTCAGACTTCAACGTTTATTTATTGATGCAAGATTTTGTTTGAGGAAAAGTTTATAGCATAGCTTAAGTTAATTGTTAATAATAGATATTTGAGTCTTTTAAAAACCACATGTTGATGTTAAACACTCTATGAGTAATCTTATGAACCAAAATTTAGCAATAGTAATGGTTTTTAATGTCTAATGAAATGAAATGAAATTAGATGTACTTTATGTTGGAATTATGCATGGACAGCATGTGTTATATTTTTATTTGTGATTGCTAATGCCATAGGTGTTTAAAGAAGGTTTATATGTGTAATCCCTAAAAGCACTCAATATTAGGGGTGAATTGAGTATTTCAAAAAAACTTTATTATAGAATTAAAACTTAACACCAAACTCATTTCATTAAATAAGATGTGCAAGGGTGAATGCTAAATGATAACACACAATATGATCTGTAAAGAGAGTAAAGAAGAGAGTGCAAAGCACAAAGTTTGTTAAAGAATTTCACCTACCCCAAAGATAGACTACTTCTCCTCTCCAACAACTTATTGGATAATGTTCTTTACTATCTAAAGTAAAAAAAATTACAATATTTTTCTAAGCAAAGAGTAGCCTTTAAAACCAATCTTTTCTAAGTAAATAGTATCCTCTACAAAACAATCTTTTTCTAGGCAAAACGAAGCCTTAACTATCCAATCTTTTGAGGAAAAGAAGAGCTTTTCCAATCTTTTTGTGAAAGGTGAAGAGTAACCTTAATCTTTATATGTCAAAGAGAAACCCTGACACACTTAACTAACATGATAATTGAAATACCCACTTTTTGTAACTAAGGGCATATATAAATGTGTTTCACTTAAGGCACAATCAAACTAAGGGCTCAAATGCTTTCACTAACTGAATGAATGATCAATCACACAAAAAAAAGCTTAAAAAATCTTAATATGGCAGATTTGATGTACACAAAAACTTTTATGACAATGAAACACAATCTGAAACGTTCACTTATTCCAAATCTGGACATATTTCATAGACAAGAAAACTAATACTTACAAACAATCAAATAAGCCTCCTAAAATTAAATTAAATATTCAATAATATTCTTGAGACTTAAATAAAACAAAAAACTATAATTTTGAACCAAAAAAATTAGATTTCAGTACTCAAATATATGTATGAAAGCAATCACATGAAATCTAGATAGATTTGAGCAGTATGAAAATAGCAAGCCCAAGCAAAAGATATAAGTGCCCAAAAATCAAACTAAAAATACTTGTATAATTGTAAGATCTTAAAACAACTAAAAACAGAAAGCATATACACTAGAACCGATTTATATAATAAAAATATATAGTTAACACAATAACAGAAAAATAGTGTTAATTTAGATGTATTTGAAACACAAATTTTAAACCAACTCAAATAGCCTTCATAAGATTCGAACAAATTGTTGAACACACTCTAGAATACTAGAGAAGTGATAAAGTAATTTTTCCATAATTTTAGAAACTGATTTAGAAGTCTAGAAAAACATTTAAATTTGTGACAGATAATTATGGGCAAATTCAACACTTCTGAAGAGAACAGACTCTAAACTCAAGAAATAATCTTCCCCAAATCGAAACAAAACTCTAACACCTTCTATAAACCATAATCAAACATAAAATTGCAAAATAAGTTTTTTTAAAAATAGATTTAGGTATCAAAAATTAATATATAAGATAGATTAGAACAGATAAAAACAGATTTGGTATGTTTGAGAGTTTATGCTCCAATCTATCAATATAATCACTCCATAAATTAGAAACTATGATCAATCACAATCATACACACCTATTATAATAGAAAACACAAATTTCGTAATTAAC
>JAOXYD010000004.1:3107625-3118582 GCA_028565735.1 Pinacopodium congolense | reverse complement strand
GGTATTTGATAATTGTCAAAATTGAGGGGGTTAAAAGGATATTTACTCTAATTTTAATTATTATTTTGTTTATGTTTAGTATTAATTTGGAGTATGTTTTGTTTATTTAAGTGTTTTTATTTGTGTTTTGTGTTTTGTGTTTTTATTTAATTATTAATGATGGGTTAAAATTAAATTTTATTGATGTATTTATTTATTGTGCAGGTAAATTTAAATTTAAAAATTAAAGTTGAAAAGAAAAAAAGAAAAAAAAAAAGAGAAGAGCAGCCCCAACCACCAGGAGACCCAGCAGCTGCAACCCAGCGCCCTACCCAGCCTAGTCCAGGCCCGAGCCCGCGCGCCTGCCCAGTAACCCTCGTCCACGCACTCGCAGCCCGACCCATATGCAGCCCACCTCACTAGCCCGCGCGTTCCCGGACCAGCCTAGCGCCCCAGCAACTCGAGCCCACTTTCGCAACTGACCCTCGTGACACACGCTTAGGTCATGCGCGCAACTTCTAGCTCGTCTCACGTAGTCTGGCTCGTCTCGCCACATGACCAGCTCCCCACCTACAACCATTCTTCTAGGCCAGACCCAGCAAACCTCCTCCATAGGCCAGACTCCTTCCAGACCTGCCTCAGCCCAGCACTCCCAAGGTCTAGTAGCCCCAAGCAAATCTCCAGCCCTAAATCAGACATAAAAAAGAGAATAGAAAGGAGATAAGGCGGAATTTTTACTCGGACAGAATCAGAAACTAAGAAGGGCAACAGCCCTAGGGGCAAGAACGTGTAGAATAGATAGAGGAGGGCAGCGGCAGCACACAAAGGAGAGGAGAGAAATGCAGCAAATGAAATAAAGAAAGAGAAGAAATAGCCAAGAAGAGAAAATTTCAAGCCAAACACATCTTAATTTCAAGAGTTCATCAAGTTTTTATTTTTATTTTCAGATTTTATTTTATTTTTGCATTTTCATGAATATAGACTTGATGGAATTTATTTTTATTATTATGTGTAGCTAAAATATTTTTAGGATTTGTTGTTTGAATTATTTGGGACCCTTTGGTTATTCATTTAATTTTTATAAATATTTGTGTTATTTAATGTGCATAAACCTACAACAAATCGAGAGAGTGAGTCAAGTAATTTGTGTTAGATGTACAATAAGAATTGGCATTTAGTAGACATATAGACAATAAGGTATTGATTTATTAAGAAGATATTTCAATAAATTAATATACTGCCTATAGGATAGCTTCATATCTAGTTAAAAGTTTAGGAAAGGCTTTGCATGTCGACCCCTTGAATGTTTGAAGTGGAAAACCACTTAACGTTTTACCAAAAACCTGCAAATTTCCTCATAGCTCAGTGTGTAGTTGAGTTGGATTTGCTGCATTTTCATCGAAAATGAAAAGGGCTGTGGACTGGGAGCAAAAGACTCTTATCAATGAGCTGAACCAAGGGAAGGAGCTGGCGAAACAGCTTCAGAATCACCTCGACGCAGCGTCTTCCCTCGAAGCTCGCGAATTACTAGTTGAGGAGATACTTTCTTGCTACAATAGATCACTGTCAATTCTTAATTGCGATGCTCCTGCTGATAATCATACCCCAAATGAAAGTTCTTTAATGGAAGAGCAACATCCTTGTGTCAATAATAGCCCAAGAAGTGACATAGCTTGTAAAGATGATTCCAAGAAGAGGTAATTCCTATTTTCATCTTATTTCCTTTCCTTTTCTGCTGCTTCTGATGATTTGAACTTTTCGTGACTAAGTGCGATATGTTTGGGTATTGTAGAAAGACACAGCAACGATGGACTGAACAAGTGAAGGTTTGTTGTTCAGAGACAGGTCTTGAAGGGCCATTAGATGATGGCTATAGCTGGAGAAAATATGGACAGAAGGATATTCTTAAATCCAGTTATCCAAGGTGAGAAGTTCTGTCCTTGCTCACATCCCAGAAAACATCATGAATAGTAAATAAAAGGGGTTCTCGGGATCGTACATCTTTCTCTCTTCTTTACCTTATCCACCAGTGCTTGGCAAAAATGGCATCGTGCTCTTTAGTGGCTTAGTGAGCACAAATGCTGGACTTTTCAAACTTCAGAACTGTGTTCTTGGTTCCTCTGTTTAAGTTGCTCTAAATGCCAAGGACCACAGTACACCGAACTTTTCTGTTGGGAAGGCAAAAGGCAAAAAAAAAAAAAAAGTCGAGCGATTTCCACACGAGAAACTTAGTGTTAAAGGAACAATCAATCATTTTACTGGTTTTGTTCTGAAAACACATATTTTTGTGGTGTGTGATTTCGAATGTTACAATTTGCAGAGCATACTATCGATGCACTCACCGTAAGTCACAAGGTTGTTTGGCCATCAAACAAGTTCAGAGATCGGACGAGGACCCAACAGTTTTTGAAGTCAACTATCGAGGAAGACACACTTGTGTCCAAGCCTTCAATCCACCACTTCCGTCAATGTCCCTCATAAACGATGAACCAAAGCATATCAAAGTTAACCGACAAAAACGTCAGGAACATCGACAACAATCAGAGGAGGTGTCCTTCAATTCGGAAAAAGCCACGGAGGTTAAAACCGATGATTTGGACATTAAGGGCAACATTTTCCCATCATTTTCGTTTGAAAATGAAAATGAAGAAGAAGAAACTATCTTCGGAGAAAGCTTCATGGCGAACAATTTCTTGGGTAGCATTTCTACATCGTTTGTATCTCCGTCCACCTCAGATTCCAACTACTACTGCCATAAGAACAATTTCGGGATAACCCACAACGTCCAATCATCAGAATCCGACCTCACCGAGACAATTTCAGCTCATACGTCAGTCACCAACTCGCCTATCGGAGACGATTTGAACTTCTCCAACATGGGTTTTGATCCAAGTTTCCCGTTTGATAACCTTGAATTCTTTGCTTGACTTTTATTTGGAAATGCAATAACTAGTTTTGATCCTGCCAGTATGGAAAGAGAGCTCGGACAACAGATTGGCACCGTTTCCTGCTGTGCTGCGGTTTAGATTACTAATGTGCTTCAGTTTATGGCAATAAGTTCTGTTGCTGGTTCGTCGTAAGACGTGTATTTGTACTTTGTAATTGTAGTGGTTCTCCTGTACAACATGTTAAACCAATTTTAATGCCAATATTTTCTTGGAAAATAAGAATGACATATTTCAAAATTGTATAAGACGCAAAGAGCCCAACTTGCTTTAAAAGAAAAACGAGAGTGCGAGTTGGTAAAGGGCGGCTGATGGGCTTACCAGGTATTAATGACTAGAGCTCAATTTGATCGGTAATGGAAATTATTAATCTCCTTACGATGAATTAGTTTAAGGACATAATTTTTTTAAATTTAAATTGAGAAGTTGTGATGTTTAAATTTTCGATATAAAATCTACAAATTCAAACAAGATAAATGACAAGAAAAGTTTTATCCACAATAAAAAGAAAAATAATTCTTTCATGCAAAAAAAAAAAAGAAGAGAAAATTCTATAAAATAAATAATTTTTTAATCTGAAGAATTTGATGATTGCTTTTATTTATGATGCAAAGGTCTTGAATCTAATAATCTGTGCGATGTCTTAAGTGTTATTTTTCTAATATTAGTGTCAAGGGAGGCACATTTTTTATATGCTTCTAAACAACAGATTAAATCATGTTTTAATGTTTGTTTTTGAAGATATGTTTTATCACTTATTAAATTTAATAATTAGTTATTGTTGAATTATATGGAATAATATATTCTTTGAGAAGAAGTTTTTACTTTCCCTATTTTTGTTAATTAATATTAGCGACAATGAAAGTCTTTTGTGGTTGATTTTTGGATTATCTGAAACAATTCTGAGTCTACAAAATTCATTCCCCCATCTTTATTTTCTAGTGTTGAAAAACAATTATTGTTTAATTTCATCATCCACTCACAATCCTTATAAAAGAACTTAAGAAACAAGCAATGCACCGAAAAGATCAATTTCTTCATTGCTTCAGGTCTGGGACTTAGTTTACCTTTGACTCATTAGATGAAAGAGAAGAAGGAACAAAGAAAAAAAGCCACATCTTTTTTTTTTTTTTTCTCCTCTCTCATTGTTTTTCTGTGGTGGTTTCTAAGAGATCTCCATCACTCGCCGTTGAGAGAAGCGCTACCAAATCTGACCACAGCAATGAGGGATGAGCGACCTATCGGTATTGGTTTATCGATTTTTTTTAGTTGCTAGCCATGTGGTTGCTGAATGGTCTGGCCATAGGCCACGTTGAGAATGTCCAAAGGGGAAAAAAAAAAAAAAAAACCAATGAAAACTCGGGAATGTCAGTTAGTGTCTGACCACCACGGTCTGCCCACAAAGTCTAGAGCCAATATAGACTTTGCTTCTTTGCAAGACTCTTGAAATCTTTGAAGATAGACAGAACAGTAGACTTTAATTTAACCAGATACACTCATGTCATCTTACTAAAGTCATCAACAAACACAATAATCCATCCACCAAAGCTTCATTAGATAGCATTTTTAAAGTTTTTAAATTTAAATGACCATACTTTTGATGCCATAACTAAGTATCATCTTCAAGAGAAGCAACAAGGGTTGGATCCTCATGGTTATCATATAAAGGGAAGATGTTATTTTCGACCATAGGAATTTTAAACATGTGTTGCTTTGTATGATCTGAAAAAAAATAGTACATGATAAATCTTCAAAGACAATTGAATGACCTTCACCGATAAACTGTCCAACACTCAACAAATTAAAGTCAAGGTGAGGCACATAGAGCACATCTTTGATGGCGTTTGAACCACATTATCTAATTTTCACATCTCCTTTTCCACTTGCTTCCTGAATTGTTCCATCACCCATCTTCACCCTTCTTGTAATAGACTTATCTAGATTAATAAAGAAGTTTGGATTAGCTGTCATATGTCTACTGTAACCACTATTCATATACCAAACATTTGAAGTATTCATGGCAAAATTCGCATGCTTTTCTTTCAATCTACAATACTTCTCTATATGACCAGCTTTTTGGTAATAATAACCCTTGAACTTTAGATTTTAAGTGCTTTGTGGTTCAACTTTGTTTGATGAAGCATTTTGAGATTGGTTATGACCACTAAACCGTCCACCTCCCCGATTTCCTCTTCCACCTCTTTTTCCACGGAAGGAATGACCTCCACGATGGCTATTGTAGCTGCTGTGTTCTTGCAGGACACCTTTACCATCAGAAAAGTTCAGCTTTGTGTGAAAAACCTTCTCAACTGGAGTTTCATCATACATCTTCTGTCTATCTTCATGAGATTGCAAAGAGCCAAACAACTCATCAATCGTTAGTATGCTCAAATCTTTAAATTTTTCAATGGCGGCCATCACAGACTTATACTTCTTGGGTAAGCTCCTCAAAATCTTCTCCTCAACTGGTTGATCTTTTAACATCTCACCACATTTTCGCTTTTGATTAATCACTTCCATGAGATTGTTGAAAAACTCCAGCATTGATTAATTTTCTTTTATAAAGAAGCTCTCAAACTTTCAATGTAGTGTTTAAAGTTTTACAGTGACCATTTTTACTGTGCCTTAGTACCTATGTTTGAGTGCATCCTATGCCTTTCTTGATTTTATTGCTGCTGAAATTAATGAAAAAATAATGTCATCAACAGCTTGCTATATAAGAAATAGGGCCTTAGCATCTTTCTTCTTCAAATATTTGACAACATTAGCAGAAACACTCACTTCTGCATACCTTTTCTCATCAAGGTCCTATAGATCTTGGGAGATGAAGAGGGTCTTCATTTTAGTACTCCAAATGTCATAGCTAATTCCTTTGAAAAGTGGAATGGTTGGAAACTTTGGATTCACCTCTGTATTGCTTTTAGCCATTTAGAAAGAACTTGCTAAGATACTAAATGATAAGTTAGCAAAATCACTCAACAGTTGTTAGAAAGTGAGTTAAGCAAAAAATGAAAAACATACAGGTTAAAGGATACAGCTTAATGGAACCTTTTATCAAACATATAGAGGATAATAAAAGATGGCTGTAAAATTCCAATTTTATTCAAAGAATTGTGCCTTTAAATACACTCAAAGAGCAACTAAATCCCAAATAATTTGGACCACAATTATACATGACCCACTAACACATGACCTACTAACACATGACTAACAAACTTTCTAAACACTCTCAAATAATTGAAACGTGAAAATAGGAAGGAGAATAACTGACTATTGACTAAGTAAAGACTCAAATAAGAAACACATACTTGAATTTTTGGAATAATTCTAACAAGACCTACCACCTCTAGATTGCCATTATACCTCAACACTTCTTGCTCAGAAAGCTTCTTAGAGCTTATATATGCCTTTTAAACATAACAAAAAGGTTTAGTATTCAAGATCAATTCCAATTCAAAACTATCAAGCACATGAATACCATGGTAAGTAATTGAAGAAGATGCCACTTACCGTTAATGCCTCAGTGGCATAAGGAAATAAGAGATGAAATGGAGTCTAATAGGATTCTTCCATTGAATCTTTGAAGCCAGTTCCATCTTCTTTCATGGGTGATGTAGCTGAAGTATATGATTCGCTTTATTGTTCCTACTCTAAAACAAGACTCTGCAATCCTCTTCACGCTCGCAACTGTTGCCTCTGATGTGATTTTGAACAGGATAATCACAGTTTATATGAGCAGGAATCAAGTCCCTGTATAGACTGAACCAGCGATCGTAATTTCCCACCTGAGAGCTCCGAGGATCATGCTCCAGTGGGGTTGCCATGTGAATAATAGCTTCACACCCTTCAACTACTACTTCAAATTCATCGGGTTTGTAAATATCAGCTTCAAATAGTTTCAGCCTCGTCTCAGCTTTTGGAAGATCTTTGAGGAGTCCTACCTTCTTCTCATCACCTAAAATCAAACCATGAAAGTGTAATTAATCTAATCCAAGATAGAAGAAACAACATGTGATAACATTTGATCAAAAGTTTCCAGAAATTAAGACAGATTTCTAGTCATGGCGTTTAACGATATAGCCTTTTTGAAGTAGCCCCTTGACAAGGTAAGAACCAAGGTAGCCTGCGGCCCCTGTAACACAAACTTTCCTACTCATCTCAGAAGAAATGATGAAAGAGCTGCCCTACTACAGATGCTTACAAGTTGCGTTATCTAAAAACTTTACGATCACAGTGCACGTTGTAACGTGGTGATGTTTCTTATACGAAAAGTCTTCATTGCCTCCTAAATTCCTTAGTGTCTAGTCACCACAATATATATAAAGAATATATGAATAATTTTATAAGATATTATTATACTAATGGCAACGTATAGCATGTAATCAACCTATCCTAACGCATGACATGTAATCATCTTGGCATCCATCTCTTTATTAAAGTATCATGATTCTAGTTGCATAATATTGTGTAAAAGTCAAAAATAAAAAAATAGATTATTGAAATAAGTTATATATAATAAAAATTCATAATTCATAATTTAAAGGTTTTGAATTAAGATATGATTATTTTAGATTATATATAAGTGCTTATTTGGTTTGGTTCAAGTTCTTTCTTAACTCCTTTGAAAGAATCTATGCATTAAGTGGTATCAGAGTTCAAGTTGGTTAGGCTTAGATAAAGTTGACAAAATTTTGGGTCAGTGTCATGTTTTAACCGAGAACCCAACAACTTCGTATTAACTGTGAATTGAAGGAAAATGGTGTGGGAGGTGATTCATTTGTGAAGAAGGAAATTATTGTAGAAAAGTCATAGTGGATTGTCTCACATCAGAAAAAGATAGATTGTTGAAGTGAGTTATGTTGTATATAGATAAGCACTTGGTTTGGTTTAAGTTTTTATCAGACCCCCTCGAAAGAATCCACATAACACATAATCTAGCCTATAAATTCTCTTATGTATAATTTTATTTTCATACTTAAACATGTATCATTTTTATATATAGCTTTGTATTTCGTTTGAGAATATATAAACAAATCATATCCAATATTTCTCTCTTTATGGTATCAGAGCTCAAAATCTAATTCTTTTTTTTTTCTGGTTTGTCTATATTTCTACTACGTCATGTACTTGCATACTTGCATTTCCTTTTTTTTACCACCTACTGTTACCCGCTACACAAATTTATCCTAATTACATCCTAAATCAAAATATGTCATGAATACACATCAAACATCACACCCTATAAATTCTTCACAATCAAATTCACCAATATCATTAACCTTTCCTCTTCGTAATACAACAAATTTCATTACAACCATCTTAGACAATTCAAAGTACTTAGTATAGAGAAATCAGGTTCGGAAAATCTTACGTACTTGCGATCTGCTTGGCTACATTGATGACAGTATATCTCCACTGCCAAAGAACAGCCGCACGCTATCAACAGATTACTTTAAGTGAGATAAAAACAACGGTCTCATATACTGTACTCTCACCACTATGATTTCCCCTTCAATCGCTCCACTTGCCCTCAGATTCACCACTACACATCATCTTTGGACATGTCTGGAGGAGCATTTCTTGCAGAAAACCACAGCTCAAAGGTTGTTCCCTTGACATCGACTCCACCACAAAGAAAGTTAATTCTTACATCTATGAATTTCTAACCATCTAATCCTCTATAGTAGAGGACCTTGCAACTATTGACGACACTATTTCTGATGAAGATCTAGTACTATTTTCCCTTAATGGTCTTTTACTAGACTATGAAGCCTTCATCACTGCAATATAGAATCACAACTTATTACCATCCTTCACTAAGCTTCGTATGAAGCTCTTGCTTCATGAACAATGATTTTCGCTCTACCATCACTTTATAGCAATTCCTCTTGATGCCACCTTTAATACTGTCATGCAACCCACTAAAAGAATAATTGACCTATGATGTTAAAGGAATAACTACCAATCCCACCCCAATTAACCTCTAAAATTTCGCAACCTTAATTTTCTTAAGAGCCATTGTTTTTCCCAAATGGCATATAAGAGGGGGGTGAATTAGGTTCTAAAAAAAATTAAGCAAGAATCACACAAAACAATTCAATAAATTTGTAGAAGCTAAAATAAATATGAAACAAATAAATTGAAAAGAAACTTGGACTTTATTAAAGGTGAAATAAGCAAAGCAAATATAAATTTAACTTATAAACTCCTTTTAAGCTTAAGGATAACCCTCTTGATTTTTTTTAAAGGCTCAAGTATAAACTTTTGACAAATACTTTTTATAGGCTCAAGAATAACCCTTTAACTCTTCTTTTTAAAGACTCAAGAATAACCTCACAGAAATCAAACATACAACTGTTCGTGTAACAGGTTATATCTTATACAACTTGAGCATAAACTTTTTAAACTTTGATACAGACACGTTCTCAAGGCTTATATAGAGTTCCTTACTTAATCCTCTATTTATACTGATAAACATGGATTAATTAGTCGTTGGGGAGAATCTCTAATGTTCATCTCTTCATTAACTCTCTTGATCATTATATAATTCTTATGACTATTGTGCAATATGACAGTTCCTGATAGTCAGCTGTGTAATCTTCTTCATTCGGTCGACTGATATACACTTTCAATCGATCAGTCTTCATTGTTTTTCTTCATTCAGTTGGTCGGTAGATTTAGTCCGTTGACTGATATCTGTTCAGTTGATCGGTCTTCTTATTCGGTCAACTGATATCATGAGTAGCTACCTTTAGTAGACCGAACTATTGACATCGATCGACCAGTTATTTGTTTTGATCCCTTTGGTCAACCGATGTCTATTCGGTCGGTTGATCTTCATTCAACAGTGACCGCTATGCTTTGGATCAACACTTTGCTTCGACTTTACCTATCTTTATAGCATACTTTAAAAAAATAGACTAGTAGAAATAGTGTTTTGTCATCATCAAAATTAGGTGAAACTTCCTTTGATTTAACAATCTCCTCTTTTTTATTGATGATAAAACCAAGTGATATTGAAACACTACAATCAATATAATAAATGCAATAAGAGTTCAAGTTTCATATCCAACCAACTCCCCCTCACTTCATGCATATCTAAATTCCATTAAACTCATGCATAATATCAGTATCACATAATCTCTCCCTTTTTGTAATCAACATAAAAGTTGTAAACATAAAAATTAAAGAGAATGACCATCAATCATACTAACTTTCCTTCTAATAGTACATAAACGATCTTCACACAATGGTTTAGTAAAGATATCTGCTAGTTGATGCAATGTATCAACAAACTCAAGTTCAATATCTCCATTTTGCATATGATTATGAACAAAATGATAACGAATTTCAATATGTTTAGTCTTAGAGTGTTGGAAGGGATTCTTAGTCAAACAAATGATGCTTGTGTTTGAATTGAAATCCTACAAAGATGCAAACCATAGTCTTTAAGTTGTTGTTTAAGCCATAAAACTTGAGTACAGAAACTACTGGCAGCCGCATATTTGGCTTCCATCATAGATAATACAACAGAATTCTGTTTTCGAAAAAACTATGAAACTAATGCACTTCTTAAAAAATGACATGCATCAAATGTACTTTTTCTATTTAGCAAACTACTCGTATAATCAGCATCAGAATACCCAATTAAATCCAAACAATCATTTTTAGGATACCAAATACCCAAATGCAACATTCCACTTAAATAGTGCAAAATACGTTTAACTGCTAGTAAATGTGATTCTTTAGGAGAAGATTGAAAGCGAGCACACAAACAAATACTAAACATAATGTCAGGGCAATTTGTAATTAAATACAAAAAACTACCTACCAACCTCAATATAGTTTTTTATCTATCGCTTTTCCATTTTCATCTTTATTTAATTTGGTGGATGTGCTTATGAGAGTGCCTAAGGGCTTTGTTTAATCCATATCGAAAACACTTAAGGAGTTCTGGTGTATACTTTGATTGATTTATGAAGATTCCATCCTTTAATTGCTTGATTTAGAGTTCGAGGAAGAAATTCAATTAT
>JAOXYD010000004.1:3051042-3065431 GCA_028565735.1 Pinacopodium congolense | reverse complement strand
AAATTCAACTTTGAAGTTACACAAATACCTAGTCTTAGCACATCTACCACCAGGCACTATAAATATCCCTTCGAAAGAACATAACTCATACTTTTGAGGAGATTTAGATAAGAAGATAAAAATATATGGACATGGAGGAAATAGAATTATCCCTATAGTGACCATGAAAAACATATACTTTATTGCAAATAGGCATAGCCTTGAGTTTAGAGCACACAATAAAGTTAAAACATGCAAACTAAGGGGCATTGTTAAACCTAAAATGCGTAAGGAATTAGACGTGAGGCCCCTTGGTTCTAAGCTTAAGTTTGCCCTAAAGGAGTTACTAATATGATCCAGCCAATAGTTAATCAAAAGATTAATAGTCAAAAAGGTTATCAACCTTTTTTTAAATATTTTTTCAGTTAAATAATCAAACTTTTAAAATTTTCAATTGAGTAATTAATATTTAAAAAGTTAACTAGATGAGTGAAAAAGATTAACATTACTAGTCACTCAACTCAACTCTACTCTGTCCAACTCGGCTCGACTCACCGACCTTGATCTGACCTGGCCTACTCTAACCTTTTTGCCTTTTCGATTAATTTTTTAAACTTTAATCACTCAATTGAAAAAAAAAATCAAAGCTTAATCATTTAACTAAAAAATGTGATAAGGTTAGATTAATAACTTATTTTAAAATTTTTAATATAGATTCATCTTATAAATGAATATTTTTACGTAATATTTATAAATAAAATTCAAGTATTTTTTTGAACTTATTTATATAAAATTTATATTTATTAATTCCATTTTAAATTTCAATATAAATTTTCTTTTAAGTATATATAAAAGAGAATATAAGTTTTAATTTTAAAAATTAAATAAAAGTTTATAAGCCTTTTTATAAATATGTGGATTAATACTAAAAAATTAAAGAGTTATAAATTTGAGGAAGTTCCTCATATTTATTTTTATATAATTTAAGTGATTTTTAATATTTTTATTTTTAAAAGTAAAAAATTTATATTATCAATGTCAATACCTTTAAATTTCCTTATATTTATTTTTTATATAAGTAAGTTCAAAAACTAAAGAGTATAAGAATTAAAGATAAATTTATAAATAACATTTAATTTTAAAAGTACGTTTAAAAATATAAAAATTGAATTTAAATTATAGAAAAATTAATTAAAATCTATCTTAAAATATTCTAAAAGTCACTTAAGATAATTTTACTAATAATTATTGTCTTGATCTTCTATTATGAATTATACTTGTTATTTTACATGCATTATTATAAAAATATATTTTAAATTTATTAATATTATTTTTAATTAATAATTAATTAATTATATTATATTTATAAATATTATGTAAAAATATTCATTTATGAGATGAATCTATATTAAAATTTTCAAAATAAGTTATTAATATAATCTTGTTGCATTTTTCAATTAAGTGACTAAACTTTGAAAAAATTTTAATTGAGTGATTAACGTTTACAAAATTAATCAGAAAAGGTAAAAAGGTTGAAATAGGTCAGGTAAAGTCGAATCCAAGTTGTCGAGTTGGTAACTAACAGCATCAGCCTTTTTCATTGTTAAGTTTTTCATTCATTTGGTTAACTTTTCAAACATTAATTACTTAATTGAGAATTTAAAATTTTGATTAGTTAATTGAAAAAATTGTGAAAAGATTAATCACCTCTTTGACTATTATCTTTTTTTACTAAAGTAGATTTATATTTTTAAAAAATAGTTTACATTTTAAACTGATTTAAATTGATTTAAAATTTAAAGTTTAAATTTAAAATATAAATCTTAGATTATTATCCAAAATTTTAATATAACAATCGGTAGCATCAATTTTCAATCAAATTCAATTTGAATTTAGTTTAAAACTAAAATTTAAATTTAAATTTTGGTTTAATATATAAAAATTTAATATAAATATTCTGAACATCAAATCTTGGACGAACTTAAATTTATACGATCTTGTTAAAGCCCAAATCAATCTACTGTAAATTCTAAGATATACCAACTATGTTTCACATTAACTAATACTTTCATCATTCCCAAAAAAATTGTTGGTACTTAAATCAAACTTATGACCTTTAGTACTATTTTGAGAATCCTTAAATAAGAGTTTAGACATTATAAAATTGTCAACTTGGTAAGTGGAGAGTGACCGAAGGTACGCCTATTGACCCTTGTCACTCCTAGAGTAGACATATCATTAAGATGAAGCACTCTCGAATCGACCGAGTAAAACACTTTCTAATTACAGGCATTAACCTTATTTTTATTTTATTATTTTATTTTATTTTTCTAAACAATACACTTATACACAACTGAAAATGTATGGGTATTTTCAAACCAAGTCATTGCTTCTCGATCATTTTCAATACTAGGTCTAGTCGACACATTTAATTCAAGTAAGGCGGCTCTTTATAAAGCCGAAAATATACGACTAGAATAATGACCCAAATGAGAAAATGTAAAAGAATTTCTGGAACCATTGAAGACTATTAAAGATATGAATTTTTTTTTAACATATAAAGACCTAAAGTGTTATTTAGGTCGAGCCTCAACCAACTGAATTACTTTTCACGTGGTAAAAGTGTCACGTGACATTGAGTTATGTAATAAAAAAACTTAACAAAAGTTAGAGTTAAGGTTGTTTTAAAATATTATAATTTTTTTAAAATATTTAAAATATTTTAAAATTTTATATGAACGTTTTAAAATGTCAAATAACACTTTTTGTTATTTTTAATTAATCTATTTTGATCCATCTTCAATTTTTAGCTAACGATTCATGGTTCATCTTAATTGAGATACTAATTATTAAAATTTAGAGACTTAAAAAATAGCCCATTACTCCGATGAGGCAATGTTAAATGAGTTGATTTATTAACTTAGGCCCAAGAAATGTTACACTAAACATCACAGATTTGGGCTTTTTCTCACCCAACAAGCAACACAACGGTTCTCGTCATCGCAGTCACATAGGCAATTTCTCAAGCACATTGTTTTTTTATTTTGGAAATTTCTCAAGCACATGGTTTTGTCTATATAATTAAACATAATTTCTGCCATATCCATTTGGATGGATTAGGTTATTACTTCTTTAATTTGTATCATTGAACTGGAAGTTCAGGACAAACAATTGACAAGTTGTAGCAGCCTAGCTAGACCAGATTGCAATTTAGGGCGTGTATTAGAGACATTACAACAATTTTGTCCTTTTTCCAGATTAAAAATTATGTTTTATATTAGAAAAAAAAATGGTAACTTTCTTGGGATGACCATTAAAACAAATATTTAAAATGTCACCACATAATGTATAAAGGATAATTTAGATTTTTTTTTTTGTGATAGTCACTAATAATTACTGCAAGAAAATCATGTAATTAACTTCTTTATATTTATAAGATTGATATAAACTTTTGAATAATGAATAATTTAGACAAATATAATGAAGATTATCATAAAAAATTACAAATGTTAAATTAAAGAGGATACAAGATCAATTTTCAGTTTAAAGATAGTAGAATTCCTTGTTAATAATTAAAAAAAAAACTCGATATTTGAGATAACAATTGGGCATACAAAGACGATTTAAATTCATTATGGAAGAGATCCAGACATAAAGCTTGAGGTGTAAATTTTCAGTGCTAATAAGAAAAACAAAGAAGTGATTTGCATTTCATGCATGGAAGCAAGATTCCCAGTACTGAATTTCTGTTTTCTTTTCATATTTACCTTTGTTTCTTCCAAGAACTCAGCCTGCGAAGAAAGCCATAGAAGCCTGTTTTGAGCTTTCTGGGCTCATGGTACTCGATTCTCTTCATCTTCCAGAATGCCCTTCTGATTAATTTACCAAAAGAGTTCACCTGAGAAGAAGAAGAAGAAGAAGAAGAAGAAGAAGAAGCTTTAGCATCAATGGAGTAGAACAAATTCGGAGACAGTGGTTCGGAGGGAGCCATTTCTGGTACTTTAGAGATGTTGGACACCGCCCTTTTAGACCCTCCAAGAGATGGCAAGATCATCAGGTGCCTTTCTATCAGATGACTGAGTGAGACCAACTCGTACGAGTCATATAAGGGGCTACCAATATCCCAAATTGCTAAAGCTTTCTCTTCTTCTGATCTTTTCTCTTCAGGAGGCTTCATGTGTATCTCCTAGTGCGTCGTCAGGATTGTGCAGGAAAGACTTTCGGGAATAGGCTGTCTCTGAAACATGCAGGTTCCAATGGTGGCCAATTATAGAAATGTTGAAGGTTTAAGAGAAAAAAATATCTCTAGTTCTTGTTTTATATTTTAGTCCTCCAATTATTGAATTTTTTTAATTGAGTCATTGAACGTTTCTAATTATTTAATGTTAAATTTTCTGAAAATTAAAATGGAAATATAATTAAAAATGATATGAGTATTTAGTTTGAACATAAAGTAAAGTTTTAATGTAAAGTGCTTGATAAAATTTTAATGATCAATTTAGCAATCATAATAATTAAAATGTTGAAATAGAAAACAATAAAGGTTAGTGGAGGGCACAATCGTTTTCTAGTCTAGAAAGGTGCACCTTTATAATTAAATTATTGAGGGGAGTTAGGTGAATAAAATGACAGACGAGTTCATTTAAAAATTGGCTTTACTACGAAGACCATTTCTAAAATGGTATCAAATTAGGTAGGTAGCTTAGTGGGAGTCCAAATGTTAATAATGAAACGGACTTGATATTCAGGGATTCTAAATGGATTAATTTAGGGGTTAGTTTTGATTTTGATTTCGTTTTGGTTTTTTATTTTTTAAAATACAAAAATTAAAAAAATACTAATACAATACAAAAATTAAAAAAAAACGTAATAATCAATAAAAAACACAATAATCATAATAAAAAATTACAACCCACAATCTAACTAAACATCCCTTAAAATTACAAAATTTTAATATTATTCTTATTTGTCATCTAAGTTTGTCATATTTTTCCATTTTTATAGCTGATTTAATTAAAATTTTAATTATGAAAAACACTCAAATATCCTTTAAATAATTATTCTTCAAGAGTATCAATGAAAATATTTTATAAAAATTTATCATGAAAATTTTGTCACAAGCCCACCTCTTTTATTTATTTTCAAGTTCCTCATTTTGAGGTATTTTATTGTCCACTCTAAATAATATTAACAAAATCCTTCATTTCTATATCACTAGAAAATTTCTTTTCTCAACGCCTAACATCAGTATGCGTTTTCCACTCCAAGCATATAAAGATCTTACAAGCAATTTAAATAAATTAATACACGTAGAAGAAATTTAACTTGGCTTTTGGGTGTTGAATGCAACAAGGCTCACATGATTTTGTAGGGGATAGTTTAAATCGTGAAATTAGAAGTGTATTAAATACCGTATTAGTACTAGTGCTAGATTTTTTTAAAATAGTATTGTATCGACATCGATCAATATCAGTATTATTTTGAATAATTTTTTAAAATTATAAATTAATTTTTTAATTTTATAAAATAATCTATAAATAATTATATTGTGTAATTTCTAACTTAACTTTAAACTTAAAAAGGTGAAAATACAAAAAAAATTTATTTTTTAAAAAAATATTTGGGTACCAGCCGATACTGATCGATACTGACTAATATTTGAATTCGGTATAGAACTGAAGAATTTTATACCGATTTCTAAACGGTAGTACCAAATTTAAATATCAGTCAATACCAATGAGATATAATATTAAATATCATAAAAATTAATTTTTTATGTCTTCAAATTTACTAAGTAGAAAGTTATATTCACGATGATGATTGCAATTTATTTCAGTTTCTTATATTGATTTTTTGTCTAAATACAAAAATTAATACACATTAATTTTATTAATTTTCGTATATTTTTGTTAGTTATACGTTTTTAATGATTTTTTATGTATTATTTTTATCAGTTTTTATATTAAAAAACAAAAACAGAAAAACTTATGAAACGAAACTTCTAATCGTTATTTTGTAAAATAGTTCATCCGAATCACATGATTTACCGTTACTAAATAGGTAAATAATGATTACCAATGTCACTAATAAAAAATTTTCTTAATAATTAAAGATTTTTTATTTAAAATAATTTGTATGCACATATATAAAAATAGAACAATCTAAAATTAAAGTTAAGTTTTAATTTCAATAACGCTTTAAAGGCTTGGATTCATATTTTTTTAGCTATTAATGCTTCATAAAGCTTTTTCTTAAATCTCAATCTACCAATAATATGCTACAATTTTATTGACTCAAAAGACTGTCGTGACTTCAAGTCAACCTCTTTAATAAAAAGGAATACGGTGAGGAAATTCGGCTAACCAACCACTTGAGAAATCCCACCGAACAACCTTTAGTAGATCTTTTCTTCCTATGATGACCCACTTTCTATGTGAAGAAGATAAGAGTTATTTCCAACCTGATATAAAATAATAATAATATTTGTAGACATAAATCTTTATTATTTTTTAATTAAGTCTTATATTTTTTAAATTTTATATTAAAGTTTTATAGTTATGTAGATTAATTAAATGTAATTTTTATAAAATTTAATTGAAAAAATTATGAAAATTTTAGAATTTAATTAGAAAAATTATGAAAATTAATATAGTCCTAAATCTTTCATAAATTTTTCAATTAAATCATAATATTTTTAATTAAATTTTATAAAAATTATCTTTAATTAATTTACATATATATAAAACTTGAATGACCGATTTCTAAATAAAGAGAAAAAAAGATCTCGATAAGATCTTTCTTGGTGAACAATTTAGTCTTCATCATGGGCCACTAGTACATTATGAAGTTCCTAATTGAAGATATAAAGTGAACTAGTGACCTTATCGCCAAAAGTTAATGCCTTTAAACAATTCTTTTGTCTGTTAGGTACGAATCTTAAGCATATTCTGATAAAACGATATAAATTTCTTTTTAAATTTATTTTCAAACATTTATAGTAATTTAAAATAAAAAAAGCAAAGAAAGTCGTGTCTTTTTGTCGGGGTCTCTGTCTCTTCTTCTATTCTTAAGTTCTTTTATTGCTAAAATATCCGCTATATAGATCAGATCAGTGCCTTATAAAACAATGTGAACTCACATGGACTTGGGAATCTCTGATAAGAAAATTTCTTGACATGGCATTAAAGAGACCGACATCGGATTTGATGAGATTTTGTCTACTTTTTTTTAGTTTTGGTTTCTTCTGAAAAAGGGCTTCCTAGGTTTATCATTCAACAATGTTGCAAGGAATCTCAAGGACATGGCAAAACCAACTTATACAGGTGATTCACTTTTACTTTTTTTTTTTTCTAGTATCTACTAGATAAAATTCAAAGATATGTAATAATTCATTAACAATGTAATTTAAATAACTAGTTATTTAAAAATATAGTCAATAATCAAATTACTCACTTAAATTGATAATATAAAAATCAAATTACTCACTTAATCAGTTAATTGATAATATACTTAAGTGTATTAGTTTAAAGGTAAATTATATTTTAAAACGTAGAACTTTATCTAATTCTATATAGTAACTAAAACTATAAATTATATCAATCAAGCATTTAAATTTTAATTTATTAAAAATATAACACAATGTTAATTTTAATATCATGTAGACGTGTCATGTTTCATATTGGCCTACACATGAATTATAATACATTAAATATAAAATAACTAAAAATAATTTTAAACTATTTTCATTTAATTTTTATGATTTATGTGTAAACTGATATAAAATAAAGTTTGATTACAATAAAATACATATTTTTTAATAATAAATAAATTTAATTTGATTTAATATTATAAAACTGAAATATTTTATATTTGCAATATAATTTATCCTATAAAAAAAGAATGAGAGGTGAGATATATTCAAGACCTAGAATTTTAGTAATTAATACATGGCAAAAAGTATTATATTAATTTTAACGTTTTCATCTGTATTTAGATCAGACGTTAACATTTTAAAATATTTAATATTTTATAAACATTTTAAAGGGATAGTAATGCCACTTTTAAAAATTAAAATTTAACTTAAAATTTTTTAAAAATATTAAAATTTAACTTAAATATTATAGTTAAAATGATGTTTTTCGCTATTATTACATAAACTGAATCAGGACAACACACGGACCACCACCACATTCTTATTGTTACAGGCAACTTTGTGTACAGGACATCCACTGCAATATAAAATGGAAATGAGGTCATAACCCAACAACACCTATATTTTCATCTGTGTCTTGTTCGAAGGAAGTATCTTGGTGGGTCCGAAGTGAAAAGCCACTCTTCAACTCTTTTGAGTTTATCTTGAAATAATAGCTGACCTGCCATCAGGCTACGCATGCTCAAGGAACTGTGCTTTTCGATTTCAAATAACGTCGGGATCTGTAAACAGACGCTTGGATTTCAGGACTTTCTTATCTCATTGTTTGGGCTAAATTGAAAAGTTACTAATTAGGTTCACCAAGAAGTTATTTTTTAGTTTGAGTCAACTTTAAGAAATGAAACCTATCAGAAAGTTCTTTCAATATCAGATCTTGAAACTGAATATTTTTAATAAAATACTTTAAAATATCATATTAGAAGGCTTAATCAATTGAATCAAATCCGTCTAAATCTAAATTATTAACTTATTAGAAACTTTTTTACATTATGTAATTACACTAAAATATATTTTATTCATTACAATTTATATAAAAATTGAATAAAATAATGCTTAATATTATTAAAATTTTAATATTTGTAAAACATTAGAAAACTTTCAAACTGAATGAAAATTTAATTTTCATTGACTTTTATTTATAATTATTTATATAATATTTTTTAATAAACTTATACTACAGGACGTTGAGCTTTAAATTTAATTTTGTGGTTTGATATAAAAGTTTAGGATTTAAATATTTTATAAATGTTAACGCTTTACAAAAATTAAAATCTTTTATAAATATTCTTAAAATGTTAGATTTTTTTAAAACATTATCAAATAAAGTTAAAGAATTGATATACCTTTAACCTACATAATTAATGAATTATTAAGTTTTTTTTCAGTTTGTTTTAATTAAATATTTGTTTCATAGGCATTGATCACAAAGATCACACAATTTCCCCTAAAACTTGCACGTGTTTCACAAAATCTAACATGGATTGAAAATTAAGGGAACCTCCTAATAGTGTAATCATATTTCACCGGTACCAAAAGCTGGGTCCAAAACTTTGCAAAAATGACAATAGCAAAATGATCAAATTTGTAGCTTATCTGTATATTTCACCAACAGGCAGTCCTCAAATAGGTCTTTCCAACACTATTACACGGGATTTGTAAATTAATTAACAAAAATGTCAAAATTAAAAAGCAAAAATTATCAAAATTTGAGCTTATCTGTATATTTCACTAAAAGGCGGTACTAAAATAGGTCTTCGCAACATTATTACATAGGATTTGCAGAACCTTAAGGTTTGAGGGACCAACACAACGGGGTGTCTTAAACTGGCTAACAGCAGCTCCTAAGCTTAGGTAATGATCAAGGATTTTTTGGAAGGTTCCACTCCAAACAACTCGGAGTTCAAGGGGTCCAATGGCTTTGACCTTCCGAGAACTAACATACCCTGCATCAACAAAAGATCGATCCAAAAGATTGCAACACTTTTTCAGGACCTCTTCACTAGCTTCCCCACTAATTTCCAAGAAGATTACGTAGTGTCCAGGGTCTGTAGACATGTCAACCAGACTACTGAAATCAACTACTTCAAGCTTTTCTTCAGCTAAAACCTTGCCTGCTTCTTCTACTGCGAGCTGCAAATCTTTTTCTGTGTTCTTGTCGATGTTTATGGTGAGCATTAGGTTTCTTCTGCACACAAACTTAAGCTCTGGAGTTGAGTTATGGTACCCCATAACCTTCACCACATCTCCTAACCTGTATCTGTACAAACCTGCAATGTACCAATTTCATGTTAGAAAGTTTACTAATTGAAAGAAATATTTGTTTTCCAAGAAGGGCACACTGACATGGAAACCAACAACAGGAAGCGTGTTTGCAGATTCCTATGAAGTCTTATGCAGAAAGATAACTCACAATAACAAAATGCTTCAGGTGAAAATATTTTCAAGAATTCTTTGCCTGGACATTTCAATTGAAACAAATGATGACATACAAGGGAAGTATTTTAAGAACCTGCAAAATTGGTGAGGATAATCTCGTATTCGTCACCAACTTTAAGTTCTGTCAGACCGAGGGGCTCAGGTTCCATATAGGTCTCCACATTACCCCTAAGGGGAATGAATTCAAAGTATCCAATGTTAGGAAGCACTGCAAAGGTAGCCAACTCTGGAGGCAATCTAGGATTGATGTTTGCTCCAATCCACCCTTCTGAAGAACCATAATCAGCACTCAACAAAGGTAGCTCACCAGCATAATGCCTCAATTTTTTCAAATATGGCTCCATTGACCCGGTCATGATCCCATAAACATACTTCACATTGGGAAAAAGTTCTGGTATTAATCCATACCAGTTGGCCAGTCCTGAACATTTTTTGTGGATCAAGTCAGCCAATTCAGGGTTTGGCTTAAGCAGTTTTGACATTGTGGTTCTAAGGGAAGGGCCAGTGATTCGACCACTAAGTTCCCCATCTCTTATGTCACTGCAAAGCTCTTCCCACACTTCTTCGAATGTTCGGAATGCAAGAACTATGCTATGAGCAAACGTAGAGAACACCAGTTGAATTTCATGGCGAAAGATTAAACCACATAAGAGATGACAGTACAATGACTGATGAAAATCGGGGCCAAATATCACTTCGTCAGGGCTGCAGCATTGAGACTGGAGCGCCTTCATGGCAACTTTGAACTTTGAATTTCTATAAACGTTTGTTGTAGCAGTTCCTGCAGCCAAACCTCCTTTTGTTTTGCTATGCTTGCTTCCATAAATAAATTGCAAGGCCTTTCCACTTCCAAGAGGGAATTCTCTGCATCTCACAATGCTCCTCATATCAACAGATAAGACACCAATATACAACCAACATATCCATAGCAACAAAGATGATATTATAGTTATCTAGCTACCTGTTACTATCTGTTGAAAGAATTTCAGTCAGATGACCCACAAAAGAAAAAAAAAACAGTTCAAAAACTGAAATCTTGTTTGGAATACCTGTTTCTAAAGGCAAAGGAAGTTCTATAAATCTGCAAGGTGGTATCCATCAATTCGTCATTGAACGGGACAAATTTCGGCTTACCTTGAGTAGTGCCGGAACTGCAGCAAGACAAGTGGGTTTCTTAAGAGTTAGCTACTTGATTCACATCAGTTACTCGATGAAAAAACTGAATTAGATAATCCAAAGTTTACCTTAAAGAAATAGTTGTTATTGGCTTTCCAGTGAGAATGGATGAAGCTCCCCCGTCTACAATCTTCTGAATATAAGGTTCTAAGTCATTGTGGGTAACAATGGGAACACAAGCCTTGAAACTAGCCGGGTCAGTTCTTCCCTGAAGACCCAAATTTTGCAGGTACTCTGCAGATCCATTCTCTTCCAGGATTTTCTTCAGAGTCTCTCTCTGCACTTTCTCAGCATCTTTTGTCATGGCCTCAAATTCCTCTATTACTCTATCTTGATTTAATTCTTCGATCTTCTCCAACATCCTTGCTAAATTCCTAATCTTGAACACATACAAAAGTACGTTTACATTAAATCACATACATATGAAACAGAACTGTTAACAACCCATTTGCATAGATGATTAGAACTGACAAACCAAAATATGAACATAAACTCACTCAAGAAGAGGCCAGAGACAGAGACAATATAGAAAATTCGTTATACACAGTATCTGTTTGGTGATCCACCATACCAAAACCAACATTGAGAAGAGAAATGAAGAAAGAGAAAAGCTTAATCTGCAAGTGGTGGGAGTTAAATTACATAAATCACTCGAAAAGGGAAGCTACCTAACACAAAAGAATCGATCCCTAATCAGACTAGAAAGAAAAAGCTACGAAGCTCTATCTGGAGTCAACTTGGTCAACTTTTGAGAACTTTCCAAAAGAAGGTCAATGAATCGAAGAAGACTTAGCAAGGTAGTGAATTAAACTGAAAAAGATGAAAAAGGCCAACCCAATTTCGAAATCAATATGAACTGAAGCAAGCTGAAAGCACGCATTCAAAATATTAGCCAGAAGGAAAACAGTACATACAGGAATATCAGTAACTGGACATATAATGGAAGTTCGGTACAGGGAGAGGCCCTATCTCTGTGATTGAAAAGCGACAAACAATATAGAAACAAGTACATAAAGCGATACCAAAATCGGACATGGAAAAGCTAAATTCATGAACCCATCAGAGAGTCGTTAGAAAGTTGAAGAAATGAACAAGAAAAGGGATAAACAGTGAATAGTTCCACCGAAAACGAACCTGGAGAAAACCCAATTTACTATGTCTGAAGAGGACTTCGACAGGCAAAACAGAAATTTATAAGAACCAAACAAGTGATTACACTGAAAGAGACAATACCTGTAACCGAACTCTGAGACAGAAAAGAGGTTGTCCACCTTTAGCAGTTACGAGGAAGAAACGGACAGTAGCTGACTCTTTTTAACTAACTGATTCAGAGAAAGTAGAGACGACGAGGGCCAGT
The DNA here is from genome assembly GCA_028565735.1 of Pinacopodium congolense. Classification (NCBI taxonomy): domain Eukaryota; kingdom Viridiplantae; phylum Streptophyta; class Magnoliopsida; order Malpighiales; family Erythroxylaceae; genus Pinacopodium; species Pinacopodium congolense. The sequence goes on along the minus strand of JAOXYD010000004.1, from coordinate 3,052,772 downwards.
GAAAGACGTTACTGAATCCACCGATTTCGATGCAATATATTTAGCTGTCACCCTTTGTGCCGAGGTGTCACGCTCTGTGAGTGAGTCAGTGAGGGAACAGTGACGCCGAAGGTTTCGGTTTCAGGGTTATAGAGAAAGAGACAAGAGGCTTCTGTTGTATTATTGTAAATACTATTACATGGAGGATTAGACAATCGAAGATGGTCGGTCTTTGGTTATGGTGGTTGAATGAAGATGCTTGCCAAGGACTGGGAATTATATAGGCGATGCTCACATGGCTAATGCCGTCGACTTTTGGCCTTTTGTTGTGGAAATATTTCCATTATTCTCATTTTATGTTACTCCCATTTTGTCCCTGTATTTTACACGTTATTACAATGAGCTAGGGGTGTGTCCGACTCTTTGAGTGAAATTACAGTTATAACCTTAACATTTGAGATAATTACATGCCATTTCAGGATTCATCGAACGACTTGAGGGGTACAAGTCTACAAGATGATTGATTAAGGCAAGATTTGATGTGGGGCCCTTCTCAAAAGCAAGACGAGACTTTTCAAAGCAAAAACTGACGTTGTTCTAATTAAAATTGTGGACCTTTTTGGGAGATTCTTTTAAAATCCTATTTCCCTTTCTATTCATTTTTCCGGATATATGTATTTTTAGGCAAATTGTTAAATCCGGCGTGCCCATTGATGATTGGAGGATATCTATTGCAAGTATATTATGATTTTTTATGTCAAGTGATCCATTTTTTCTTTAAAAATTTGCTGCATATTAATTTCGTTGTTCAATATCAGAGTTAGTTTCCAATTCTGAGTTTGAGGTACAATCATTTGGTTTTTTTTTTTGACACGTGAGTCATAATGATGTGTAGTTCCTATCATATTTATCTCATAATGAGAATATTTATGTTATATCTTTTTTATGGTAATACGTTGTTATGTGTTAATTATACAATTATATTTTGATTAAGTTGAAAACTTTGAAAGTTCGAAAAATTATGATACTATGTAACCTAAGTTACCCACATGGATTGGCCTATTTCATTCTATGTGAAAGAACAAAATTTCAAATATCAGTATCTCACAAGAGAGAATTGTAATTATCAACTATTTTTTCAAATATTGGTCTAGAAGCTGGAGAAGAAGTGTCAAACATGTAATCTAATGGACACCTACTGCTTTTGGGTTTTGACATTTCAGCTCATTTATAAGCACGTTTAGAACAGGGGCAAAAAGCTCACGTCCCCATATTTTCCACAAATACAATAATTTTTTAATGCTGGTTAGAAATAATTATCATAAATATAAATATTTAAATTATTTTATACAAAAATAAATAATTCAAAAGAGAAAAATGTTTAGATTTGTTTGATAACACTTCTATCTTTTGTTGTGATTTTTGGTCTTTATTTCTTTTTTTGTGTCTATTTTTATAAGAAATGGAAATTTATTTAATTGATATATGTAATAAAAATTAAAAATAAAAATATGTTTAATTGAAATTTATGATTAAAAACTAAATTAATGGTGACACCTCAATATAAAATAATTTTAAAATTTTAAAATAAAATATTTTTATACACTTTAAAAATATATATTAATTAATAAATTATGTCAATTATTTAATATAAAAATATTGTTTTAAAAAATAAAATTTTTAGTTTTTATATTTATATTTTTATTTTATGATTATGAAGACAGAATACTAAAATAAAATATATAAAGCAA
>JAOXYD010000004.1:3038936-3050942 GCA_028565735.1 Pinacopodium congolense | reverse complement strand
AGAAGCATCGACCCCCAACCCCACTAGGATTTTATTTTCCTTATCTACATGTGCACTGCATTAGCACTAGCGAAAAAGATGTCGACTTTACTGAAGAAGAAAGGGCGGGCCCTTCAAGTGGTCATATACAACTATTTCTATCATAATCAATTATTTATTTATTTATTTATAATTCATTTTGTATTTTGAGCATTTTAATATGACATCATTTTAAATAACAAAAATAGATGAAAATATAATGGAAGGAATTGTGTGACAGTTAAACAATATTATGAGAAATAAATGATGATTTTTAAAACATAAGGATTAAAATGAAAAAGGACCAAATCACATGAAGGTCCAATATATTTAACCCTAAATTTTATGTTTGATAACTTAAAAGAATGAGGATTTTGTAAAGGTTTTTCAATTATAAAAGAAATGACAAAGTAGAAGTATTTCCTAAGCATTCTTTTTCTCTTTTAGTTTGAACATTATCCATTGATTGCTTTATACCAAACAAGAATTATGATGAAAAATATTTTTCGATTCCCACTTTATATCTAAAAATTTTCTTTAATTTCCCTCCTAGTCCATTAGTAATAAACATAAGAAAGAAGATTATTTAAAAAAAATACTTCCAAAAAGATAATCTTCTTTCTTATTTTTATAAAAGGTAAGGGATGAATAATGTTTATATCTATTGATTCGTTAGGATGTCTCAATTATATGTATCAATATTTTAAAAGTCATATCGGACATCAAACAAATAAGGTGAGTGATTTAAGGTTTAAGATTCAACTAATATTAAACCATTATAAAACTAAAATAATATTTGAATATGTTTTAATTTCTAAGAATTAACCCATTGATTTTATCATTAAATCGACTAATTCACTATTGAACTGACTGATTTATAATTTAATCAGTTAGTTGACTAATTTTATTATCTAACCAAAATATTTACAGTGGAACTAGTAAGCTAGAATAAATTCAATTAGTAAATTAAAATAATATTTAAGCCTAATTCAATTTTTACAAATTAATCAATTGATTTTATTTTAAAATTAACTGATTTGTTATTAAACTGATTAATTTATAATTTAATCGGTTAATTTAACATGAAATTGATTGACTTTACTATTTAAAGGATTGATTTGTGGTTGAATTAATTAGTTTTAATTTAAAATAATTTAAATATATAATTAAACTGATTTATTAATTAATTTTCAGTTAAACCAGTCGAATCGAAACGTCAGACTCGATTTTTAAGTCACTTAGGACTTATCGTAATTATAAATGATTCGTTGGTTAAAAAATTAACATTTTTCGCAATGATAAATGGTTAAATCAGTTATAGCACCTGTTCAATTGTATAAATCTACTGTAAGTGGTGCAAATAAAGTAAGAAAATGGTACATGAACAACCTATATTTGTGGTTGATTAAAAAAAAAAAAGTTGGAACCCAAGAGATGGAGAGAACCCTAATCTAGGCATGGACTATGAAGCCTGGGCTAGGGGCTCCCAAACCAGGGGCCCCGTAGTCGGCCTCCTGAAGTAATTCTAGCCTGTTAATGTCCTATTGCTCCATATCGTTTGGGTTTTTGTCGTAGGATTTTTAAAACCCGACTCACTGATCCGATCCAGTTAGTCATTTTATTCTTCTCTTAAGGCCAATATTTCTTGCTCAGGGGTTCCACACAAATAATATTCAGACTTCTGTCTCACCCCGCTTAGTTTATCTTCTGCTGCATTATCTATTAGTGTTGGGATTATTGTGGCTGTAAGCGAAACACAAATTTAATGATGGTCCAAAGTTGGTGGGAAAAAAATGGTCGAGTTTTGAAAGTAACCTGGGATTATTGTGGCTGTAAGTGAAACACCAATTTGATAGTGATGGTTCTAAAGTTGATGGGAAATAAATGGTCGAGTTTCAAAACTAACTTTTGTGGATTAAAATAAATTGGTCTAGCAATAAAAGAGCTGCAATTTAATTAGGAGAACCAAAATTCAAATTTTAGAACTCCTTGAATTATTATCATGAATAATAGTTACTTGAATTTTCATTTCTTATTCTCAAGTATTTATTGTTAATTAAAAATATATCAATTTATTTATTGAAAATTTGACATGAATAAACCTAATTTACATGACTTTTATTTTTGGTATGACATCGTAATCTAAACAATTTAGGTAAAATAATAAAAGTAAGGATTTGATAATTTTGGGAATGATAAAATTTAATTAAAAGAATCAAATTAAGAATTTGATCAAAGTAAGAATATGGGCACCAGTTCTACATTTTTTGTGTACGGGACCGTAAAGTTTGTTTATCCCATTTGATTGCAACAAATACACACACATTAGCAGTCGTTAACACGTGGCCACCAACCCTTAGCGACTTGCAAGCACTTATCTACAAGAGCGAGTAGGTCACTCTTTTCTTCAAACGGCGACAAAATAGAGAAAAAGCCACTGGAATCGCAAAAAGCCGCAACTGATACCGTAACCCAACTAACTACACCCACGCGCGTCCGACACTCATTGAACCACGCTCCAGGACACAAATAAACACTTTGCGAGGTCATAAACCTCACTCACCTTTGCTTCGCTTCTTTCCAAAGCCGCCAAGCATCACCACCTGGACACACTGACCACACAGGGAAATGCCGAGACTCGCCCTACGATAAAGTGCGATAGATCCGACAGCTCATATCGATCGCCGGGGGAATCGAGGTCTTCTTTCGCGTTTTGATTAATATTGCTCAAATCGAGGGATTGATTGTCGATGGCCTCTGAGGATGTGAAGACGAGCGAATCGGCGGTTAGTACGATCGTTAATTTGGCTGAGGAGGCTAAGCTGGCTAGAGAAGGAGTTAAAGCCCCTAGTTATGCTGTTCTAAGTATTTGCAAGTCTCTTGTCGCCGGAGGTGTCGCTGGTGGAGTGTGAGTTTTCATTTTCTTAGTTGTTTGATTTAATATAGTATCTTGTCTAATGAATGTTTATTCTTGTTTATCTTTTTAATTGTGTTAAACAATGTTGCAGTAGGTTGGAGTTGAAAGTTTGATGTTGTGTTCGTGCATATTTTTTGAGTTTATTTTTTGTTAATTTTAAAAATGAAATGTAATGACTTTTCTTCATGTATAGGCTCAATCAACTTTAAAGGTTGAACCTGTAAAACTAATATTGCATTTCTGACTGTGGGGGGTATACCAGAGCATTACTGATAGGATCATATACTTTGGCTTCCGAATTATAGCAGAGTTTTTGTTGTGTCCTCAATTTCGTTATCAAGAACTGAAATTGATTAGTCGGTATTGGTTACACCAATTATGTACAGAAAGCACATAAATAATTGATGCTGAATTTCTAGATGGATAATTAGACTGTATTAGATGCACCAATTCCTTGGTGGACCGTTGTTTGAAGGTTTAGTAGAAGATGTGAATCATATCTCCTGATATTCTGAATGGAAGAGTCAAAGATCAACATACAATCTCCATTAAACTCCCATTAAAATGAGAGGAGGAAGTCAGTCATTGGATCACATTTTTAAGATCGCAAAATTTTCCTCTAAATGCGACACTATTATCGTGTGTGGATGTCCCTTTTTTTTTTTCTTTTGGTTGCTTATGTTTGTTTGAAATTCTAGTTCCAGTTTTAGCTTCTTTACAAGGACTAAACTTGATTCTTGAGGTGAGTGGAGCAAGAAGTGATTGTTCATCTTTCATGATCTGGTCTTTTGCAACTAGAGTAAACTTGTTTTTTGCAAACTGGAGAACATAGATAAATACTTAGCGTGGGTAGTTGGTGCTAAATATTTATGCAATTGTTTTTCAACTTCATGCTTCTTATGCTATTATGAGGCTGAATGCTATTTGACTGGTATAGTTTCTCATTTATTCAGATCCCGCACGGCTGTTGCACCATTGGAGAGGTTGAAAATATTGCTGCAGGTCAGAGCATAAGTTTCTTAATTCTCTATTTAATACTGTATCGTCATCGTTGCTAACCCGTCTAACCATGCATGATGCTCATTTGCATGTTTGTGTCTCCATTCATATATTAACTTCTGCAGTTTGCAGGTTCAAAATCCCCACAGCATAAGATACAGTGGAACAGTTCAAGGGTTGAAATATATATGGAGAACTGAGGGCTTACGTGGATTGTTCAAAGGCAATGGAACTAACTGTGCTCGAATTGTCCCTAACTCAGCAGTCAAATTCTTCAGCTATGAGCAAGCATCCAAGTATGATTCCTTTAAGAATTCCTGATTTTATTAGCTTAAAAATTGAAGAGAATGCAAGCTGCTGGGTGGTTTTAAGGCTCTGTTTTTATAGGGAAACAACATGAAAGGGTGAATATTATTACTGACTCAAGTGATAATCATTAACTTAACAGTGCACAACTCATTGTAAAACAATGAACACGATTAACTGTCATTGCTGCTACTGAATAAGAGGATACGTACATTAGTATTTTATATCCAGTTTAAAACATACAAGATTCATTATAGTAAATATTTCTTACTACTGAGTGCTATTTCTGGTTCTTGTTGCAGGGGAATATTATATTTATATCAACAGCAAACATGCAACGGTGCGCTTTATCTTTTAGCATTTGTCTCGTTTTTGTGCTTTAGCAATCTATCCAGAGAAATGTTTTTATGTGTAGCCTTTTTTACTAACCAATGTGAATGCTGTATTCTCAATTTCAACCTGACTATGCTCATTTTCTGCATATACGTGGTGATAGATGGCAAAATCATTGTTATCTGAGTGTTTTTTATTTTTCCTTATTGTTTCCTACAGAAGATGCAGAACTCACTCCTCTTCTACGCCTTGGAGCTGGAGCATGTGCGGGCATTATCGCCATGTCTGCAACTTACCCCATGGATATGGTACGAGGCAGGTTAACTGTTCAGGTATGTCATTAAAGATCCCTATCTCTAAAAAGAGGTCTAAGTAGTTTTCTTGCTTCTTCTGGAATGTGCTGAAACATTCTAGTCTGATTTGATGCCATAATGTAAAGGAAAAAGAAATATAAAAATCATATGTTAAGTAAAGTGATACTTGTTTAGTCGATTTTTTTTCTTTGTGATTATCTACTTGTTTTCAACTTATGTTTGTAAATGGCATTTGTTCCTTCCCTTTCCCTTGTTTGCAGACTGATAAATCACCTTATCAGTACAGAGGAATGTTCCATGCATTGTCAACTGTACTCCGGGAAGAAGGCCCGCGGGCTCTTTATAAGGGATGGCTTCCTTCTGTTATTGGAGTTGTATGTAAATCCTTCCATGTGCTTCATTGAACACAAATTTATTGCTAGTTAGTTTTTATGCGAATATTTACATCAGTGCCAACCAGTACTTTCTTTTTATGTCAGTAGCGTCCTCTTTTATCAATTCAACAGTCTGCTTTTATAGGCATAATCTTGTAAACATCAGCTTAGATGTTTTCATCACTTTTCTTCGTCTCAAGTCCCTGGGATAGATGAAATTGAGGAGGTGCACCATCCTAAGGAGGGTGCAACATCCTAACATGCATTGTGGCTTTATTTCTCACCGTCTAAACCATCCTTTATCTTTCCAAGGTCCAGGAATCAAGGTGGTTTCTATTTTTTCTGCTGCTATTGATCCTGCAATTTTGTTTCTTGTTGGCAGATCCCATATGTGGGCCTCAATTTTGCTGTCTACGAATCTTTGAAGGATTGGTTGGTTAAATCTAATTCCTTTGGATTAGCTGAAAATTCTGAATTGAGTGTGACGACAAAGCTTGCTTGTGGAGCTGCTGCTGGAACTATTGGCCAAACTGTTGCATATCCTCTGGATGTTATTCGGCGACGAATGCAGATGGTGGGATGGAAGGATGCTGCTTCCATTGTTAGAGGTGATGGAAGGAGTAGGGCTGAGTATACTGGCATGGTTGATGCATTCAGGAAAACAGTCCGAAATGAGGGTTTTGGGGCATTATACAAGGGTCTGGTACCCAATTCTGTGAAGGTTAGTCAATCTGTGCTCTGTTTTACTGATGCTTCCCCACCCCCCCTTGTCAGATAGTAATACATAACTCTTACTATTTACGTATAAATGATTTATAACTAACTGTTCGTCTCGACTAAAATGATGGTGTTAAAATAAGCTCTTTGGTGAATGAATTTTCATTCTACTATTGCTTATTATCATCAATCTGCAAAAATATGATGTTTAGTCTTACAGATTTTGAGATTCTTATAGAGGGCTTACGAATATGATCATCTAATTAATTCCTTTCCTTTATTTTTCAGGTAGTTCCGTCCATAGCAATCGCATTTGTGACATATGAAATAGTGAAAGACATTTTAGGAGTTGAGATCAGAATATCAGACTGAATTATGGGATTTTAGCCTGTCATTTGTTGGAGCAGAGGAATAGATGAGAAGGTAAATTAGGGGCAATCATTTCTGCCTATTGCTGTCTACTCATGAGTCATGAGTGGACCAGAGACAACTTTAAGCCTGCGTTCCCTGCTTGTTTTTTGTTTACTTTGAGGACATCATGTAGTTTTCAACTATCATTTTTATGTTGTGCCAATAAGGTTGTTCAAGCAACAACTTTAGGAATGAGAAATGCAGTCAGTGCTTCCTTCTCTCTTGGCGATAGTTGGTACCTTTGCATTAGGGATGTGCATACTCTTGTGGGCTTTTGTATAACGGGGTCATATCATAGCCCGTTGAACCGGTGACAAAAATAAATTAATTTCTACATCGTTGTGTAGTGTCATAGTCTTCAATCCACCACTCTTATTACATGCACATATATGAACCGGTGACACAAACAAATTAATTTATGCATTGTGTTGTGTAGTATCATAGCCTTCAATTCACCACTCTTATTAAATGCACGTATATGAACCAGTGATAAAAATAAATTAATTTCTACATCATGCTGTGTAGTATTATACTCTTTAATCACAGTTGATGCAAAAAAAAAATTAAAGTTTATAAAAGAAATAAAATAGGAAAAGTTTTTAAATTACAAGTGTTAATTTGATTGGATGAAGTTTGAGAGTTGAGTGGAATGGCTATTGTTTGTATTATGATTCTTTAATAGAAAAGGACTTTAGAAACATTATTCTTATTAGATAAAGACTTTTGATATATTACTTGTTTTAGAATAGGGAGGTTCTATAAGAATAGGATTTAAATTTAGAATTCAATTAGGAAACATGTTACTACTAGAATAAAGAATTTATGGATTGTTTTCTATAAATATGCATATAATCTACCCTTTAATAAGAAGATTCATAATTTGTTTTATCTAAACTTGAATTTTCTTTGGAAGATGTGATATTCTTTTAAATTTTTAGACCTTATGAGTGATTTTTAGTTTTCTACCAATTGTTTATTCATCTAATTTAGTAACCTTAAACCCTAAATTCCAGCTTAATTTCAGTAACCTTAAAACCCTAAATTCTAGCCTAAAGTTCGAGTGATTAAACTCTAAATTTATAACTATCATAAATTTGGAATTTTGATAATCTACCTTGAAATTCAAACCTAAAAATTGATTTCCCAGTAGCCTAATAACACCTAACAACCCTTATTTTCTTAATCTTTAAGAATTTAATCCTAATTTATTATTTCTTTTACTTGTCCTATATCAATTTAGTATCAAAGCTTTGGTTTACAATAGCAAAACGTAGTGGAAAGATATATAGAAGAATATTCAACGATCAATAGCGAGATGAAATACTTTTGAGAATCGTGGAAAAATTAGAGATTAGTGACACTCGATCACAAAAAGTTCGTAGAACTAATCTAGAAAATAATGCTGGACAGCAAACTACAATTGATATCGGAGGAGGTGAAAGTAAGAAACAAGATGAAGTGGAATCATCAATTATTGAGGTTGAAGAATCAAAGCTTACCGAGAGATCAACGCTAAAGAAACCCATCAGCAGCACTTGGAGATTATATAAGAGACTTTAGAGACTATGATCGAGCTGAAACACAAAATCTACTTGATGATATTACCAAGAAAGTATGTGTTGAAGTACCTGTTCTGGAAAGATGGATCCCCACCTATTTTCAGCCTGGACAATAATTATAGATGATTTCTTTGACTGATACAACATGTCGGAAGATCAAAAAGTCCGATTTGCAAAGATGAAGTTAGTTGGACATGTAAAAATCTAGGGGAGATTGGTAGAAGATAGATTTTGAAGAGCAGACCTACTATTAATTGTTGATTAGGAAGAGATGAAGTTGAAATTATCGAAGAAAATATTTACCATTCCATTATCATGATGATCTCCAAGATCAACTCACAACACTTAGATAAGAAAATATGTCTATAACAAAGTACATAGAACTTTTTGATGAGCTTTCTATCTGATGTGAAGGAATGGAATCTAAACGACAACTCATATCTCACTACAAAAATGACTTAAGGGTGGAAATTCACAAGGAGTTACGGATGTAAAGGATTTACAACCTCGAAAATGCACATCACTTGACTTTGATAGCAAAACAATAGATAGGTCGGCAAGTAAGTAAAAATTTTAGAAGTCAAGTTAGGAAGCATGGCATGAAGAGAATTAAACTATGCAGAATTTTAGGACAACCCCTAATTCATCAAAACTTACACTTCTAAATAATTATAAATCTATCCAAAGAGCTAAATTTAAAGGCAAAGACATTTTAGGAGTTAAGATCAGGATATCAAACAAAATTATGGGATTTTAGCCTGTCATTTGTTGGAGTAAAGGAATAGATGAGAAGGTAAATTAAGGGAAATCATTTCTGCCTATTGTTGTCTACTCATGAGTGGACCAAAGCCAACTTTAAGCTTGCGTTCCCTGCTTGTTTTTTGTTTCCTTTGAGGACATCATGTAGTTTTCAACTATCATTTATATGTTATGCCAATAAGGTTGTTCAAGCAACAACTTTAAGAATGAGAAATGCAGTTAGTGCCTCCCTCTCTCTTGGCGATAGTTGGTACCTTTGCATTAGGGATGTGCATACTCTTATGGGCTTTTGTATAACGGGGTCATATCATAGCCCATTGAACTGGTGACAAAAATAATTAATTTCTACATCGTTGTGTAGTGTCATAGTCTTCAATCCACCACTCTTATTACATGCACATATATGAACCAGTGACACAAATAAATTAATTTCTGCATTGTGTTGTGTAGTATCATAGTCTTCAATTCACCACTCTTATTACATGCACGTATATAAATCAATGACAAAAATAAATTAATTTCTACATTATATTATGTAGTATTATAGTCTTTAATCACAATTGATGCAAAAAATTTAAAGTTTATAAAAGAAATAAAAGAGGAAAAGTTTTTAAATTACAAGTGTTAATTTGATGGGATAAAGGTTGAGAGTTAAGATTTGATAACAAAGACAAATGGCTATAGTTTGTTTGTATTGTGATTCCTTATTAGAAAAGAACTTTAGAAACATTATTCTTATTAGATAAAGACTTTTGATATATTACTTGTTTTAGAATAGGGGGATCTTATTAGAATAGGATTTAACTTTAGAATTCAATTAAGAAACTTGTTATTACTAAAATAAAGAATATATGAATTTTTTCTATAAATATGCATATAATCTACCCTTTAATAAGAAGATTCATAATTTGTTTTATCTAAACTTGAGTTTTAATTTAAGAGTGATTTTTAAACTCTAGGAGTGATTTTTAGTTTTCTACCAATTGTTTATTCATCTAATTTGAAATTCTAGTAACTTTAAACCCTGAATTCCAGCCTAATTCCAGCAACCTTAAAACCCTAAATTCTAGCCTAAAGTTCAAACGATTAAACTCTAAATTTACAGCTATCATAAACTTGGAATTGTGATAATCTATCTTGAAATTTGACTTCCTAGTAGTCTAATAAACAACAACCCTTATTTTTCCTAATTTTTAGGAATTTAACCCTAATTTATTATTTCTTGTACTTGTCTTATATTAATTTGTTATCAAAGCTTTGGTTTACAATGACAACACGTAGTGAAAAGGTATATAGAAGAATATTCAACGATCAATAACAAGATGAAATACTTTTGAGAATCGTAGAAAAATTAGAGATTAATGACCCTCAATCACAACAAATTCGTAAAACTAGTCTAGAAAATAATTATGGAAAAAAAAATACAATTGATATTGGAGGAGGAGAAAGTGAGAAACAAGATGAAGTGGCTGAAACAAATCAACGATTAGTGAAGTTGAAAAATCAAAGCTTACTGAGAGATCAACACTAAAGAAACCTATCAACAGAACTTAGAGATGATATAAGAGACTTTAGAGGTCATGATCGAGTTGAAAAACATAATCTACTTGATGATATTACCAAGAAAGATCGTATTGAAGTACCTGATTTTTTGAAAAGATGGATCCCCGCCTATTTTTAGACTGGACAATAATTATGGAGGATTTCTTTGATTGATACAACATGTCGGAAGATTAAAAAGTCCGATTTGCAAAGATGAAGTTAGTTGGACATGTAAAAATCTGGTGGAGATTAATAGAAGATAGATTTCAAAAAGCAGACCTACCTTTAACTGTTGATTAAGAAGAGATGAAGTTGAAATTATCGAAGAAAATATTTACCATTCCATTATCAAGACGAACTCCAAGATCATCTCACAACACTTAGACAAGAAAATATGTCTGTAATAAAGTACACAGAAATTTTTGATGAGCTTTCTATCTAATGTGAGGGAATGGAATCTGAACGACAACTCATATCTCACTACAAAAAAGACTTAAAGGTGGAAATTCACAAGGAGTTACGGATGCAAAGGATTTACAGCCTAAAAAATGCACATCACTTGACTTTGATAGCAGAACAATAGATAGGTTGGCAAGTAAGTAAAAATTTTAGAAGTCAAGTTGGGGAGCATGGCATGAAGAGAATTATAACTATGCAGAATTTTAGGACAGCCCCTAATTCATAAAAACCTGCACTTCTAAATAATTATAAATATGTCCAAAAAGTTGAAATTAAAACAAAGACATAGTTGAAACTGGGACAAAAAAAGACAACAATGAAAAGAAGTGTTTTTGATGTAATAGGAGGGGCCACTATTCTTATGAATGCCCTAATAAAGCTTTACACATGATGGCAAAAAAACATGAAGAAGAATCTAAAGAATATGTGTGTAAACATAAAGATAAAGAGGAGCTAGAAGGAGGCTCTAATGATTAACAAGCCAATCGATTAAATCTTAACGTAGTGAGACAAATATTTATGACCCTAAAGGTTGAAGAACAAGAAGAGTGACTTTGTATGGCTATTTTCTTTACTCAAGTTAGAAATGGAGACAAAGTATGTAAACTTGTCATTAATAGAGGAAGTAGTATAAATGTAGTTTCAGAAAGTATAGTGAAAAGATTTAATTTACTTTTAGAAAAACATCCACGACCTTACAAAGTTGCTTAGATGAATGATAGCACTATACCCGTTGGTTTAAGGTGCTTAATGTCTTTCAAATTAGGAGTTTATAAAGATTATATATCGCGATATGTAGCATTTTAGAAAAGTTTAAACATATCAATTTATATTTCATGGGAAAGAAGATAATTTTAAAGCCTACGAAGGTGGATACAATAGAAAAGCAAAGAGGCAGTAACAAAACAATCAAAAGTGCCCATAAAAAAGCCTCTTAATATCCTTAAGGAGAAGGACTTTGAAATTTTTAGGAAGGAAAAAGGCATTGTAGTTATACTAGTAGTGAGAGAAGTAGTAGAAACAACCCCTAAAATACCTTAAGCATTACCATAAGAAAAGAAGGAACTATTGACTAATTTTTCAGACCTTACACCAAATGATTTACTAGTTAAATTACTTCCTTTAAGTGTCATTCATCATGCTATAGACTTATGGGGTGTTTGGTTGGGGGGAATAGCTATTCTATTCCCCCTCTATTCCCAAATAATACACATTCCTATATTTGGTTGCATTTTTTCTTATGGAATAGCCATTCCTAGGAATTGGTATTCCTTAAAATTAGGAATGACTATTCCTTA
>JAOXYD010000004.1:2985379-3000215 GCA_028565735.1 Pinacopodium congolense | reverse complement strand
TCTAATCTTTAAAAAATCCTAGCCTCCTCCTAGCAACTTTGGTCCGTCAGTTTAAATTTAATTTTTCATTAAATTAATTAATAACGTATATTTTTATCTGTCATACTATATGAAAACAAGTATATTAATAATTTTATTAAATTTACATTAATAAACATTAAGTGAATATAGAATCACAAGTTGTATTATTTAATTTGAAGCTCATTGTATTTTTAAATAAATTTCTTATTAAAAGAAGTTTCCATTTTAATTATAAATTAAAATATTTATTGAAAATAATTTAATAAAAGACTTAATTTTATTTTTCTTAAATTTTTATTTGTAAAACAATTTGATTTTAAAATGATTTAGAGATAAATTTAAATATTTATTAGTGCAAATAAATTATGATGGTTTTAACTTTGTTAGTAATCAATGCTAAATAATTTAATGATATTTATTTGTTTCATTATAACATTAAATTGCTGCGAAAGTTAAAAAAATGGAAAACTTGACCTAATTGTTTTTTAGTTTCATGAATGATAAAAACAAGAAGAAAACAATAATCTGACCTGAAAAACAAAATTTCAATTATACATGTTTTAATTTCAATTTTGAAAATGAAAATAGAAATAAATTTAAATTTAAAATTAAGGGACCTTTAAAAATTAAGATATATAAAACTTATCCGAAAATTGAAATCCTTCGTATAATTTGAATTTTTTGTATTTTGATATTGAAAGCACATAAATATATATATATATATATCTTCCACAAACGCATATTTTTGTAATTCAAATAAAATATCTTACCAGTTACCAACGTCTAAATTATGATAATTCAATTTGAAAATGAAATTTAAAGATACTCCAATTAAGTACAAAAGTCCCAAACAAATTAAGAGCTCAATTGCAAATGTGTGTTCTTTGTGTACTTACTTAGGAGGATGACCCGCATTAGAAGAAAAACCCACTAGGAAAAATAATTTTAGGGAAATTAATTTTGTTGCCTAAAGTTTGGTTCAATCAATAAAATAACCTCCGTTAAGAATCTCTTAAATTCAAAAGTTGTAGGTTGGAAATGAAAATTGATCCATGAAATAGTTCAGATTACATTATTTTAGGATTATTATATATATTTGACAATTTATTCATTACTTATTCAAAAGATAATAATTATAAATTGGATCATCATTAAAAAAAGATTCTTCAAAATTTTTTGTTTTATCTTTAAATATTATTTGAATTGAATTTGGACCTTAATTTGTGAATTATTATTTTTGAGCGAAGGAGTGAAGGAGATAACAGACAAATAAAAAAGGACGATCTCGTTTTCATAACCACCTGGCGCAGATGAAGCTTTGGTGCAGCCTCTATTGACTTACATGCCGTGCAAACGACTTAAAGTCCTCTAATTCCAAAATATTTTTGAGTATTCGAAATTATTAAATTTTGTGATATTAAAAGTTTTTAGGAAGATTTTTAATTATTTATTTTTAATTTAATTAATTGAATTATTACATGATCATTAATTTTTACACCTAAGCAAATATATATAGTTCTTAATTAAGATAATAATTACATAAGTAATCACTATTGTTTTTTGATTTTTTTAGTTGAATTATCAAATTTTTAAAAATTTCAATTAAATGTTAAATGTTTGATAAGTTAAATAAGTAAGGGAAAAACATTATGTCCGTTAATTATTTTTCAATGTAATTACTACGTGACTAAAAATATCAATAAAACACTAGTTTCACTTCAAACTCGACCAAAAAAAGATCTTGATTATAGCCTAGATTAAAATCTTATTTTTATACAATAAAATGAGAGAAGATGAAGACCAAACATAACCTTTAAACGTGTGTAGCAATAGGACAAAAATGATGAAACATAAATCTTAGATGTAAAGTGATAAAAAACGGAAGCTAAAAGAAGACTTAATAGAAGAGAAAACACACTTAATTTAAGCGAGATTTAGTCGAATGTAGACGTAGTTTGCATTATGATCGTAAGAAGTTAAAAAATTAATGAATTGCGGGTCAGGATTTTTTTGGGACGAATTTGGAGTGAAATCAGCATTTTTATATATGAACTTAAAGTTTTTTCTTTACTTATTTAACATGTAAAAGTTTAACATGTAATTGAAAATTTTAAAAGTTGATAACTCAATTGAAAAAGTTTGAAAACGTTGATCATTTATGTAACTGTTATACTTTATTAATTTATATATATGTTTTTATTCTAACTTGATTATATTATA
The DNA here is from genome assembly GCA_028565735.1 of Pinacopodium congolense. NCBI lineage: Eukaryota > Viridiplantae > Streptophyta > Magnoliopsida > Malpighiales > Erythroxylaceae > Pinacopodium > Pinacopodium congolense. The sequence goes on along the minus strand of JAOXYD010000004.1, from coordinate 2,997,974 downwards.
TTAATATAATTATTGAAATTTAACGGACGAACAAATACACATTTCACATAAAAATTCATCCTTAAATAAGCATTTGAATAGAATCTGTACTATGGTCGTGTAGATATGCGCTAGAGAACTTCTTTTCCTTTTTTATATTCAGTTCCTTATTGAGCTTTTGATACCCATGTTATTCACACTATCAGCATTCAACGTGGAAAACGGTAAGCCGCTTCTTTTTCCATGTCATCTTTAACGGCGTTAACTCCGCGTGAAGTTACTTTTTTGAATTCCTGAATACGAGCCAGCTTTGCCACGTTTCTAGTTTTTATGGTTCTTATCTTAAAAAAATCCAACCCTCCTAGCAACTTTGGTCCGTCAGTTTAAATTTAATTTTGCATTAAATTAATTGATAACGTATATTTTTATCTATCATACTATATGAAAACAAGTATATTAATAATCTTATTAAAATTTCATTAATAAAAATTAAGTGAATATAGAATAACAAGTTGTATTATTTAATTTGAAGCTCGATTTATTTTTAAATAAATTATTTATGAAAATAAGTTTCCATTTTAATTATAAATTAAACATTTATTGAAAATGGTTTACTAAAATACTTAATCTTTATTTTTAGTAAATTTTTATTTGTAAAATATTTTGATTTAAAAATGATTTAAAAAATAAATTGAAATTTTGGTCAGTGAAAATAAAATATGATGGTTTTAACTTTTTTAGTAATCAATACTAAATAATTTCTTGATATTTATTTGTTTCATAATAAAATTAAATTGTGTCAAAAGTTTAAAAATTTTGGAAAACCAGAACTTTTTTTTTAGTTTCATGCATTATAAAAACAAAAACAAAACAATAATATGACCTGAAAAACAAAATTTGAATTATACATGATTTAATTTCAATTTGAGAATGAAAATAGAAATAAAAAAATTTAAAATTAAATGGACCTTTAAATTTTAAGATATATACAATTTATCTGAAATCCTTCGTATAATTTGAATTTTTAATATTTTTATATTTAAAAAACAAATATATATGAAAATTTCTTCCACAAACGCATATCTTGTAATTCAAATAAAATATCTTACGAGTTAACAGGGTCTCAATTATGATAATTTAATTTGAAAATGAAATTTAAAAAGACTTCAATTATGTACAAAAGTCCCAAACAAATTAAGAGCTTACTTGCAAATGTGTGTCTTCTTTGTGTACTTTAGTTACGAGGATGACCCACATTAGGAGAAAGACCTCCTAGGAAAATTAATTTTGTTGTCTAAAGTTTCGTTCAATCCATAAAATAATCTCTTAAATTCAAAAGTTGTAGGTTGGAAAAGAAAATTGATCCATGAAATAATTCAGATTACATCATTTTAGGATTATTATATATATTTGACAATTTATTCATTAAATATTCAAAAGATAATAATTATAAATTGTATCATCATTAGAAAAAAAAACATTGTATAAGATTCTTCAAAATTTTTAGTTTGATTTTTAATAATATTTGAATTGAGTTTGGAGCTTATTTTTAAATTAAATGCTAAGATATGTGAATTATGAGATAATTGAAAATTTTTGAGTGAAGGAGATAACAGACAAATAAAAAAGGACGATCTTGTTTTGGTAACCGCCTGGCGCAGATGTACGTTTTGGTGCAGCCTCTAATGACTAGATGCCGTGCAGACGACTTAAAATCCTTTAAATTCACTTGAGAAGCTCATTTCAGGCGCGTGCTACATGCTGCCGTTACTGCCTCAATTTCGCACTCCCTGTTAAGTTACTGAACATAAATTACAATTATAATTTATTTGTCTAAAATTAAAGAAATTGCAAGTATAAATTATTTTTTATATAAAATATTTTATTTAATACACGTGTGAAAAGCCAAAAAAAAAAAAAAGAGGCCCATCAAGATACACACAATTGAGGAACTGGTTCACGAGTAAATAATGTGTATATATTTGTGAGGTTTTGATGTACTGAACTCATGACAATTTATTAAGGTACAGCTTCAAGCAACGTTGGTAGTGGTAGGTCTTTCACAAAGAAGTCATTTTCTACACTATTACATGCGACAACAGAAACAGCTCAGCTGTTCCCGGTTTCCCACAAGGAACGATGACGGCAACGCCAACCAAATGCAATCTTCTGGTTCTGATCAGCAATCAAAATAGTTGCATTTTGTGGTTACTTGGGGGACCAAATGCTCTGCAATTCTCTAATAGTGTCAAGCCCGTCACTGTCACCGTTTCAGTACATCCAAATAGCGAAATCTGCAGGTTGCAAGTTGGTCTGACATGAACTTCTTTTGTTGTGTTGAATCGTTTTCAAGCCATTGAAGAGACTGATCTGTTGTTTCGTCTGTGTGTTTTTATAATTTTTTTAAATATAAAAATAAAAAATGGTATAAAAATTTAAAAAATATATAATTTAATAAAAAATGAACCTTTTTTTTTTTTGGGTCTACATATATAAAAATATTTTATTTTAGCTGCAAACTTCGGCTTTTCGAAATCTTTGACCCAGAAGGGACAGTAGAAGAACAACCCCACTGGGCCAAAGCATGCCAGTGGCAGGAATACACGTCGAGCAAAGCTGGCGAGCATGTCCTGAACTTGTCCATAAAGCCAAAGGCCTACGCTAGTAATCTAGGGTCCTAATCGCCTCCCTTTCCAAGAAGGGTTTTGGTGTAAAGACTTTTCATGGTTTCTAGTGCTTTGGAAAGACCAAAATTTTTCCATTGTTAGGGCACGTAGTCCTCTCAGTGGGACCAAACTTCAAACACTTTCCCTACCATCTTCTTCTATTCTCATTTCTGCATAGCCTATCCCAACTCTGTCGTTGTGACATCTCTTACGCTCGTTTAGAATACTTACGAATGCCCTCAACTTGTCAAAATCAGAAGAAACGAATTCCTGTTCTTTGAATTCTTTTCTGACCATCTCAAGGGCCTCTCATTTCGATTTTTTCTTGCAAATCAAGATATTAACGTATCTCTTGAACAGTGCAAAGATTCGTAATACTTGCAAAGGAAAGCCGAAGCACTAGAACATGGTGGTCACTGGTCTATAGAGTTTAAAAACGGAGTAAGGTAAGGAGCGTATGGTCCTGGAGGGCCTAAGGTGGCGAACCGTTGAACATGCAAAAACCACTTTTAGCCACTTGGCAAGCTTTTGGAGTCAACCACTCATAGTAGGCAAAACAAAAAATAATATCTCTTACCATTCAATGATTTGGATTAGAAAAGGTCTATTTCAAACATTTTTTAAAAATATTGAACTTATTCCCATTATTTATAAAATAATACAATTTTTACCTTTTAAATCTTATTTTCATTTCAATTGTTATTAAAATTGTGTATATATATATAATATTTTCTAATCTTAGAAAACTGCATTAAAAGTGACTTAAAGAAGTTACATTAGCATTAACAAAGGGTTTAGATTACTATAATGATAATTGGTAAGTTAAATTTGAAGGGATATTTAATTGGGTTGTGAATTATGATTTTTCTGTTTGTTATTAATTTTTATTATTTTTTCAATTTCTATATTGTATTAATGTGTTTTTTAATTTTTATGTTTTAAAAAATAAAAAATAATAAATCAATTAAATAAGACCGAAATAATAGAAGGTAAAGTAATACTCTTAAGGGCATGTTTAGTTGAATTGTGAATTTTGATTTTTTGTTGTGGTTGTTGTATTTTTGTATTAGGTATATTATTGTTTTTTTTAAAATTTTATACTGCATTAGTGTGTTTTCTTTATCGATATTTATATTTAGAAAAATAAGAAACGAAAATCAAAATCAACATGACCCTAGTTGAATTTTTTTTTCAAAAATGAGAAATAAAATAACTCTTTTACCTTTTAGATTCAAGATACAAGAATTCTATAAAATTATCAAGTGTCAAATTCTTTTTTAAATTTAACCCTAGTTCTCAAATAACTTCTTAAATAGTCAGTTTATTTAACAACTTTTGCAATTTTATTTAAACAATTGACCTACTAATAAACTTATTATTATCATGAATTAATTTAGTAATTAGCTTAATAAAAATACTTGTAATCGCTCATAGAAAACAAATTGTATGATATCGAATAAGTCAATTTATTTGGAATCGTGTAAATTATTATTTATCCCTTTTCTGATATACTTAACCTTAAAAAAATTGACTCGCAACTAAAAAGTAACGTCCTTAAATTCATGTTGCAAAGAAGTAAAACGCCCCATAATTATATATTTGACTATATACTCATCGTAAAATTTCCATAGTTTCTAGATACAAACATAACCCTGAAATTATATTTCGAAAAAAAAAAAACACATAACCCTGAAATTTTATACACTAAACACAGAAAACAAAACATACCTAGGCACGTATCCAAAACTCCACTCGGAATTTTCCATCCAAATCAATCAATCACCATCACTCCCTAGATTCTTTCGCCATCTTGGGCTGTTAATTAAAATATTGATAGCTGCTTGAGAGAAGCTTAAAGCTTAAACCCCAAAATAATCATCGACGTCCCACACACATGAACCAAAATCTCCATCTAAATGCACTGAAATACCAGTTAGATCATCTTCTCTTATACCAGTATTATACTCATCCAGGAAAAGTGGCTTTGGAATTTCTATATCCAAAAATTGTTCCAAGCACCAAGGATCCAAGATCAAACACTCCTGGTCCAACAAACACGAATCTTCACTCGCCACCTGAACCGGTCTCCAGCCATAATCTTCCTTTAATTCTTCTTCAAAATTCTCTTCTTTCAAGTCCTGAATAGAAGTAAAGGTTCTTTCTTTAACCTGTTGAACGGGTCTTGACCAGTCAGCCTCCGGTGGCTGTGACTCAGCTCCAGCTTCTTCGGTAGACCGGAATCTAAGCACAGATGTTGGAGAACAGAGACTGTGAGAGTCTTTACCAGAATCATACCCAGAAATTGTTTTAACAATATCAACTTCTGGGATTTGAGTTCTCACCGGTGGGTTTGTAAAATTAGTGAGAGCATTAGGTCCCTTAATGCGAATGGCAGCTTGGTCATAAACCATCGCAGCTTCCTCCGCCGTGTCAAACGTTCCTAACCAAACCCTGGTTCGCAGAAACGGGTCTCTGATCTCGGCGGCCCAACGCCCCCACCTCCGCTGACGAACACCGCGATACTTTTTGCCCTCGGGATAATAACTCTGTTCTCTTGAAGATTTTTTCTTTACTCTCTGTTTTGGAAACGACTTTTCACTTGCTCTGTCACTTGGGTATTTTGCAGAGTCCTCGATTCTGATCTCGTTAACGTGTTTTTTGACTCTCCGATGATGACCCATTTGCTCGTCCCACTCGTCGTCGGACGAGTCCGTTGCGTCACCGTCAGTTACCGATATGCGAACGATTCTCGTGGATTTTGAATCGCAACATCTCGCAAGCTTATTAGTAACATTCCAGTGCTCCGTGTACTTCAATGAAGAGGAATTCATTTTAAACAGGGCTAAAATGAAGTTAAACGAAAGTGGTTTCGATCAAAAACCATTAAAACACAAAAATTCCAAGAAAGATTTCACCTTTAGAACCAGAGTACATTAAAGGAGAGAAGAAATGTTCAAGGAAAAGACAAGGGCAAACGAAAGGATGTTCAAAATGAAAGAGAAAAGGCAAAACAACAGAGAAGATTGAGTGTAGATTTTGGTGATAACAAAGAGAGAAAATTAAATAGAAAGCAAGAGAGAGTGAGAGTTTTACTTGCAGAGAAGACTGAGACGGGCTTAGAACAGTCGTTTTATAGCAGCATCCTAAATTCTTTTTCATTTAATTCTTTCCCTAATAAGGCTAAAATCTTAATTAGGTTGTTAATTAGTTGATAATTAATAGCTCCTTTTAAATTCATTTGATGGTTACAGCCGGATATCCCGGCCACCACCGCAGATTTCAAACGGCTGGCCGCATCACCGATACCACCGTTCGATGTTCGCCACGTGGCATTGTTAGCACGGTAAAAGATATCGTTCATTCGGCCTGCAACAAACATGCTCTGTTTCCACGCGCCAATTGCACCGCGTCGTACTATCACTTGACAGTGACAGTTAGTTGGGGAAACTAATTGATAAGGGCGGTGAGAGTCACGTGACGGAAGCGAGTTTTGTCGATATGGTTTCTGTTAATGGGATATTAAGGCACGTGTCGAAGACAGTGGACTGTTGTTTGTAGTTTTTTGGTGCAACCAACAAACGTTGGTGATATGATTCTGTCACAGACAACATGTCAGTCTTCTTTGACTGTCTAATTTAAATGGATGGCAAAGTATTATTTATTAAAGTTAATTACTGAATAAAGATTCAAATATGATATGTAATTTTATTTATTTTAAATTATTATTATAATATCTAGTTAGAAAAAGTAAATACTAAAATAAAATTTTTATTAAATTTATGTCAAATTATTTTGATATAAATTACTTTTGAAACAAAATTAAAATAATTATATAAAAAATTTTTAAAAAGAAGTCCATGGTTTATATATAAATCAATCAAATAGACTCCTCTTTTAACCAAATAATAATTTTATTGTGAGACACTCATCTCCTCTTGAATCACCAAGTATTGCCCTTTTCAAAATTTCATTAATTTATCCTTTGCTAATTAATTATGTGGCCTAGCCTATTTTGGTCTTGTAGGTTTCTTCTCATCTTTCTAGGTCGGCCGTTCGTTGACCAGTGAATCCAAATCTACTTGTCAGAAAGGAGTCAAAAGAGCCAAGGGCATAAATCAGGAATGGTCAGCTTGGCTGTTTTTTTTTTTTAAAAGACGTTAAATATACCCATTCTTTTATTAGAATTTATATTTACAGATAAGGAATTTAGGTTTTTACAATTTATGAATTCTATCAAATTACTTCACCTACAATTTAAAAGATTGACTAAATGGTATAACAACTACAAGTGATCTAAAAGAAGCTAGAAGCACGTACGACTAGAAATAATTAAACACAGAATTCAATCCCAACATTAGGAAGATTGCTTTCTAACATAAAATTGAGAAAATAGCTGAAGGGGAAAAGCAAAACAGCTCGATTACGAACGACCATGAACAAACTGTAATATTAAACATCAACTACATGTCTTTCACGGTACAAGAACAAGTTTCCATAGAAACAACCTAAGCGCATGATCGTTTTATAGGCGGCACTGTATAAATTGAACTTAACTTGTCCACAGCAGGAGGAGTAAACATGCCATCACACATCAATTTTACATAAATTAGAAATGACCGAGCCATCTTAGCGGCTCACCAAGAAGCGCACTAGCTAGCCCATGGCATACTTCTGGGTCCAGCTCCTGGCAGTTGCCTCATACTTGGACCTGTCTGTCTTGTACATGTGAGCAATTTCGGGAACCAATGGATCATCTGGGTTTGGATCCGTCAAGAGGGAACATATTGAGAGTAACACCTGCAACACAAAAACCATAACCCTTCCCACCAACTTAAAAAACAGCAATGGTTACAATATGTAAGTTATGTAATCAGGCATTATAATAATGATTACCAACTAGACAAATATTCCACTACATAGAAATATCAATAGATACGCTAGAGGAAAGCAGCGATTGGAAGACTTATACAGGTATTTTCGAAAAAAGGTGAGCTGAATAGTCAAATGAGATGCATTTCAAATAACCTGGATTTTGCTAAGGGTAAGTAATCATATACCCACAAGCGAATAAGATGGATGCTTCAAAACCATTTTAAGGAATGTAATTGGGGCAGATTTTAAGGACCTCGTCAAAACTCTATTTGAACATTTTACTAATTTGATGTGCAGTGCTATCGTATACTCAATCTTATACATCAGGCCACAAGCAAAAAGGTAAGAACCTTTGAAATGGTCAAGGCAGGGCTCCACTGTTCCTTTAGAATGTCGAGGCAAATACTGCCATTACTGTTGATATTTGGGTGGAAAACTTTGGTTCGAAATGCAACCTGGAAGAGACAGAAAGAGATTCCCAATAAGATGATGCAATCAAATACCATTACACACCGTAAAGCTCATTACCTTAACTTTCCTTCATATTCACAAAATTCTTAAGTTTACAGTCTAAATGAACCATCAAACAGAGATATATCAAATTTTTAACAATCTAGAGTTTCTTTCAGATCCTTTTACAAAGTAATCAGAGACTCGAAGTTTATTTCATTAAAACTCTCTCAATTAATAATCAATCTTAATACTTATCTAGCGCCCAAGCTGTAAAAACAAGGCAGGTTTCTGGTGGAAAGAGTGTTTTCTGACATGACAATTGATTGCTGTAATGGATGCCGACAACATTACGAAAAAGAACACAGTGTCTTGGATGAAATAATCCATATGCACCAAAGAAGAAAGATGCAGGAGAAAGAAGTGGATTATGCTACCTTTGGTGGCTTAAAAGGATAATCAGGAGGAAAATGAATGGTAACTAGAAACACTCCACCGGCATAAGGACTGTCAGCAGGACCCATAATTGTTGCCTGCCAGTGAAACATGTCCTCCGCTACAGGGCCTGCAGAAATACAAGAAAGGCAGTTCTCAGGGAACATATTAAACAAAGAATATCTTTTGTTCACTTCAAAACTGAATCCTTTTTCAGATAAGAAAAATGAATAGAGTTATTCTAATACATCAAGTCACAAAGTATGAATCTTGAATCAATAACCAAAAGCATATGCAAAGACTAATCATAAATTATTTAGAGAATACATTAGATTTGTACCAAGATAGGAATAAAATGGTACAGAAAAAGCCATCCAAAAAAACAACTGAACATCTCAATCAAGTAAAACAATGGAAATTGGACAATTAACTGTAAATTCCATTGCAACAGATATATTAGATATTAAGTGGAATGACTAACTCGTAAGCCACTCATGATAATCAACAATAACAAGCCAAAATTGCTACATGAACAACAAAACCCCAAAGCAGTAAGCAGCATGACACGAATAAGTTAATGCATTAAGACAAGAAATTCACCCACAGAGCACAAAACAATAAATAGGGACTCTAAACAAAATCTCTACAGAACTATTTCAGGGCACGTTACATCCACAAGTAGCATAATTTAATGCGGACAAGTTCCTTGCTAAGGCATATGCACGTTAGAATATTTACCTTATTTGTCAAGTATAAACAAGGAGGCATATAATGAAATGATTTATATATGCTGCTTCAATTCAGGTAATGTCAAAAACATCTCTCACAAGTAGCAGACACGTAAAGAAAACGACACACACTTACCTGGCACAACATCTATATCCACATCGAAAAACAACAACTGCGGAGAACGACATGGGATCAATCATCTTAATTCCTACATCTGCTTATTGCTAAAACTGTATGTGAAATCTAAATATAAGCATAGCCTACACGAGATATACTCTAAATCCATAGCTGAAAATCCGTGAAGGAAAGGGAAGAGAAAGATTTTTCAACGAAATCAAAGTGCGTATTAAGAATTGATGTCAAATCAAACAAGACCCAGCGAAGACATAGAACCCTCGAAGTCGTTATCAATGCCCGTAGATCAAATCAAACAACACCAGAAAATTGAAAAACTGATGGAGACACAATTCACCGCAATTTTGAACAGGACGATTTTCGATTATAGGTTACAAAGACATGGAACGTCAAGATTTGGACAAGGATAATTAGAAGAAGCGCAGATTTAACAAACATCCTAACACAAATCAAAAGCTAGAACGCGCTCGTCACGAGAAGCGCAATTCAGGCATCAAAACGACATAGGAAACAACATAAAATGCAGATCGAGCGTAGACAACTGTAAAATTCGTTACAGATATCAAATTAAAGCAAAAGGCAAACCAACGAACCAGCGCTGCAAGAAGTGGGAGGATCCTTCTGGAGATCCTTGAGCTCCTTCAAGATCCGCTTCGAAGCCATGGACAAGCCTCGAAGAATCGCCGCCGATTCAAAGAGATGCAAAGAGAGAGAGAAAGTTGTAAAGCGAGAGAGCGCGTGAAATAAATCAATAATAATAGCTTGAAGAATTATAGAAACGAGAAAAGTTGAAGAAGAAAAATACTTATTATTATTTAAAAGAGAGAGAGAGGTTTATGTGTGGGTGTGTACATGCAAAGCATGAAATCATAATATCTTTCCTCTCGTGATGGGTCCCACCAAATTTGTAATTTGTAACTGCTCCTCTGTCTCTCTCTTTTCTGAACTCGAATGGGATCGTAGGTGGGGGGCCTTCTCCAATATGAGTGTGATGTGAAATGAACGGTTGTGATAGCTTCTACTGATTCCCTTGTGTGATTGGTGCCTGTGTCTTGATCTGAATCTTCGGAGGTCTGATATGATCCTTTTATTGTTTTGGCCGATTAATCTCTTCAGGGAAGACATAATTTTTGCTCTTTTTTATTTGCTTTATAAGAAAACTACTTAAAAATAAATATGATATAATCAATGGTTAATGAGCCCAAGGGTGATATATAAGTTTTTGGAAAATAACAATAATTCCATTTCTTTCTTGTATATTTTCATTTTAATGCCTTAAATGACTTTTGAAGACCTTCAAAGAAATTGAGTTTATGAGCTCAAATTCCCATAAAATTTATTCAAGTATTTCAAGTATTAGTACTAGTTTAGTTAATGTAAAAATTGTTTAGTTTCATTTTTTATTATAATTTTTAAAAAATTTTATAATTAAAAAACTAAAAACAAAAATCTATATGATTTTTATTAGTAATAAAAATTAAATGGTAAATATATATTTAAAAAATATTAAAATAATCCATTTCCAAAAAAGAAAATTATTAAAATTGATAATCCAAAATAAATTTCATAAAATATTATTTTAATTTTAAAAAACAGTTTTTAAAACATATAAAAACAAAAATTTTATATTTATGTGAATCTATTTCTATCTTTTGATTTTTAGAAACAAGAATAAATCAAATATATTTTTTCAATATTCTTTTTTTTAAGGAACGACTTAGGAACCTTGTTTAGGAGGCTTTCAAGCAACTCTCTGTCTTAAAAAAGAAGGTTAACATTTAAAGGGAGGAGAGAGACGGTGAAAAAATTGTGGGGCCCTCTGGTGAGAGGAGGTTGTGGAGGGTTCATAATTAATATTTTTTTTTAATGATAAGGCTGTGTTTGGTATGATTTTTTATTTAGTTTTGATTTTTATTTTTTTAAAATATATAAATTAAAAAAACAGTATAAAAATAAAAAAGACAACACATTATTAATAGAATACAAAAATCGAGAAAAATAACATAAAAATAAAAAATAACACATAAAAACTGATACAAAAACTACAACTAACAACAATACCAAATATAACAAAGAGTTAATGATCATCTAAATCCAATGAGTTTGCGCTTATATTTTACTTAAATTTAAATTAAGCTTGATAACTTTTTTGTTAATTCAATTAATTATAAAAATATATTTATTAAAATTAACCTGTTAAATATATTTAATTTAAGTCAAATTGAAGCATTCAAATTAAAGTGAATTCAGATTAAATCGAACTCCAACTATTTCTTAGATCTAAAGACTTATTATTATTGTTAAGTTTCTTTATAACAAAACGAGTTATAACCTCCATAATAAAGCTATTCAAAGTGCTTTGAACTTCTTTGAATCAGACGAGATAGAAAATTATCTTATGATTTCATTCCATCCTATTTAATCTTAAATAGCCAAATAGCTTACAAAAATACATATTAATAACTGACTTATAAAAATAAAAAGATGTGAAAGCAAATTAAAAAATTAAATAGATTATTACTTAATTATGAGATTATGCTTGAAATAAATGTTTAAACTTGGTCGTAATTGTTTCTAACAATTATCCCCTAATAAAAAGACGACATAATTTACAAAATATTCTTCTCTAAAAAAATTTTAATTTATTAAAAATAAAAAAGGGATAATAGATTTGCTAGTAACTAATTTTTTAATTTTTTAATTTTAAATTCCAATTTAAAATTTTTTAATTTAGACCCCATTTGTTTTCATTTTTAATTTTTAATTTCTATTTTTATTACAAAAACTAATGAAAAAATACAAAAATCAATAACAAAACAGAAAACTGATAACAAAATACAACTGTTAAAAAACTTACACTAGTTTTTATGTTTAAAAAAAAAAGAAACAAAAAACTAAAACTACAAGTTGAATCAAATAAACCCTAATTTTCTGTTGACACAGCTAACAAAACCTGATACATCAATATCCATGTGACAAAATGCGTACACATAGATGTCTACGTGTATAACCAACCTAGTTACTAATAATCTTTAAAAGTTTTTAATTTAATATCTAATTTTTAAGGATTTTTTTCACTTAAGTATTTAACTTTTAAATGTCTTTAATTTAATTATCAACTTTTTAATAGGTGATTAAATATATTAATATTTTATTAAGAATTATTATATAATAACTTTTAAGTTCGTTAACAAATATTTAATTATATGTTAAACTATCTTTTAAAGGATATCTAATATTTAGATTTAATATGTCTTTTACTTAAAAAAAACAATTCATGAATAAATCTTTTAAACTAAATATATAGTAGCTACAAAAAAAATATATTT